>CM059814.1:9600621-9610621 GCA_030435695.1 Brachymystax lenok tsinlingensis
TCAGCTTGGCAATGTTTTACAAATAACCAGGCCCTCTTTCACCCACAGAAGAGGGAGGGGGGCTGGGCCGCTTTTTGACACCTCACACCCGGTTGTAAATTTTATGCAGCAGAGACTCTCTCTCTTGCTCTTTAGTATCAACTAAAGGAATGTATTTGTTCACAGACACTTATGCCCGCCCAAAACTCTAACGTCCAAAAAGTGAACACGGGAACAATATTCCTAACATCAGAACGTGGGGAATGATGATAGATGGTCTATGGAAAAATGAATGTCTATTTTGTGATGGCATTAAAATACTATAACATGAAAAGTATACAAACTGTACATGTCAGGTTTTCATCTTATATGTTGTGGTGAGACATGACAAATTATGAAAATATTTTTGTTAAGATAGGAATGTAATTTTAGTTTTGTAAGGAGATCATAGTTTTGATGATACTTTGCACCAGTAAGTAGCCACACCCCGAGGGAGCTCAGAGATTGTGTCAGGATGATAGAACGACCCTTTTACGCAGAGTGAATAAAGGCTTGGAAGAGAAATGAATCTCTACGGGCTAGGGGGCAGTGTTTGGAAGTACGGAGAGTCTGACGTACCCAAAGTAAACTGCCTGTTACTCAGGCCCAGAAGCCTAGGATATGCATATAATTGGTAGTATTGGATAGAAAACACTCTGAAGTTTCTAAAACTGTTAAAATTATGTCTGTGAGAATAACAGAACTGATATGGCAGGTGAAAACCAGAGGAAAATCCATCCGGAAAATGTGTTTTTTTGAGGTCACTGTCTTACATTTACTTGCTATTGACTATAGAGGGAATTAGCTCCCAGATTGCAGTTTCTATGGCTTCAACTAGATGTCAACAATCTTTAGACATGGTTACAGGCTTGTTTTTTGAAAAACTAACAAGAATTTGAAGTTCTTCCAAGTGGCTCATGAAACGGACACTACTGTTTTGCGCACATGAATGGGTGCGCGCTCCTCGATATTTTTCTTTCCTATTGAACAGACTATTTTCCGTCTGAAATATTATCATTTATTTAGATATTTGACGACCTGGGGATTAATTAGAACATCGTTTGACTTGTTTGGATGAACTTTACCGGTACTTTTGGGATTTCTTTTTCTGCATGTTGAACGACTGGATTACAGAACTCCATGGCGCCAACTAAACTGACTTTTTGGGATATAGAAGGACTTTATCGAACAAAACGTCCATTCTTTGTGTTCCTGGGACCCGTGGGATTGCAAACTGAGGAAGATCTTCAAAGGTAAGTGATTTATTTTATCGCTATTTTAAAATTTGTAACGCCTGTGCTGGTTTGATTAATAAGTTGTTATGGGGCGCTGTCCTCAGACAATCGAATGTTCTGCTTTCGCCATAAAGCCTATTGTAAATCCGACAACGTGGTTTGATTACCAAGATTCAAAGCTTTTGAATGGTGTACAACACTTGTATTTTCATGAATGTTTAATATTACTATTTTTGTAATTTGAATTTGGCGCTCTGCATTTCACCCGGATGTTGTCGTAGGTGCTAGCGTCCCACCGATCCCCTAAGAAGTTAACATCAGACCAGAAAGACGTGAGACCGTGGTCCACACGTTAAAATGGTTAGAACGTTGAACCTCAACACGAGGTGAAGAAGGTAAACTCACCAGACTAGACCCGAACATTGCCAGGATGCAGCTGTGTGTGTAACGTGGTTCAAACTCTGACTATCCACACGAGCCAAGAACAAGTTCTGAACAAAGACACCACATGTGACCGGACAACTAAGGAGAAGGGCATTGTGACCTCTGGTGGACAATCAGAGCCTTACAAGTGAGCTGAGTGAATACCTAGCCAAAAACCCCTTTTCAAGAAGGCTTGGTTTCAACAGAGAAAGATGACAAATGACGGCATTCAAACTCGTAAATACATTTATGACTTCTTACTCCAATCGGGCGGTGGTTCGTGTGCAAGGTATATGATTAATGTGAGGACAGTCCTAGAATATATCCATGATAAGTGTCCTTTTTCTCTCTCTCTCTGTTTCCCCCTCTCCATCTCTGTGTAATAAGTTGTCATATTTTGTCAGTCCACTAGTGACCTTTGTCTCATGTAAGTGTGTGTGTGTGTATTCTGTGTTATTGTTTAGTTAGATAGTAAATAAATAATTAAACCAATTTGTGTAGTACTGAATAATGAGCAAGGCTGGGGTTTTTGCAGATCCAAGAAGGTTACGACTGTTCTGAATGAGAATTGATAAGAGGTTATGATTAATATGTTGACTGTTTTATGGATGTTATAGGTAAAGGCCTTATAGAGATTAATTCGGGAGATGGTAACTCTCTAAACAACTTCTTCCGTGGTGCCCCAAATCCTAATGAGTTAATTGTTAAATGATTTATTTAATTGTGTAACAATTAAACATAGTTAGTGGATTAAATAAATAAATCATCAGATTAATTAAAGTAAAGTCACAACAATATACAGATCACAAATTCCAATTGTCTATAATTAAACTCTTTAACATCATCCTTAGCTCTGGCAAATTCCCCAATATTTGGAAACAAGGACTGATCACCCCAATCTACAAAAGTTGAAACAAATTTGACCCCAATAACTACTGTGGAATACACGTCAACAGCAAACTTGGTAAAATCCTCTGCATTATCATTAACAGCAGACTCGTACATTTCCTTAGTGAAAACAATGTACTGAGCAAATGTCCAATTGGCTTTTTACCAAATTACCGTACGACAGACCGTGTATTCACCCTGCACACCCTAATTGATAAACAAACAAACCAAAACAAAAGCAAAGTTTCTCATGCTTTGTGGATTTCAAAAAAGCTTTTGACTCAATTTGGCATGAGGGTCTGCTATACAAATTGATGGAAAGATTTAATACGACCATATAAAATCCATGTACACAAACAACAAGTGTGCGGTTAAAATTGGCAAAAAACACAGGGCCGTGGGGTGAGACAGGGATGCAGCTCTTCAACATATATATCAACGACTTGGCAAGGGCACTAGGACAGTCTGCAGCACCTGTTCCTCACCCTACTAGACTCTGAAGTCAAATGTCTACTGTTAGCTGATCTGATTATTCTGTCCTCAACCAAGGAGAGCCTACAGCAGCACCTAGATCTTCTGAACAGATTCTGTCAGACCTGGGCCCTGACAGTAAATCTCAGAAAGACAAAAATAATGGTGTTCCAAAAAAGGTCCAGTCGCCAGGACCACAAATACAAATTCCATCTAGACACCGTTGCCCCAGAGCACACACAAAAAATATACATACTTCGGCCTAAACATCACCACAACAGGTAACTTCCACAAAGCTGTGAATGATCTGAGACACAAGGCAAGAAGGGCTTCTATGCCATCAAAAAGGAACATAAAATTCGACATGCCAATTAGGATCTGGCAAAAAATACTTGAATCAGTTGTAGAACCATTGCCATTTATGGTTGTGAGGTCTGGGGTCCGCTCACAAACTAAGAATTCACAAAATGGGACAAACACTAAATTGACACTCTGCCTGCAGAATTCTGCTAAAATATCCTCTGTGTACAACGTAAAACACCAAATAATGCATGCAGAACAGAATTAGGCCAATACCCGCTAGTTATCAAAATCCAGAAAAGAGCCACCTAAAAGGAAGCGTTTCCCAAACCGTCTTCTACAGAGAGATGAACCTGGAGAAGAGTCCCCTGAGCAAGCTGGTCCTGGGGCTCTGTTCACAAACACAAACAAACCTCACAGATTTGATAGGGAAGCTGAGTGGTAAAATATACTGCTTAGGTTTTCTACTGCCAAGTTTACACCTTCACTATTACAGTGGAACGTTTTGTCCATGAAGTTCTCTCTCTATCCGTCTCTAATTTGTGCTGAACTGGCTCTTTAAATATGAGCAAGTCTCTCTGGTCGTTGCTGTAGGAGAATGATGGGGCGGCTTTGGGCGGTGCTCAAATTAAAAAGACATTTCCCCGTGGGCCCCTATCAGCTCCAACAGCCCTCCCTGCGGCTGTAACGGCTCCCGCAGGATCACATTAATACATTTTCATAGAGTCATAAAAAACTTCTGACTGCTCTTAGTAGCACAACCACAGGTACTGAGAGGATAATGCATGGTGGTGTTTCAGCAGGAGGAGAGGCAGGGTATGACTGAGGTAAGCCACAAAGTTGACTCCATACATGGAGACAGATGGACTTGACATATCAATCAAGTGTAGATGGCTGTGGATTGTCAGTTCAAAGCATTGATCAAAACCTTGTAGAGCTAACTGTGCTAAGAGGAATGCTTGTCCATATCAATAATTTCATGTCTTGTGATGGTAAAGTTTTACCCCGTTTATAAACGACACAAAGAAAGCACACATGAATTAACATATCATAAATACCTGTAGCTGTGATTGGATTCAGCGGTTTTGCGGAGCTTATTTCAAGCCCTGTCGTCAAGGAGTACTTAACCTTTGACCTCTGATCGTTGAACAGGTGCTGGTGCTCTTAGATGTATAGGCAACATGCACTGAGTCTAAAAAACATTAAGAACAGCTTGAAATGCTTACTACCCAGCCCTTTTCCAACAATGAAAAGTTCAAAAGTAAGAAAAAAAATGAAAGAAATAGTAACACAATAAAATAACAACAACTAGACAATATAGAAGGAGTACGGTACTGAGTCAATGTGCAGGGATACGAGGTAGTAATGAGACTATATAGAAGGAGTACGGTACTGAGTCAATGTGCAGGGGTACCAGGTAGTAATGAGACTATATACAAGGAGTACGGTACTGAGTCAATGTGCAGGGGTACCAGGTAGTAATGAGACTATATACAAGGAGTACGGTACTGAGTCAATGTGCAGGGATACGAGGTAGTAATGAGACTATATACAAGGAGTACGGTACTGAGTCAATGTGCAGGGGTACCAGGTAGTAATGAGACTATATACAAGGAGTACGGTACTGAGTCAATGTGCAGGGATACGAGGTAGTAATGAGACTATATACAAGGAGTACGGTACTGAGTCAATGTGCAGGGATACGAGGTAGTAATGAGACTATATAGAAGGAGTACGGTACTGAGTCAATGTGCAGGGGAACCAGGTAGTAATGAGACAATATACAAGGAGTACAGTACTGAGTCAATGTGCAGGGATACGAGGTAGTAATGAGACTATATAGAAGGAGTACGGTACTGAGTCAATGTGAAGGGGAACCCGGTAGTAATGAGACAATATAGAAGGAGTACGGTACTGAGTCAATGTGAAGGGGAACCCGGTAGTAATGAGACAATATACAAGGAGTACGGTACTGAGTCAATGTGAAGGGGAACCCGGTAGTAATGAGACAATGTAGAAGGAGTACGGTACTGAGTCAATGTGCAGGGATACGAGGTAGTAATGAGACTAATTACAAGGAGTACCGGTACTGAGTCAATGTGCAGGGGTACCAGGTAGTAATGAGACTATATACAAGGAGTACGATACTGAGTCAATGTGCAGGGATACGAGGTAGTAATGAGACTATATAGAAGGAGTACGGTACTGAGTCAATGTGCAGGGATACGAGGTAGTAATGAGACTAATTACAAGGAGTACCGGTACTGAGTCAATGTGCAGGGATACGAGGTAGTAATGAGACTAATTACAAGGAGTACCGGTACTGAGTCAATGTGCAGGGATACCAGGTAGTAATGAGACTAATTACAAGGAGTACAGTACTGAGTCAATGTGCAGGGATACGAGGTAGTAATGAGACTATATAGAAGGAGTACGGTACTGAGTCAATGTGCAGGGATACGAGGTAGTAATGAGACTAATTACAAGGAGTACCGGTACTGAGTCAATGTGCAGGGATACGAGGTAGTAATGAGACTAATTACAAGGAGTACCGGTACTGAGTCAATGTGCAGGGATACCAGGTAGTAATGAGACTAATTACAAGGAGTACAGTACTGAGTCAATGTGCAGGGGAACCTGGTAGTAACGAGGCTATATACAAGGAGTACAGTACTGAGTCAATGTGAAGGGGTACGAGGTAGTGTGTGTGTGTGTGTGTGTGTGTGTGTGTGTGTGTGTGTGTGTGTGTGTGTGTGTGTGTGTGTGTGTGTGTGTGTGTGTGTGTGTGTGTGTGTGTGTAGTGAAGGTGCAAGAGAGTCAGTGCAAATTAATAGGGTGTCAATGTAAATAGTCCGGTGGCCATTTGATGAATTGTTCAGCAGTCTTATGCCTTGGTGATAGACGCTGTTCAGCAGTCTTATGCCTTGGGGATAGAAGCTGTTCAGCAGTCTTATGCCTTGGGGATAGAAGCTGTTCAGCAGTCTTATGCCTTGGGGATAGACGCTGTTCAGCAGTCTTATGCCTTGGTGATAGACGCTGTTCAGCAGTCTTATGCCTTGGTGATAAACGCTGTTCAGCAGTCTTATGCCTTGGTGATAGACGCTGTTCAGCAGTCTTATGCCTTGGTGATAGACGCTGTTCAGCAGTCTTATGCCTTGGTGATAGACGCTGTTCAGCAGTCTTATGCCTTGGTGATAGACGCTGTTCAGCAGTCTTATGCCTTGGGGATAGACGCTGTTCAGCAGTCTTATGCCTTGGTGATAGACGCTGTTCAGCAGTCTTATGCCTTGGTGATAGACGCTGTTCAGCAGTCTTATGCCTTGGTGATAGACGCTGTTCAGCAGTCTTATGCCTTGGTGATAGACGCTGTTCAGCAGTCTTATGCCTTGGTGATAGACGCTGTTCAGCAGTCTTATGCCTTGGTGATAGACGCTGTTCAGCAGTCTTATGCCTTGGTGATAGACGCTGTTCAGCAGTCTTATGCCTTGGGGATAGACGCTGTTCAGCAGTCTTATGCCTTGGTGATAGACGCTGTTCAGCAGTCTTATGGCTTGGGGATAGACGCTGTTCAGCAGTCTTATGGCTTGGGGATAGAAGCTGTTCAGCAGTCTTATGGCTTGGGGATAGACGCTGTTCAGCAGTCTTATGCCTTGGTGATAGACGCTGTTCAGCAGTCTTATGCCTTGGGGATAGACGCTGTTCAGCAGTCTTATGCCTTGGTGATAGACGCTGTTCAGCAGTCTTATGGCTTGGGGATAGACGCTGTTCAGCAGTCTTATGGCTTGGTGATAGACGCTGTTCAGCAGTCTTATGCCTTGGTGATAGACGCTGTTCAGCAGTCTTATGGCTTGGGGATAGAAGCTGTTCAGCAGTCTTATGGCTTGGGGATAGAAGCTGTCCAGCAGTCTTATGGCTTGGGGATAAACGCTGTTCAGCAGTCTTATGGCTTGGGGATAGAAGCTGTTCAGCAGTCTTATGGCTTGGGGATAGACGCTGTTCAGCAGTCTTATGGCTTGGGGATAGAAGCTGTTCAGCAGTCTTATGGCTTGGGGATAGAAGCTGTTCAGCAGTCTTATGGCTTGGGGATAGAAGCTGTTCAGCAGTCTTATGGCTTGGGGATAGAAGCTGTTCAGCAGTCTTATGGCTTGGGGGTAGAAGCTGTTCAGCAGTCTTATGGCTTGGGGATAGACGCTGTTCAGCAGTCTTATGGCTTGGGGATAGAAGCTGTCCAGCAGTCTTATGGCTTGGGGATAGAAGCTGTTCAGCAGTCTTATGGCTTGGGGATAGAAGCTGTTCAGCAGTCTTATGGCTTGGGGATAGAAGCTGTTCAGCAGTCTTATGGCTTGGGGGTAGAAGCTGTTCAGCAGTCTTATGGCTGGGGAATACCGCCTGGTATAGAGGTCCTGGATGGCAGGGAGCTCAGCCCCAGTGATGTACTGGGCCGTACACACTCCCCTCTGTAACGCCTTACAAGCAGTTGCCATACCAAGTGATGATGAAGCCAGTCAAGATGCTCTCAGTGGTGCAGCTGTAGAACTTTTTGAGGATCTGAGGGCCCAATGCCAAATATGTCGTGCCCTCTTTGTGACTGTGTTGGTGTGTTTGGACCATGATAGGACCATGATAGGTGGACGTGTTTACAGTAACTAAAGTTCTGTGTGTGTGTGTGTTGTGTGTGTTGTGTGTGTGTGTGTGTGTGTGCTGTGTCATTGGGGGCTAATAAGGGGTTAAGTAATGGCTTCCAGTGATTCAACACAAAAAATAATTAGCCTCCCCGCCGTCGCATCATCAATCTCTACAGAGTTTTCCTGAACAACAGCAGAGGCATCACTTTCCACCACACACACACACGCACACACACACTCAAAATCCTGATTAATATTGATTTCTCATCCTGGTCAATGCTGGAGAAACTGTGTGTGTGTGTGTGTGTACAAGATGCAGAAATGCAAGAGCCTCCGGAAGGCGGGAGGTGGTAGAGAGAGAGACCCCATCAATTTGCCCATCCATGAACTAAGTAGACCTGACCCAGCTGGCCTGAGTGAACCTTCTTCATTTATCCGCCATCTTTGTTAGAACTCAGATTTGTATGTGAAGAGAAGGAGAGCGAGAGAGGAAGAGGAGACAGAGGCATGCCAGGGGTTCCTGTAGGCTACAGAGAGATGCAAACTGGAAGAGGAGACAGAGGCATGCCAGGGGTTCCTGTAGGCTACAGAGAGATGCAAACTGGAAGAGGAGACAGAGGCATGCCAGGGGTTCCTGTAGGCTACAGAGAGATGCAAACTGGAAGAGGAGACAGAGGCATGCCAGGGGTTCCTGTAGGCTACAGAGAGATGCAAACTGGAAGAGGAGACAGAGGCATGCCAGGGGTTCCTGTAGGCTACAGAGAGATGCAAACTGGAAGAGGAGACAGAGGCATGCCAGGGGTTCCTGTAGGCTACAGAGAGATGCAAACTGGAAGAGGACGACAGAGGCATGCCAGGGGTTCCTGTAGGCTACAGAGAGATGCAAACTGGAAGAGGAGACAGAGGCATGCCAGGGGTTCCTGTAGGCTACAGAGAGATGCAAACTGGAAGAGGAGACAGAGGCATGCCAGGGGTTCCTGTAGGCTACAGAGAGATGCAAACTGGAAGAGGAGACAGAGGCATGCCAGGGGTTCCTGTAGGCTACAGAGAGATGCAAACTGGAAGAGGAGACAGAGGCATGCCAGGGGTTCCTGTAGGCTACAGAGAGATGCAAACTGGAAGAGGAGACAGAGGCATGCCAGGGGTTCCTGTAGGCTACAGAGAGATGCAAACTGGAAGAGGAGACAGAGGCATGCCAGGGGTTCCTGTAGGCTACAGAGAGATGCAAACTGGAAGAGGAGACAGAGGCATGCCAGGGGTTCCTGTAGAATACAGAGAGATGCAAACTGGAAGAGGAGACAGAGGCATGCCAGGGGTTCCTGTAGGCTACAGAGAGATGCAAACTGGAAGAGGAGACAGAGGCATGCCAGGGGTTCCTGTAGGCTACAGAGAGATGCAAACTGGAAGAGGAGACAGAGGCATGCCAGGGGTTCCTGTAGAATACAGAGAGATGCAAACTGGAAGAGGAGACAGGGGCATGCCAGGGGTTCCTGTAGGCTACAGAGAGATGCAAACTGGAAGAGGAGACAGAGGCATGCCAGGGGTTCCTGTAGGCTACAGAGAGATGCAAACTGGAAGAGGAGACAGAGGCATGCCAGGGGTTCCTGTAGGCTACAGAGAGATGCAAACTGGAAGAGGAGACAGAGGCATGCCAGGGGTTCCTGTAGGCTACAGAGAGATGCAAACTGGAAGAGGATGACAGAGGCATGCCAGGGGTTCCTGTAGGCTACAGAGAGATGCAAACTGGAAGAGGAGACAGAGGCATGCCAGGGGTTCCTGTAGGCTACAGAGAGATGCAAACTGGAAGAGGAGACAGAGGCATGCCAGGGGTTCCTGTAGGCTACAGAGAGATGCAAACTGGAAGAGGAGACAGAGGCATGCCAGGGGTTCCTGTAGGCTACAGAGAGATGCAAACTGGAAGAGGAGACAGAGGCATGCCAGGGGTTCCTGTAGGCTACAGAGAGATGCAAACTGGAAGAGGAGACAGAGGCATGCCAGGGGTTCCTGTAGGCTACAGAGAGATGCAAACTGGAAGAGGAG
>CM059814.1:9615621-9733121 GCA_030435695.1 Brachymystax lenok tsinlingensis
GAAGATACTTTCCAAGATGCATCGGCAGAGAAGACATAAGATGTGATGTTGATGAGAATTTGTAGCCAAATGCAGGGGAGAGGGAGAACTAGGACCCTCACAGTACTGTACAGTATGAGTGATTATACTATACATGTTGTTGATGGGATTTGTATTATTATTGCAGCCCTGGAATTTCAGGAATTTGTTTTTTTGTTTCAACTTTTCATTTTTCACCAGTAAATTACTATATGCTAAGATATAGAACAAAAATAAAGGCTATTGAATTGAATTGCTGCATTTCTGATTCATTCTTGTTACGTATACTTTAGTACAGTCAATAAAGTGACAAGGTGTTATTCTTATTCTATAATGAAATATTGATTTATGTGAAAAATCATTCAAACTTCAAAGAGAAAAGTTCATAATTCATGTAATGCTCCTTGTTGTTAGAGTTTTTGAGGTCAGTGTGTTATGAGGGATAACGTTCGCTTTCTGAGTGAGAAGTGTTGCCCGTGTTCTGGTCCAACAAGCTTATTTCTGAGACATGTATGGAGTGTTTTGGTGGTCTGAGTGAGTTGTGAAGGTGAGATGAACTGCTTGGCCCAGATGCATGCTGGTAATGCAGACTGTGTGAAGAGTTGTGAAGAAGTGGCTTCAGTATTGACCGATGCTTGTTAGCGATTGACAAAAACTGTAATGCGTTTTGAGCCAATCAGTTGTGTTGTGACAAGGTAGGGTTGGTATTCAGAAGACAGAAGATAGTTTTGATGCAATGTAGAAAAGAAAAACCCTTGAATGAGTAGGTGTGTCCAAACTTTTGACTGGTACTGTACATCTGTGAATATGAAAAAAGAAAAGCCATTACCTGGCTTCACAACAGGCGTACAGAAAGGTTGAATTATGCAAATAATGTGAATGTCTTATGACAGGCCTCTGAGCTTTCAGTGGAATTATCCATAGAGCTGACCTGTCAAGCAGTTATTATCTATAGAGCCTACAGGTATGATATATAGAGCCTTCAGGTATAATCTATAGAGCCTTCAGGTACGATCTATAGAGCCTTCAGCTATGATCTATAGAGCCTTCAGGTATAATCTATAGAGCCTTCAGGTATAATCTATAGAGCCTTCAGGTACAATCTATAGAGCCTTCAGGTACGATCTATAGAGCCTTCAGGTATAATCTATAGAGACTTCAGGTGTAATCTATAGAGCCTTCAGGTATGCTCTATAGATTCTACAGGTATGATTTATAGAGCCTTCAGGTATGATCTTACATGTTGTACTGTACATATTAGATATGTGCAGAGTGAAGCCTTGAAGCACATGCACACAGCTGTAGAGTGAAGAGTGGTTTGACCAAGTTGTATTTACTCAGAACGTAATCTGAAGCTTTCCTTTAGGAGTGATGTTTGCTTTGCATTGTGGGTGCTGTATGCATGCCAGTGATGCCAGTTTAGTTTGATCATAATTTGGAGGATTTAGGCAGCCTACAACATTGCGTGTATCTGTGACTAGAACATGTTCACCTATTTTTCCTTGTTGACATCGATGCACTGATTTGATCTAATGCAGGATGTCCTCTCATGACCTGTGGAAGAGAAAACGAGGGAAAACAGTGAGAGAATCTTCCCTGCGGTCTGTTGAACTTGGCATTAACCTCTGGATAGAGGAATGATTATAGCATGTCCTGCCACGTTGTCCTGGTATGATACAGAGCTTTGTAAGCCTTACAGCCAAACAAGTATTTTCTACATTGAAAGGCGTTGCAGCTTGTGTATGGCTTGTTTCTCCCTCCCTATAGGGCTAAGCCCCTGTACTGGGCGGGAGATAAGGGGAGGGAGCGAGAGAATGAAAGAAAGAAAAACAGAAGATGGACAGACGGAGAGATAGAGACAGACAGACAAGTAAACAGACAGAGAGATAGAGAGAGACAGACAGACAAGTAAACAGACGGAGAGATAGAGAGACAGACAGACAAGTAAACAGACGGAGAGATAGAGAGACAGACAGACAAGTAAACAGACGGAGAGATAGAGAGACAGACAGACAAGTAAACAGACGGAGAGATAGAGTGACGACCAGACAAGTAAACAGACGGAGAGATAGAGAGACAGACAGACAAGTAAACAGACGGAGAGATAGAGACAGACAGACAAGTAAACACACGGAGAGATAGAGACAGACAGACAAGTAAACAGGCGGAGAGATAGAGACAGACAGACAAGTAAACAGACGGAGAGATAGAGTGGCGAACAGACAAGTAAACAGACGGATACAGACAGAGAGACAGAAAGACTGACAGACACAGAGAGAGACAGACAGACAGACTGACAGACTGACTAGCAGACAGACCTATTGACAGACAGACAGAAATACAGACTGAGAGACAGAGAGAGAGAGAAATACAGACTGACAAACAGACTGACAGAAATACAGACTGACAGACTGACTGACAGACCTACATACTGACAAACAGACAGGCTGAACGACAGAAAATCCTTACATGACTTCCGTGCCAAAGAGAGCCAAAGGCTTTAAGCTGTACTGTAGTCACAGTGGATTTAACTGTAGCAGCCAGCCAGGCCAGCCCAGGACAGGCCAGGCCAGGACAGGCCAGCCCAGGACAGGCCAGCCCAGGACAGCCCAGGACAGCCCAGGACAGGCCATCCCAGGACAGCCCAGGACAGGACAGACCAATGTTGTTGAGATGGTGATCACTGCATCTCCCTGAGGTATAGTACTCTCTAATTACTTTGGTATCTTTCCCAGTGACCAGATTATGTTCAGAATCAGGCAGGATAATCAGATTTTTAGTGGGATTATTCGGACAGGTTGTGATTGGTTACATTAGTCCGGGCAGAGACAGATATCATCAGATAGATGTACGTCAGATAGATCGTTGCTCTGTGACATACATGATTTACTTGTTTCGCCAACATCAGTGAGAGTTATGGGCGTATCTATGTTAGATTATTGTCAGATCTCTGTCTGTGTTGGTGTGTTAGCTGGCATGTCAGTCAGCAGCGTAATGACAGCCTTTATGTATCAGAGTGTTTAGTAGCTGGAACAGATCATTATATAATAAATACATTGGTTTCCATGGATACTTAGGTGTGTTGTTGCCTTGGAGACCCCAAGATGTGAGGCAATCCCAAGAGAAGAATCGTTGTGAAAACAAAGTGGAAAGTGACCAGTGCACTCTAACACCACTCAGTGCCTACAGCAGGGGGATAGAACAAACAGGTGAGACACCCCACACACACACCTACACACACACACACACACGCACACACACACACACACGACCCAGACTAAAATCCACAGCACAGAGGGGTGGCTATCTACACAGGTAAAATGTTGAAGTTGTATTCTGTAAATGCTGGGATTTGCCATTATACAGTGATGCATGAACTGTTTCTCTTCGGTGAGATTCTATAGCTCTTCTCTTGAAGACCCTGAACCTTTCTATCAGCATTTATGTCTGTGCACAGATTAACATTAACACGGCTCCATAAAACAATGATGTGTGTGTGCGTGTATTGTGTGTGTGTGTTGGTGTGTGTGTGTGTGTGCATGTATTTTGAGTGTATGTGTGTGTGTATATTGTGTGTGTATATTGTGTGTGTGTGTGTGTGTGTGTGTGTGTGTGTGTGTGTGTGTGTGTGTGTGTGTGTGTGTGTGTGTGTGTGTGTGTGTGTGTGTGTGTGTGTGTGTGTATTCTTCTATCCTCGTAGGGACCTAAAATCCCCAAAAGTCCCCACAGGGATAAATGCTATTTTAAGCTTAGGGCTTAGTTTTAGAGTTAGGATTAGGGGTTAGAGGTTAGGGTTAGAACTAGGATCAGGGGTGAGGGGTTAGGGTTAGGGGCTAGGGTTAGGGTTAGAACTAGGATTAGGGGTAAGGGTTATGGTTATAACTAGGGTTAGGGGTTAGGGTTAGAACTAGGGTTAGGGGTAAGGGGTAGGGGTTAGGGTTAGAACTAGGGTTAGGGGTAAGGGGTAGGGGTTAGGGTTAGGGTTAGAACTAGGGTTAGGGGGGTTAGAACTAGGATCAGGGGTGAGGGGTTAGGGTTAGGGGCTAGGGTTAGGGTTAGAACTAGGATTAGGGGTAAGGGTTATGGTTATAACTAGGGTTAGGGGTTAGGGTTAGAACTAGGGTTAGGGGTAAGGGGTATGGGTTAGGGTTAGAACTAGGATTAGGGGTAAGGGGTTAGAACTAGGGTTAGGGGTAAGGGGTAGGGGTTAGGGTTAGAACTAGGGTTAGGGGTAAGGGTTAGGGTTAGAACTAGGGTTAGGGGGGTTAGGGTTAGAACTAGTGTTAGGGGGGTTAGAACTAGGGTTAGGGGTAAGGGTTAGGGGTTAGGGTTAGGGTTAGGTTCAGGGTTAGGTGTTAGAGAAATAGGATTTTGAGTAGAAAATCAATTTTAGGTCCCCACGAGGATAGAAAACAAGTTTGTGTGTGTGGTGTGTGTGTGTGTGTGTGTGTGTGTGTGTGTGTGTGTGTGTGTGTGTGTGTGTGTGTGTGTGTGTGTGTGTGTGTGTGTGTGTGTGCGTGAGTATGTCTAAAGACATGACAATTACATGATATAGACAAGTTATTGCAAGTGTGATTTATGGCATGAAGTTATTAGTTCCACTTTTCCACTATTGCTAAACAATCCCAGGTAAACAATCCCAGGTAAACAATCCCAGGTAAACATTAACATAAATTATGAGAGGAACAGAGAGAGAAGGGGAGATGAGGAAAGACAAGAGAAGGACAGAGAGAGTGAGAGACGACGGGAGAGAGAGAAAGTGGAAAGCAGTTGATCCGGTTGATCAGGGTCATGGTGGTGAACGTGGAACACACTGGAGGAGGTGATCCTGTTGATCAGGGTCATGGTGGTGAACGTGGAACACACTGGAGGAGGTGATCCTGTTGATCAGGGTCATGGTGGTGAACGTGGAACACACTGGAGGAGGTGTGTGTGCGTGTGCATGTGTGTGTGTGTCCTACCTAACGTAATGTATGTTTGTATGATTAATATTCATTCTAATGATTTGTTATGTTGTTTTTCATCTCTACGTCTCCCTTCTGTGGCAGTTCTCAGAGAGAGGCAAGGAAAGCACCCAGGGCTCAGGATGCGCAGGTAAACACAAGGCATTACCATTTAGTGACAATGTTATCGATGACACTTTACTTGACCCCTCTGTTATAAAGCCTACAGAACACTGTCATAATAATCACAGAACACATATTATTAACAGTCGTGATGATAGTTCATGTCACCAGTTTTTGTCGTTATGGTGTTGCCATAAGCTAACATCAACTGTCTGCTAATGGCGTCTGCTAGTTGCCATTATGACAGCGTCATGGAGGCCATATTATGAATCCACTTAAGACGTTACGTCATAGTGAATGTCAGTAGGAACATTGTGTCATCTGAAAACAACCATCATGAATGCCTGTTTGGGGAGGAGAATAATAGTTGTGTTTCCGTGGACATCTCATGTACTTGGAAATCCTGGTTGAGGTCAATTCCATTTCAATTCCAGTCAATTCAGGAAGTACAATGAAATTCTGAATGTCATCCATGCTTTTCAATTTTGAATTGGAATTTGGTTAACTTTTTGAGTTGACTGGAATTTAAATGGAATTGACATCCCAACCCTGTGTGAAATAAACCTGTTTGTTCTTGACTTATTCTCTTCCATGGGAATGTGGTGGCAGAACTTGGGGTGAGCTCTTAAGGGACATGCTCTGTGTTGAACTGAAAATGTTATTTCTTTCATAGACTCCTGGTATGTTTGCACCCTAACAGAAGGCCATGTTCCGGAACTGCTGATATATTGAAAGAACAGTTGTGTGAACAATATGATTGTATTATTACCTTCTCACTATATAAGGGACAAGGAACCATTTGCTCATTGAGTTCTTCCCTGTGAAATCAGAGATAGATCTCCCCTGCAGCTGCTTGGATTAAAGATTTTTTTATTATACAATTAAATAGTCTCTGCATTAATCTTACGATCGAATTTTCCTCAACAGTAACATGAGTCCTGCTCCAGTTGCAATTAGTACACTACTTGCTTTTCCCTGTCAGATTAAAGGTCTTTGTCTCACACGTTGAGCCTCTACCCCTCAGCCCAGATAGCCTCTACCTCTCAGCCCAGATAGTCTCTACCTCTCAGCCCAGATAGTCTTTACCTCTCAGCCC
The DNA here is from genome assembly GCA_030435695.1 of Brachymystax lenok tsinlingensis. Classification (NCBI taxonomy): domain Eukaryota; kingdom Metazoa; phylum Chordata; class Actinopteri; order Salmoniformes; family Salmonidae; genus Brachymystax; species Brachymystax lenok. The sequence goes on from CM059814.1 coordinate 9,621,802, forward strand.
AGATAGCCTCTACCTCTCAGCCCAGATAGTCTCTACCCCTCAGCCCAGATAGCCTCTACCTCTCAGCCCAGATAGTCTCTACCCCTCAGCCCAGATAGCCTCTACCTCTCAGCCCAGATAGTCTCTACCTCTCAGCCCAGATAGTCTCTACCCCTCAGCCCAGATAGCCTCTACCTCTCAGCCCAGATAGTCTCTACCTCTCAGGCCAGATAGCCTCTACCTCTCAGCCCAGATAGCCTCTACCTCTCAGCCCAGATAGCCTCTACCTCTCAGCCCAGATAGCCCCTACCTCTCAGCCCAGATAGTCTCTACCTCTCAGCCCAGATAGCCTCTACCTCTCAGCCCAGATAGCCTCTACCTCTCAGCCCAGATAGCCTCTACCTCTCAGCCCAGATAGCCCCTACCTCTCAGCCCAGATAGTCTCTACCTCTCAGCCCAGATAGTCTCTACCTCTCAGCCCAGATAGCCTCTACCTCTCAGCCCAGATAGCCCCTACCTCTCAGCCCAGATAGTCTCTACCTCTCAGCCCAGATAGCCTCTACCTCTCAGCCCAGATAGCCTCTAACTCTCAGCCCAGATAGCCTCTACCTCTCAGCCCAGATAGCCTCTACCTGTCAGCCCAGATAGCCCCTACCTCTCAGCCCAGATAGTCTCTACCTCTCAGCCCAGATAGTCTCTACCTCTCAGCCCACATAGCTTCAGTAAGCATGGAGTGACGAGCCAGTGTTGACACATGAACACCATTACATGCTTCAGTTTGATCTAGGACAATGGACATTTCTGAAGTTGCATATCTTCTGGACTAAAAGCAAAATAGGTCAACTGAAAAATCAGTTCAATGGTAGATTGAGATAGTGCACCCTTTGATGTAAGTTTAAAGCTTAACAGATATGTCCCTAATTGTTGATATCAGTATAATCTGATTTGAACATTGAACTTTCTCGACAGGTGAACAAATTATTTTATAGAACCAGCCAATCACCCTTCAGAGGACGAGAAAGTGACATCACTTCCTGTTAAAGGGGAAGAGGACTCCAAGGCAGACATGATGTCCTCCACGCTGGTGTCAGCTCTCGCCCCGCATTGGAGTGTCCGAATACGCAGGAACAAGCGGGGTGTTGCCTGCACTGACATTGGCGTGGTTTGCACGGCAACCAGCGAGCCCGGACAGGAACCCCAAGGGAGTGGACTGGAAGTGGGCGAGGGGGGAACGTTTTTGAAGCTGCACGACACTCTCGGGACTGACTCTGTAGGACAACAGCAACAACAACAGTTTTTGGAGACCCAGAACCAACGTGTTGGGGAGAGGAGGTTGACCCTCGGATCTCAAGCCCATGAGAGGGCTTCAACCCTGGGTAGCAGCAGAAGCACAGTAGGGGGCTGGTTTGAGGGGAGCACCCCCAGCCACAAACTAGACCACCCAACAAAGGCCCCAGTTTCTAATTCTGTCTCTCTGGATGTGAGTTGGGGGAGGCTGGACAACAGAGGGGTAGAGGGTGGAATTGTCTTCCCTGTTACTCCCACCTCTCCATTCTCTTCAAACCTGAATGTACACAGGGGAGTGTCACAGGCTGATCGTCAAGGAGACCAGCCGTCACCTCTGAGTTCCAAACTAACAACCAGTAGCCACCTTCTCTCCCTGAGGAGGCTCAACACCATTGCTAGCTCCACCCACTTAGAGACCAACGCTCCCTCTATCTCCTCTCCAATCAATCACAGGGATGGAGAGACTTCAGGTACACATCTCTCTCCAACTGTAAACAATGACAGAGCATCAAAGACAATTAGGGCACACCTTTCCTTAACCTCATCCAATGACGGAGACAGAGAAAGGTCCAAGTCCCTCCCCTATTCAGCTTCCCCCACTTACAGGACAACAGAGAGGTCAAGGCCCCTCCCCTTACCAACTTCCAATCACAGAGAAGCAGACACACACAGGACACACCTATTTTCAACCTCGCCCAATTACCAAAACAGAGAGGGCACACCCCGTACCAACCTTCCCCAGACTTCCAGGGTGTATCCCAACAAAACCTTCCCCGGTAAGCAGACTCTTTTGTTTAGTGGTGTAGAGAGACGTCCCCCCTTAGAGAGATCAGGTGGAACCACCGTTCATCTGTCTTCCTCTCCACCATCCCAGTATGGCCACCTGGATTTTCTAAGGAGTCAGCCTCTTCCCAGAGGAACCACACTGAGGTCTACTAGCCTGAGAAAATACACCGGGCTAGAGGACAGTGTGTCAAATCCCAGTTCCCCCCTCCTCAGTCCCACTACCACCACCACTATCAACCACAACAACAACCACACATCCAGCCTCTCAAGCACTTCTAGCACCAATAACACAGGCCCCTGTAGCACCAATGATGTAACTAGCGTTAATCCCCAAAGCAGCATCAATAACAACAATCACTTTGTCACCCCTAAAAATACCAACCTAAACAGCAATAGTGTCTCTGGCAAACACACAACTCTGAGCACCCAAATAAGGAGTGATGCTGAAAATATCCCAAACCAGAATTCCTTCAACTCGAATGACAAAAAAACACAAAAGCCCTATAATTTGTCCAATATTCCCTTTAGCTCAAACACTTGGAGTATCCCAAAAAGGTCCAGCACGTCGGAAAGGTTCTGTAGGCCATCTAATTTTAACAGCAGCTACACCCCTCTGACTGTATTTAGACCCAACTCCCACAAGACTCCAACCAGCCCTGAAACCAGTGAAACTCTCAGTAGTCACAGAACGGCCTATAAGTCTCACTCCCTCAGTAAGACCAGCTCTTCCATCCAACCCCCCAAGAGCCCCTCCAAATCTCCTTTGTTCTCTTTAGGTAAAAGCAGAATCCCAGTGGGGGTCCAGTTAGAGAGAAGTCCTCCCAGCCTCAAAATGTACCCTAAAATCAACACCCTTACATCCGTTGGTAGCACCCCGAACCCCTCTTCCAGACAGCTCTCCGCACAAACCAGCAACGCCCCTACATCCCTCAGTAGCCACGGATCCCTCTATAGTTCCCGCTCACTCAATACCACCAGCTCTATGAGCCAATCCTCCCAAAACACCCCAAAATCTCCACCGCCAGTCGTCAGAAGCCAGATCCCCATAGTGCAAAACACCCACACCGCCCCATTTCAACAGCAGTCCCCTAAAACCGCCTACACCCCTACCACTATCCCCCAACCACTAATACTTAAAACCAGCTACGTCCCCAGTAACCCTACCCCCTACACCCAACCGTTGTCCCCAGCCAGCTACACCCCCATATCCCTGAGTATGACCACCACCCAGGAACCCTCTACTCCTCCCCTCTCCCCACTCAGCACACCCCCTCTTGGGGAGAGGACGTTCACAGGCAGCCTGGCCCGCTCCCCTAAGAAACACCAGTACCCGATGGAAGAGAGGGTAAAAGCACATAGAGCGCGGCAGGAGTCTCTGGAGCCACAACGCTCTGAGGAAACCAGTAGGAGGCTGTCACAGTCTCATTCACGTCAGAGCCCAGCTGACCTGACCAGCTCTACGGCCCCAACCAGACCCCTCCGTAGTGTAGGGTGTCCCGCCATCTTCTCCTCCCTGAGATTGGGGAGCCCCACCTGGGCTATGTCACTTCTGTCTCCCCAAACCCCCAGGACCACCAAACTAGAAGTCTGGAGGGGAGACTCAATGCATAACTTATCCATAATGTCTGATACAACAGTGAAGGAGGGAGGGCGAGCTCCCTCAGAGCGTGTTAGCGACCACACTTCACGGTTCACATTCGACCATACGGGAACAGACTCGACCGCTCTAGGACCACAGAGGAAGACGTCTGCCCCTCTCTCCCTTCCTGATTTTGGGAGCTTTTACAAGCCTCGGCTTAGCTCCCTGCCCTACTCCACCCTCAGGTCTTCACGCACAACACTGGGTGAGGTCCCACACACAACCTCACCACAAACCCCTCTTTCACCCTCTACCTCACCCCAAACTCCTCTGTCACCCTCTACCTCACCCCAACGCTACCCCTTCTACAGCCATCGTAGGAATGGGTCACGGGACAGTTCAAAGGTTGTTGCCTTGGAAACAGATAGTGTCATCAACAACTCCAAACAGACCAGTGAAGACGATGTTGAGACACTTGTATACCGGATTTCTCAGATCGATTCCTCCACCATATTGGACAGTATTAGACTTGCTCAGCCCTGTTTTCCTCAACACACTCCAGACACACGAGTCGTCACAGATATCAAGTCAAATGAACTCTCCCATCTCACCTCCGACCTCTCACAATCGTCACAATACAGCCAGGTGATAGGAAGTCCCAGCTGTCAATCATACCAAAGCTCCAATGACAGTGGACCATTAGACACTGAGAAGGTTGTGTGTAACATGGAGAGTATCCTTAAGAGTGCAGTGGCCCCATTACAAACTCAGAGCCCAACGAAAGAGGCAGAGAAGGGGTGGAAGGGAAGGAACAAAATGGATCTGGTGCTGAGTCGACTCCAGCAGACCTTCAGAGTCAACCGTCTGGATGACGAGAGGAGGGAGAGGACACCCCAGCCTTCCTCTGTCAGCAGCGCAAGTCACATTAGTGATGGCACTGACTGTAGCAAATCTAGCGATCAAGCAGAGGAGGACAGAAAGGACAGATGGAGGGAGAATGATGGCGTTCTCAAACCTTCATACTCTTTCTGGGCTGGCAGTGAGCGCACATCAGATATGACTAAGGAAAATGTTAGATGTGAACACTCACAGGGTTTAAAAGACAACAAAGAGGCTAGAAACAGAGACCAGCCTTGTGTTATGGACCTTCCTCAATTTGAGGCTTACAACGACAAAAGCTTCACTCTACCCAGAAACCAACCTTCTCGTACAGAGTTCAGCCCAACCAGGCGACAGTTTGAAGCTTACAAAGAGGAGAGGATCAGTAGAGCCAAAAAGCAACCTCCTCAGAGAGACTTCAGCCCCGTTAGGCATCAACCCTGGGACCCCAGCCACTCTGCAAGCCTCCCTGCCTACAGATCCTCCTCAGGCAGCCCCAGGAACACTTTCTCCGTCTTCCACTTCAGCCATGAGGACTCCAAGAATGACAATGTCTTCCATTTCAACCACGAGGACTCCAAGAACAACAACGTGTTACTCAGCCCCAGGCTTCCTCGGAGGAAGAAGTCTACCTTTCTCGGTGAGCCAGGGGAAGGAGGGTTTGGTTCCAGGGTGGGCCAGTGTGGCAGTGAGGGACGTCTGGCCTCCTTCTCCTCCTGTGCTAATCTCAAATACGGTCTGGAGGCCGGACGTTCCTTCTCTGTGAGCTCCGTGCTCTCCAGCCGTCCTTCGGGTCCTGGACGCATCTCCACCGGCCCCAGGATCAGCAGTGTCAGTGACCCCACTGACCCCGCTCTGACCTTTGGAGAAGAAGACATGACTTGGGATGACCTCAGGGTCAAAGGTGATTGGGTAATACCAGTGTGGGACACACACACAACCACTAGCCACAAAACCACTGGTGACAGCCAAGCTGTAAAAACCACAGGTGACAGCCAAGCTGTAAATAACTGGTCCGTCATTAGTGACCAGACCTCCAAAAATGAGCGTAAAACAATCACAGCTAACTTTACAGATGCACGCAAGTCTAGATCCAAATCCTTACCCAGAAATGTATCCTGGGGTTCAGAGGTCACTTGCCCATCTCCGACCACCACCTCCACCATCACCGGCCGCATGTGGAATCCCGGCAGCCTGGAGACCTCTCACTTCCTGTGGGATACAGGGCGTTCTGCAACTGCCCCTCCGTCCCCTCTTTGGTCCCCAGCCTCCAGACGCATATCTCGCCCCCCCAGCTCCTCCTCCTCTGCCTCCCCTTCCCCCACAGACCGCAGGGTGTCACAGGACAGTCTGTCCCCCAGGGGGCGCTTACCCTCCAGGGGCTACGTCTCCAGCCTGGCTGCCTTTGAGGAGTCCGACTCAGACTCAGCCTCTGACATGGACTCTGACACGACCACAGACGATGAATACTGCCTGGCAGGTGTCAGCGGCGAGAAGGAGACAGAACTGTGAGAGGAGACAATGTATAGTCTAAAGTGGGTCTGTTTGTCTCCTTTTGGTTTCCTCATATAGAAAGGAAACCTATTAAACGACCTTCTGATTCAGAGGGGTTGGGTTAAATGCGGAAGACACGTTTTGGTTGAATGCATTCAGTTGTGCAACTGACCAGGTATCCCACTTTCCCTTCGCTTTCCCTATTTTTGATCAGTAAAAACAGACTTCATTTGGTGTCCATGGCTGACAGTAAATAAGACTGCACTGTCAGAGTGAACATGATATCATATCACAGGTTAAATGGCATCGTGCTCATGTCATCTTGGTAGTCAAAGAGCAGCGCATCACATGAACTCAGCACATCCAAGATCATGGCTCTTTGTTTGTTTTGTCATGATGTCACAGGCTGCTTAGATATTGGCCTCTCGCTTGACTTTCTCATGTACTGATATTTGTTAAATGATCAGTGGGAAGTGTACACCGAGTGTACAAAACATTAAGAACACCTTCCTAATATTGAGTTTGCCTCCACACACACACACACTTGGTGGAAGGAGCAGATGGAAAGAGCAGGTGTTCATAATGTTTTGTACACTCAGTGTACATGCTGGGTTGACTGTACTACTTTATCAGCTACACAAAATGGGTTAACAAAGTGCTCTGTAAAGCTATTCTATCCTGTTCTGATCGGGGCCTGTATTCGCAAAGCATCTCTGAGTAGGAGTGCTGATCTAGGATCAGGTCCCCCCTGGTACATATGATCATATTCATTGTGATCTGAAAGCTGTGATCAGAATCCTTGTGAATACAGGCCCTGTTGTGGTTGAGCCCTGCACCTGGTGAGAGGTATACCTACCATACTCAGTGTGCGCGCTGTCTACATTTAATTGCTGCTTATCAACAAATAACATCCTATATGGTATACAGGGTAAATATCTGTGAGTGTTTTTTGTTGTAACGGGAATGATTGTTTTGCGTTTCGATTTTGGTTATCCTTGAAGGCTTTTCGTGAAATGCATGTGTGCATTATAAACAGATCATTGTTATTCAACTTTTGTGAATTACTTTTTATATATGGTTAGCGGCGATGTAAATGAATAACTCTACCTACGTGTACATATTACCTCAATTACCTCGACACCGATGCCCCCGCACATTGACTCTGTCCCGGCACCCCCTGTATATAGCCCCGCTATTGTTATTTACTGCTGCTCTTTAATTATTTGTTATTCTCATCTCTTACTTTTTAAGGGATTTTCTTAAAACTGCATTGTTGGTTAAGGGCTTGTAAGCAAGCATTTCACCTTAAGGTCTACAAATGTTGTATTCGGCGCATGTGACAAATAAAATGTGATTTGATTTGGTTTTTGATGTATTTGATACCATTCCACTGATTCCGCTCCAGTTATTACCACGAGGCCGTTCTCCGTTATCAAGGTGACACCAACCAGTGCTACGACTCAATCATTCTGAACATTCCCAGAATATTGCCAAGAACTGACATAAAAGAGAAACATACATTTACTGAAAGTTCTGAGAATCTCGCTTAAATCACCATTTTTGTTAACTTAATATAGTAAAACTGACGTTACATATATTGACTTCAAACTGTTATGTCCAACAAGATATTTATATCCAACTGTTACTGTTATGTCCAACAAGATATTTATATCCAACTGTTACTGTTGTGTCCAACAAGATATTTATATCAAACTGTTATGTCCAACAAGATATTTATATCAAACTGTTACTGTTATGTCCAACAAGATATTTATATCCAACTGTTACTGTTGTGTCCAACAAGATATTTATATCAAACTGTTACTGTTATGTCCAACAAGATATTTATATCCAACTGTTACTGTTATGTCCAACAAGATATTTATATCAAACTGTTACTGTTATGTCCAACAAGATATTTATATCAAACTGTTATGTCCAACAAGATATTTATATCCAACTGTTACTGTTATGTCCAACAAGATATTTATATCCAACTGTTACTGTTGTGTCCAACAAGATATTTATATCCAACTGTTACTGTTATGTCCAACAAGATATTTATATCAAACTGTTACTGTTATGTCCAACAAGATATTTATATCAAACTGTTATGTCCAACAAGATATTTATATCAAACTGTTACTGTTATGTCCAACAAGATATTTATATCCAACTGTTACTGTTATGTCCAACAAGATATTTATATCAAACTGTTACTGTTATGTCCAACAAGATATTTATATCAAACTGTTATGTCCAACAAGATATTTATATCAAACTGTTACTGTTATGTCCAACAAGATATTTATATCCAACTGTTACTGTTATGTCCAACAAGATATTTATATCCAACTGTTACTGTTATGTCCAACAAGATATTTATATCCAACTGTTATGTCCAACAAGATATTTATATCCAACTGTTACTGTTATGTCCAACAAGATATTTATATCAAACAGTTATGTCCAACAAGATATTTATATCAAACTGTTACTGTTATGTCCAACAAGATATTTATATCCAACTGTTACTGTTATGTCCAACAAGATATTTATATCCAACTGTTATGTCCAACAAGATATTTATATCCAACTGTTACTGTTATGTCCAACAAGATATTTATATCAAACTGTTATGTCCAACAAGATATTTATATCAAACTGTTACTGTTATGTCCAACAAGATATTTATATCCAACTGTTACTGTTATGTCCAACAAGATATTTATATCCAACTGTTACTGTTATGTCCAACAAGATATTTATATCCAACTGTTACTGTTATGTCCAACAAGATATTTATATCAAACTGTTATGTCCAACAAGATATTTATATCAAACTGTTACTGTTATGTCCAACAAGATATTTATATCAAACTGTTACTGTTATGTCCAACAAGATATTTATATCAAACTGTTATGTCCAACAAGATATTTATATCCAACTGTTACTGTTATGTCCAACAAGATATTTATATCAAACTGTTATGTCCAACAAGATATTTATATCAAACTGTTATGTCCAACAAGATATTTATATCAAACTATTATGTCCAACAAGATATTTATATCAAACTGTTACTGTTATGTCAAACAAGATATTTATATCAAACTGTTATGTCCAACAAGATATTTATATCAAACTGTTATGTCCAACAAGATATTTATATCAAACTGTTACTGTTGTGTCCAACAAGATATTTATATCAAACTGTTACTGTTGTGTCCAACAAGATATTTATATCAAACTGTTATGTCCAACAAGATATTTATATCAAACTGTTATGTCCAACAAGATATTTATATCAAACTGTTACTGTTATGTCCAACAAGATATTTATATCAAACTGTTACTGTTATGTCCAACAAGATATTTATATCAAACTGTTACTGTTATGTCCAACAAGATATTTATATCCAACTGTTACTGTTATGTCCAACAAGATATTTATATCAAACTGTTACTGTTATGTCCAACAAGATATTTATATCAAACTGTTATGTCCAACAAGATATTTATATCAAACTGTTACTGTTATGTCCAACAAGATATTTATATCAAACTGTTACTGTTATGTCCAACAAGATATTTATATCAAACAGTTACTGTTATGTCCAACAAGATATTTATATCAAACTGTTATGTCCAACAAGATATTTATATCCAACTGTTACTGTTATGTCAAACAAGATATTTATATCAAACTGTTACTGTTATGTCCAACAAGATATTTATATCAAACTGTTACTGTTATGTCCAACAAGATATTTATATCCAACTGTTATGTCCAACAAGATATTTATATCCAACTGTTACTGTTATGTCAAACAAGATATTTATATCAAACTGTTACTGTTATGTCCAACAAGATATTTATATCAAACTGTTATGTCCAACAAGATATTTATATCAAACTGTTACTGTTATGTCCAACAAGATATTTATATCAAACTGTTACTGTTATGTCCAACAAGATATTTATATCAAACTGTTACTGTTATGTCCAACAAGATATTTATATCAAACTGTTACTGTTATGTCCAACAAGATATTTATATCAAACTGTTATGTCCAACAAGATATTTATATCCAACTGTTACTGTTATGTCAAACAAGATATTTATATCAAACTGTTACTGTTATGTCCAACAAGATATTTATATCAAACTGTTACTGTTATGTCCAACAAGATATTTATATCCAACTGTTATGTCCAACAAGATATTTATATCCAACTGTTACTGTTATGTCAAACAAGATATTTATATCAAACTGTTATGTCCAACAAGATATTTATATCAAACTGTTATGTCCAACAAGATATTTATATCAAACTGTTACTGTTGTGTCCAACAAGATATTTATATCAAACTGTTACTGTTGTGTCCAACAAGATATTTATATCAAACTGTTATGTCCAACAAGATATTTATATCAAACTGTTATGTCCAACAAGATATTTATATCAAACTGTTACTGTTATGTCCAACAAGATATTTATATCAAACTGTTACTGTTATGTCCAACAAGATATTTATATCAAACTGTTTTGTCCAACAAGATATTTATATCAAACTGTTACTGTTATGTCCAACAAGATATTTATATCAAACTGTTACTGTTATGTCCAACAAGATATTTATATCAAACTGTTATGTCCAACAAGATATTTATATCCAACTGTTACTGTTGTGTCCAACAAGATATTTATATCAAACTGTTACTGTTATGTCCAACAAGAATGTGTGCTGTGACAGTCGTAGTTTGCTATGACTTTCACCTTGCATACCACAAGAGCAGGTGTACCAAACCACATTCCAGCTATTAGAATGGACCTAGACTAACAATATCGAACACAAAGCCTCTTCACATACTTGTTGCTTTAAATAGTGCCTTTAATGAGTGTAGGTGGGTCTATTTAACTGTATTGTACTAAAGAGTGTTTTTTTCTGTGTATCCCAGTTACATCAATGCAGTTTTATGCTGTGATGCAGCTGTTTGTCTGTGTGGTTAGGTTAGACAGACGGTCGAATGCATCTGGTCACAGTTCCCTTTGGCCATGTTCTATTATGTCACTTGGGAAAGGACACACATGGCTGCACAGCCAGAGAAATGTGTACAAGCTGTAATGGTTTTGTTATGCATTAGTCATCTTGACTGCAGAACAGACGAGTCAAGACAAACCCCCCAAGGTCCATATTGAAAAGGGCTTTGTCTTCATTTGTGTTCAGTGTGTCTGTTCAAAGCCTGTCTGTTTGTGTCTCTTTCTATACTGTTTTGCACAGTAATAATGAATAAGTCATGCAATGTTATGAAAAGTATAGCTCTCAGGCGTCGTTACATAAATATTCAGTGGGCGTAGGTGCTATCGACAGTATTCATCCTGTTTCATACATGCGCCTGCTTGTCTTTGTCGTTACACTTCAAAGGACTTCTCCCCTCTGCAGTTCAACCTGTCAGCAAAACATTCAAATGGGTGTCTTCTAGTAGTTATTGCATAATGATGGGTTATTAAAATCTCAATACAAAATGGTAATTTATCAAATCTGATCTTGTCAGTAATGGGCTTGAACTTTGGGCAGAATTTTGGACTTGAGTGCTGCCATGGTTAGGCCTTCCCTTCTCCCTTCTCCCCTCCCTTCACCCTTCTCCCTTCCCATCGTCCCCTCTTCTGTCCATCTACCTCACACCCTGGCAAGGTTTCTGTTTCTTTCGCTCTTTATCCCTCTTTCTCTCTCTCTCTGAGCGTATGCCCAGAAGTAGGTGAGTGTATGCATGGCCACCCCTAGACCTGCACCACTGGGTGAGATTGAAGCTGTCCTTCCCTGCCTTGCATGCATTGCTCTGTGTATACTACAGTATAATGACATACAGTACTTCCCTCTTTTTCTAGAGAGGGACAGGGGCAGTGTGTAATGTGTGATTGACTAAATTGACTTTGTATGTGTATAGAATCTTCATTCTCCATAGAGACGCTGGATGCAGAGTTTCAGTCCCTTACAATTCAATAGACCACTTCCTACAGGTAACATCCATAGACATGGAGCTGCTGCAGCAGCAGATAGACCACTTCCTACAGGTAACATCCATAGACATGGAGCTGCTGCAGCAGCAGATAGACCACTTCCTACAGGTAACATCCATAGACATGGTGCTGCAGCAGCAGCAGATAGACACCCACATGGTCATGGTCATAATAGAAAGGCTTAAAGTCTGCACAGATAATCTTATTAGCTTTATTTATGTTTCTTTGTGTGTGTGTGTGTGTGTGTGTGTGTGTGTGTGTGTGTGTGTGTGTGTGTGTGTGTGTGTGTGTGTGTGTGTGTGTGTGTGTGTGTGTGTGTGTGTGTGTGTGTGTGTGTGTGTGTGTGTGTGTGTGTGTGTGTGTGTGTGTGTGTGTCTCAGTTGTTTTAGTCTGCCCTACTCATAACACTCATAAAAGTGTGTTTTCTTGTGAGAGATACGCGTGTTCACTGTTCTGTGAAGTTGATGTGTTCTCAGTTGTGTTCTCAGTTGTGTTTGATTTAATTTAATATTTCAAAGATATCTTAAAAACACCTTTTTAGCTTCGGTTTTCTTTAAGGAGCTTTTTAGTCACTCAGTTTCATTATTATTCAGTTTTTTATCCTCTTATGTTTGTTGGGTAGTAAATGTTTGAGTTTTTATTTTCATCTGTTTTTTTAGTTTTTTTTTCTGTGAAGCACATTGTGTTGCATTTAAGGCCTGAAGATGAATGGGGAAAGAAAAGTGTTTTTGGAATAAACGCCAAAAATAAATTCTGAGGTTAACACAAATTTAGGAGATTTTATGTGGGGGTGATAAAATTCCAGGCCAGAATTTGTGCCCCAGTCCGCTCATGGATGAAAGTGCAAGGTGATGAGCTTGATGCTCCTTTCCAATACATATCAAGGGGTCTTATTCTTATTCGTTTGACAAATAAAATGAATCTTGCTCTTTTGACCATAATAAACTCCTCATGTAGGCTATACCCGCGCTGTGTCGAGTGCACGTGGGCAAACTCGCTATAAAACGCAAAAAAAAATTGTTAGAAAACGATCAATAGAGTTGAAAATGCGATGGAAACTCATTTAACAACTTCAAAATGTGTATGTGCACTACATCATCATGCACAGACTTTTATTCGCAAACAAAATATATTTGATGGAAACACAATTGTGGTAGGAAAAGTGCATTTTGTCTGTATGCGAATGGATGGAAACGCAGCAAGTGACGCGCTCTGCATGTTGCTTGGTAACCAAATGGCGTTTGCTCAAACAGGGAAAAGCTGAACACATAAACCATGCGTTTTGGGGCATGTTTTACAAATATATGTAACGAAAACAAACGATGACATGGATTAACTAACTGTTATCTATATATCAAAAGGGAAAGCGTTCTGTGCGTAATTGAAATAGGTGGATCATGATAGTGCGACGAATGTAGACAGTTCGTTTTCCTGACGCAGAGAGTCACTTGTCTGTGTCTTGTCTTTTGCCAGTTTATATTCTAGCGTATATGTGTTATGTTTTGCTGCATTTGTGTCTCTGTCCATTGTGACCGTTGCATAACAACAGTTCTTTTAATGTTCTTTATATTTACCCATTTCAGTCACAGGCACAGGTCCAGTTCATAAGCATGGAGAAGAAAATTGACAATTGCGCAATAGAAAGGTTAGTAGAAGTTATTCCCTAACTCAACAGTAAATGGATGCCTCCACCACCTAACACCTAAAGTTACCATGCCTCAGTATTCTAGAGCAGGTATAAGATGAGGTGCCATCACTCAAGCAGTAAAAGTGCAGGTTCTTTGTACCAGTCGCACCACCCCACTTCAACCACTGATCTCAGCACACCAGTGTTACCCCTTTAACCTTTAACCCTCTCCCAGTGGCCCTTCGTCCCCCCCAGTGGAGGATATGATGGATCTGGACGGACGGCAGCAGAGAGTCTACCACAGGGCTGCCAGGATGATACAGAGGACATGGAGGAGACATGTGGTGGGTGGAACCACAATACAACACACACACACACAGACACACACACACACAGACACACACACACACACACTAGCATGCACAGACCGTGTAACCTCTCTATCTCCCATGTGTAGGATACACGCGTGTTCCAGTACTTCAAGAACCTTGTGAGGTTCCGTAACCAGGGAGACCCTCGACTCCTGCTCAAAAATGTCAACCCCAGAGAGGTACAGACACCACACACACACACACACACACACAGAGAGACACACAGACACACACGCAGACAGACAGACAGACACACAGACACAGACAGACAGACACACACACACATTGACCATTGTGAATGTTACTATGGTTGTTGCAGGCAAGTATTCTGGATGCTGCTGCAGGAGTCCACATCAGATTCAGACTGGGAGGGGTAAGTTCATTTTGGCAGTGCTAAAATGCACATTATAAACTGGGTGGTTCAAGCCCCGAATGCTGATTGGCTGACAGCTGTGTTATATCAGACCATATGAAAAAAAAAGGAGAGCCTCACACTCTAGGAGCTCCGATGCAATAATTTATAACCAACTGTTTGGACAGACAAGCTGTCTTCATCAGACCCTGGTATGACAAAACAAATATTTGTATTGCTCTAATTATGTTGGTAACCAGTTTTTGAATAGCAATAAGGCACCTCGGGGGTTTCTGGTATACGGCCAATATACCACGGCTAAGGGCTGTATCCAGGCACTCCACGTTGCATCGTGCATAAGAATAGCCCTTAGCCGTGGTATATTGGCCATATACCACACACCCCTGGGCCTTATTGCTTAAATATACACCTATCACTCGCAATACTAATACCTGAATTTATCTGGGATGATTTATGCAATACAAATCGATGTGTGCATGCTAATGTGAGATGAGTTTTTCTCTCCCCTCATAGACCACCTTTCCACCGAGCATCTACTATAAGATCTACACCCACAGACCCATCGTGGACCTGTGTGCCAACAGCCCCAAGGACTACACCCACCCCAGGCAGAAGAGGCCCGTCCCCAGGCAGATACACAACGGGAGGACCCAGGTGCAGGACGACCGTGCTGGCTGGTACCGCCGCGTGGAGAACAACGGCTGGAGACTGCTCTCTGGGAAGGTGGTGCAGAAGTTCTGAATCCACGATATCACACTGTATCAGATGTGGGTTCAGTATGATATGGTTGGAACCACCTTCATTGCTTTAGTGCAGTACTCAGCTACTCTGTGGACGAAGAATCATTTGACAAGCGCCGTGCTCTCTCTCTCTCTGTATTGGTTCAGGCTGCTCTGTTAGGTGACATCATCACGTTGGAGACCAATGGCAGGAAGGTAGAGTTTCCCCATTCCAAACTGCAGCGTCGTCAGGACGTGGACAGGAGGAAGAAGAGGAGGAAGATTGAATGGTTGAAGCAGATGTGAGTTAGTGTGCGTCCTTACCTGCAACAGCACTACTCACCTGTTCACTCACCTGTATGCTCAAACTGCATCATTACTGCTTATCTGTAACCGCAATGCTAACCTCTAATAGCCTCAGCTGTCCCTCTACCTGTCCCCCTCACCCTCACCTGTCCCTCTACCTGTCCCCCTCACCCACACCTGTCCCTCTACCTGTCCCCCTCACCCTCACCTGTCCCCCTCACCCACACCTGTCCCTCTACCTGTTCCCCTCACCCCCACCTGTCCTTCTACCTGTTCTCCTCACCTCCACCTGTCCTTCTACCTGTTCCCCTCACCCTCACCTGTCCTTCTACCTGTTCCCCTCACCCTCACCTGTCCTTATACCTGTTCCCCTCACCCTCACCTGTCCTTCTACCTGTTCCCCTCACCCTCACCTGTCCTTCTACCTGTTCCCCTCACCCTCACCTGTCCCTCTACCTGTTCCCCTCACCCTCACCTGTCCTTCTACCTGTTCCCCTCACCCTCACCTGTCCTTCTACCTGTCCCCCTCACCCACACCTGTCCCTCTACCTGTTCCCCTCACCCCCACCTGTCCTTCTACCTGTTCCCCTCACCTCCACCTGTCCTTCTACCTGTTCCCCTCACCCTCACCTGTCCTTCTACCTGTCCCCTCACCCACACCTGTCCCTCTACCTGTTCCCCTCACCCCCACCTGTCCTTCTACCTGTTCCCCTCACCTCCACCTGTCCTTCTACCTGTTCTCCTCACCTCCACCTGTCCTTCTACCTGTTCCCCTCACCCTCACCTGTCCTTATACCTGTTCCCCTCACCTGTCCTTCTACCTGTTCCCCTCACCCTCACCTGTCCTTCTACCTGTTCCCCTCACTCTCACCTGTCCTTCTACCTGTTTCCCTTACCTGTCCTTCTACCTGTTCCCCTGTCCCTCTACCTGTTCCCCTCACCCTCACCTGTCCTTCTACCTGTTCCCCTCACCCTCACCTGTCCCTCTACCTGTTCCCCTCACCCCCACCTGTCCTTCTACCTGTTCCCCTCACCTCCACCTGTCCTTCTACCTGTTCTCCTCACCTCCACCTGTCCTTCTACCTGTTCCCCTCACCCTCACCTGTCCTTATACCTGTTCCCCTCACCTGTCCTTCTACCTGTTCCCCTCACCCTCACCTGTCCTTCTACCTGTTCCCCTCACCCTCACCTGTCCTTCTACCTGTTCCCCTCACTCTCACCTGTCCTTCTACCTGTTTCCCTCACCTGTCCTTCTACCTGTTCCCCTGTCCCTCTACCTGTTCCCCTCACCCTCACCTGTCCTTCTACCTGTTCCCCTCACTCTCACCTGTCCTTCTACCTGTTTCCCTCACCTGTCCTTCTACCTGTTCCCCTGTCCCTCTACCTGTTCCCCTCACTCTCACCTGTCCTTCTACCTGTTTCCCTTACCTGTCCTTCTACCTGTTCCCCTGTCCCTCTACCTGTTCCCCTCACCCTCACCTGTCCTTCTACCTGTTCCCCTCACCCTCACCTGTCCCTCTACCTGTTCCCCTCACCCTCACCTGTCCCTCTACCTGTTCCCCTCACCCTCACCTGTCCTTCTACCTGTTCCCCTCACCCTCACCTGTCCTTCTACCTGTTCCCCTCACCCTCACCTGTCCCTCTACCTGTTCCCCTCACCCTCACCTGTCCTTCTACCTGTTCCCCTCACCCTCACCTGTCCTTCTACCTACTGTCTGCAGGTATGACGGTGGCTGTCTGCATGCACGTACAGAGCATCGTGAGACAGCCTTGCTGGTGGAGCGGTCAGCCCAGGGCATGATGGACGCCGTGGAGCAGCTGGGACCCAACCACATGGTAGAGTGGGAGGTGGATGAACTACTGGAGTGGACCAACGCTCTCAACTTTGACGAGTAACTAACCACCATATGTACCTTTTTTTAGCATCCTTCATTATAACAGGTGATCAATCAATCAAATGTATTTATAAAGCCCTTCTTACATCAGCTGATGTCACAGAGTGCTGTACAGAAACCCAGCCTAAAACCCCAAACAGCAAGCAATGCAGGTGTAGAAGCACGGTGGTTAGGAAAAACTCCCTAGAAAGGCCAGAACCTAGGAAGAAACCTAGAGAGGACCCAGGCTGTGAGGGGTGGCCAGTCCTCTTCTGGCTGTGCCGGGTGGAGATTATAACAGAACATGGCCAAGATGTTCAAATGTTCATAGATGACCAGCAGGGTCAAATAATAATAATCACAGTGGTTGTAGAGGGTGCAACAGGTCAGCACCTCAGGAGTAAATGTCAGTTGGCTTTTCATAGCCGATCAATGATCCCATTGAGACAGTTGCAATACAGTGTTACCCAAAGCAACAATTCTTTTTAATATTTCTGCAGGTATATTAATGACTGGAGGGATGTGGGCACCAGTAATTCCTCTGAGTCTTGGAAAGGTAAAATTATTTCTTCCTTGACCTGAGGCATATAATAACCACACCAACAACTTTAGTGGGATTATAGCACCCCCCTCTGGTCAAAGGGAGTAAAAAAGCATATTTTGCCTCTCTTTCTGTTTCTCTTTCTCCCAAGAAAAGAGGCTGGTACCTTCCAACCTGGAGCCTTGTGTTGAGTTCTCAGGGCTGGGGCAGGAGGACAGCCAGGTGGATACCTACAGCAGTATCCTCCACCCCCTGGTCTCCAGCCTCATCAAGTCAGAACACTCCAAGGCCAATCTCTCTGACTGACTGACTGCATTGTATCACTGACCAGACCAGAAAATTGCAATACCAACCATCAGACACTACTACTATGACACTATGCAGTTAGATTAAATTAAATGTGATGAGCAAAGTGGTGAATGTAACTATGTTGATAATATATTATATATTGCTAAAGGTAGGAGTGTTTTTTCTACTTCGCTGTTTTTGAAACTGTAATGGACCTAATGACACAAGATGTAGGCAGATACAATGCGCTTCTAAAGATTACAGCTACCTATTGAGGTTCAAGTATGATCAAAAGTACCAAACAAAAATGAGGGGGCACCCGGATTTGAACCGGGGACCTCTTGATCTGCAGTCAAATGCTCTACCACTGAGCTATACCCCCGTACACTTAACAGATGGAAAATATTTCTGATATAAATCTTAATCTATTTGTGGATATTGTACATAAAATATCAGTATGATAAACTATATATGTATACATATAAACGACACAATAGTTCCAAAAACAGAAGACATCGTACTTTCCTTTTTATTTACGTCTATCTATCATCTGATTCGGAAGAGTCGTCAAACGGTGAAAGAGTGAAGAAACAGCTGTGCTGGAATGAGAACAATATTGGTGTCCGTTCTGATTGTATGCAGCGGGAGGATGAGAGGCGAAGGTCGGCAGTGGAAGACATAGGAAGAAAAGAGATCACGATACAGAAAGCAGAAATATGACCGAAGTAGGAAGAAAGAGTAATGATGTGTTGGAGTGGTGACAGTGTTTGATGACAACACAGGCCCTCACTTACGACTAACTAATGCCGTAGAGAAAGAGGTAGGTGAAGTGAAATTAGTTCGGTTCATTGGAAATGGTAGATTGTTAATATTGTGTGGTAGCCAGGCTCAGCAAGAGAAGATTCTCAAAATGGAAAACGCTTAATGGGAAGAAGATTAAAACCATGTCCCTTGTGCATATGCTAGATTGAAGGGAGTCATCATAGGGTCCCAAATCTATGTCCACGGATTATATTAAAGAAAGTGTGACGGGAGGCAGAGTGATTGAGGCCAAAAGGTTGGTCAGTAGGAAAGAGGGTCAAAGAAGTGAAAGGTTTTGAGAAAGTCTTGCTAGGAAAAGTACAGATAGGATTCCTTTGTTCCAATGTTAGAGAATTTGTCCCATATGCACTGCAGTGTATTACATGCCAAAGAATGGGACATGTAGCCAGGGGAGGAGCCAGGGGAGGAGCCAGAGGGGTGTCCAGGGTGGCGGATGGACAGGCTTCCAGCAGTTCTGAGAGTGCTACAAGATATCACACTTGAAAATAGTGGTGATATCCCCCCCCCCCACAGAACCGCTAGTGCTGTGGATCTAATAGGTGCCCTTACAGACACATTACAGGACTACAGAAGTGAGGGTTACTTTGGAGAACTATGGAAAGAGGTTGAAGAGATTGCAGAGCACTGCAAAATAAGTGAACAAACAGTGTGTAAAAGACAGCCTAAAACAAGCTTAAGATTTCACGACTCATTGATGATGAGCACTGCAGGACAGAAGAATAGTGACCAAATTCATGGTGAGAGCTTCCAAAGAGCTATATTTTATCAGGTGCTTGACAGTCTCTCAGCTGAGCTGCTGAGGTGGTTTTTCAAAGAAGAATTGCGAGATAATGCAAGGGGGGTCCAGTCTCTCAACCCAAAGAGTACAACATTCTGGAATGAGGAGCCTCTGTTTGCTTTTGCTCAGACCTTTGAGTCAGATTTAGAAGACCTCAAACATGAGGTTCATCAAACCAAGCGGCTTCTTGATAGGAGAGAGAAAAGTGGAAGGGACAGACCGTCTACTCTCCTTGACTTTGTTGTGTTTCTAGAACCGTATAAAGAGGTCTTCTTCCATGAGCTATTTCGACTTTGTAAGATTTCTGTTGTTACACCAGTCAGCAGTGCTTCTAGAGAGAGAAGCTTCTCAGCTTTAAAACGGATTAAAACTCACCTTAAGACAACAATGGTTGATGACCGGTTAAGTCACCTCTGAATTCTCAGTGTTGAGTCAAGGAGGGCACGCTCCCTCTACATGGATGAGTTTGTGAAACATTTAGCCAGTTTTCACCAAAACCGCAGAATTATGCTGTTTTAAATCTACCTAGGATAATTTGGCACTTAGGCGGTCCCTCTGGTCATGATTAAAACCTGCACTGTGTACTAGCTAGTACACTGACATTATAAAATGATAAATACAAACAGAATAATGTCACACAGATTTAATTTGGTCTTGATTAGGCTAATTCCAAAACTTTTCTTTGCTATTAGTGAACATAATGTAAATGAGCATAAATATGATACTGTATGTTTGTAATATTGATGGCCATCAAAATTATTTATATTTTTCAAGTCCATTTCTGCTTGATACCTGGTATGTCAAATTGCAGTGTTTTTTTGTAAATTTACTTTTTAGTAAATAAACTATGCATTTTATGTAACACACATATTCTATCTCATCTCCTTGGTGCTTGAGATTTATTTTCTGAAAATATTTTGGATGTTCAACACTTATAGACCCAGATTATATATTCATGAAAACAGAGTGTGAGTCCAGTACAGTACAGAGAGAGAGAGAGAGAGAGAGAGAGAGAGAGAGAGAGAGAGAGAGAGAGAGAGAGAGAGAGAGAGAGAGAGAGAGAGAGAGAGAGAGAGAGAGAGAGGCAGTTCCGAGGTAGAGACACTGACTATTCATAGTATGTTAAAGATTTCTAGTGGAGTAACCCTTTTGGACCACACTATCTGCCACATTGAAGAACTCCGGGTTAAGTGAATTATCACTTCTACGTCTAATCAGCAATCATAGGATTCATTCATGCTCCTTAGATGCCAGGTTAGGGGGGGACATAGTGCAGCATTTGGTGGATGCCAGGTACAGAGAGAGGCTCAGAGATATAGGATCAGTCATGATGTATCATATGCAGAGGCTGTAAAATAGGTTAGTAGAACTACAGTGCAGACTGATGGAGCTGACATGGATGTACCTGTAGTAAGGGGACCTACTGTCAGACTGATGGAGCTGACATGGATGTACCTGTAGTAAGGGGACCTACTGTCAGACTGATGGAGCTGACATGGATGTACCTGTAGTAAGGGGACCTACTGTCAGACTGATGGAGCTGACATGGATGTACCTGTAGTAAGGGAACCTACTGTCGGCTGGTGCTTCTGATGGCCGAGGTCTGTTCAGAAATCTTGTGCTCATGAATGTGCAGTGCCAAAGGATACTTTGATAGTGAATAAAGTTGACTTCATAGCTTTTATTGGTAAGGTTATCAATAAAAATAAAAATGCTTTGTGGAAAGCAGAAATGCCAGGTTGAAGGTTATTGTGTAGACGGCAAAATAGATATTGGGGGTAACAGATGTTACTGTTGAAATGGTTATTGACATGCTGAACAATCCTACGGATGGAGTGTTTCAGCATGATATAGATCAAGTTTAATGGGGTTGGGGAGGATGTGGTAGACGTTAGGAATGTATTTGGTTAGAATTTTATTTTCATGGTAGTACAGAATTGGTCAGATCATGTTTGACCGTAAATTCCAGCACGGTAGGGGGCGCCATGCACTTTAAACGGTTGTTGGCGGACCGCCATGCCATCATAGAAGAAGAAAAATAAGTGTCGTCAAACTGACGCGACCCCGACCGGAAGTTTTGTACTAAAAGTGGAAACAGCCGCATCACAGCGACAATGGTAGCTATCAAATTACCAACATTTGTTGTTTAATTCGTACATGAAATGTGTCAAATGTATGTTTGATAGATAGCTATGTTGTCTATACGAAATACCAATGAGTCGTGGGGTTGTATTAATGTCTTGCTTGCTGTATTTGTAGAGGCGTTTGGATTTTGATTAGTCACTCGTGCCAGTGAACCAGCTAACGTTAGCAGCGATGCTGTCCAACCTCAACTCTAGCTAACTATTTGTGTTTGTTTGTGTCAGTCACTTTGGTTAATTCATCTAAACTAGCGCCAATAACCTGACCTACCTTTTGCTTCGTGCCAGCTAGGTAGTTAACAATGTAGCAGTTATCTCAGCTGTTTAGGATCCACTATAATGTTAACGGAGTTGTGTTCGTGTCCAGAATACTCGTGGACTCCGATCACAGCTTAAGGACAGTGTACCGGTGACGGGCATGGGTCAACATGTTGGGCCTTATGGCGTTCAGGACACACTCCGGAGCGGGTGAGAGAACGGTCTCTGCTCGACACTCATTCATCTCAACGTATGTAACGTTAACTATATTTGTGAGAAATAACTTGACGATTGAACTCTCTCTCTCTCTCTCAGGTTCAGCAGTGTGAAAAATGAGCTGCTCCCCAGCCATGCGCTGGAGCTGTCAGAAAAGAATGTGAGTGACACAATATGCTGTTGTTCTGAGCTAAAGGCTTGGCATATGTTCTGGGAGTCAATACAAGTCTTCAGGTCTCCATACAACTTTACTCTTAATAAACCGCTCCAACATTGACCTTTGTCCTCTCCCGTGCAGTTTCAGCTGAACCAGGACAAGATGAACTTCTCCACCCTCAGAAACATCCAGGGCCTCCACGCTCCCCTGAAACTGCAGATGGAGTACAGGGCAGCCAGACAGGTAGGACACGCATGTCTCTCTGATCTTCATTGAAAACAAAGAATAGTGTTCGGAGAAAATGCAAGAAGAAACGTGTCCACTTATCCCTTACCACTTTCCCTGTCCCTTTTCTCTCTCCCTTCTCAGATCCAGCGCCTTCCGTTCCTGCAAAGCTCACACCTGGCCCTGGACACTCTCAAAGGGAACGATGAGAGCATCAGCTTTGAGGACATCCTCAACGGTAAGAGCCACTGTATACAGACGACAACAGCAGAAAGAAGTTAAACTAATGTGAACTTAGCACTATTTTGTGTCCCATCTCCCTGCAGACCCAGCCCAAAGTGAGATGGTGGGTGAGCCCCACATCATGGTGGAGTATAAGCTGGGCCTGATGTGAGAGCCGTCAGACCATAGGATGTTTGTGTTTACCCTCTGTTCACTTCTTCATATGAGACAACACTCAAGACTTTCGTATCGTTGGATTCCTTTGTTTCTAATAAATCCTATAACTCAACCATGTTGTTGATCTTTTACAGGTGTGTGGTAGTGTTTTTGGTGTATGCTTGCTTGTTCACTGAATTTCTAGAAATATACACCTAAGCACAAGATGCATTACAACTTTTATATTTTTTTAACAAAGGTAAGATTTGTGTAGGTCTTTACTCTTATGAATCTTATCCATTGTGACCACACGTCTGTCAGATGCCCCTGACAGTAGGTACTCCCCCTTGTGGTAAAAGAAAAATACTGCACCAGGTCCTCGTGCTTCAGCACATACGCCACTTGCAGGTACGCCCAATCCACCACCCTCACCTCGTCCCCAATGACTGCCAGTATCTGGGCCGACGGGGCAGAAAGCCATCCGGTTGCTAGGCTGCGTCCCCGTCCACAGTGAACACGTCTGCCGCCCTCCTGACATCCCACAGCATGACAGCGCCACGGCAACTGCAGTACGCGATGAGGTCACCAGTGGGGCTGAGTGAGGCGTGGTTGATGGAGCTGCAGTAGCCGTAGATTGTCTAGGCACGTGGCGGTCCAGGTGTCCCACAAGGATAGTCTTTTCAGCCGAGGAGGTGAGCAGACTAGTGGAGGAGGGGAGGAACTCACTCACACTGCAGGTCCCAGACCTTTATAATATGGATAATCATCATGTCTACAAATATGATGGCACACATTACCTCAACACAGTCAGCATGTGTGTGCCAAGTTTGGTAGAAGAACAGGAAATATTGATTTCCTAACTAACCTTAACTGTGTCTTCAAGGGAGCAGGAGGCCACAAAGTCTCCACCAGAGTGGGAGGAGCAGCCCCAAGTGGCTCCAGTGTGGCCCTCGAAGGTCCCATATCTGGAACCTGGAGTCCCACCAGTGGCCCCTAGCTTAGCACCGTCAGGGTGAAAGTTAACCCCAGAGAGCCGTCGCTGTGCCCCTGGCCTGTAGCAATTAGCTCTCCTTCAGGAAGCCTCCAGAGCTGGTCGTCACCAGCCGAGGCAACCACTAGTTTGCTTGGATGAAGCGCTTTGTAGCTGACAAACAGGGTGTGGGCCTAGAGATGTTTTATTGTGAAAAAATAAATAGTAACTTTGATAACATACACAATTTTTTGTAGTTTGAGTTGCTATTAGGGAAATAAATGCCTTGATACATAAAGGGTGAGCAGGGGTATTCATCACATCTTACCTTGAGGATGTTGGTGAGGCAGAAGGTGGCTGCCTTGGAGCCCTGAGTAGACAGACTTCTTCCCTTTGTGGGCCTCACGTGTCTGGCGGAAACTCTGTGTCTTGTGGTGTTGGGGTCTTTGGAAGGAGCGTAAAGACTGACATCATCCCACTTGTGCTTGATGTTACCCCTGTCTTGTTTGGGGTGAGGTTTGGTTGTCTGGTCTTGGGCTACACTCGGAGGTGGGGTGGGGAGGTTGAGAAGGAATGGTGTTGTGTAAAGTCGCCTGCCTCTCCAAGCTGACCAGAAATTCTGCTTCAGACCTGCCTAGTATTTCTCGTTCATCTGTTTCAATGCTGGATCATAAGTGGCGGCACCATGTGTCTTCAGCTTTCTAATATCTTCAATCAGTCTTCTGCTGGCCCAATCGCTTGTACTGGAGACGGTTGAAATCTCTGGCTTTTTGGAGCTTGACCAGTCTGTCCCACTGCTGAGGCTGTTTGTCTGTATTGTCCCCTCTCCCTCTGTGTGTTTTTCAGCTCGCTGCCAAGAAAATGGTTTTGAGTATACACATCTGGAATTAGCCCTACATCCTCTGCGTTAAACAGACATTTGTGCGCCATCTCATTCCACTCTGTTTGAAAATAGTTCATCGTTTTGGTCATGCCCATGCTGATAAGGAAGTTGGGTGGAAAGTCGTTGACCACTTCGGGTATGCGAGAAACCGTCTTTGATTGGAGCTTCGCTGTATTGAAAGCCCTAATCGGAGTCTGTGGGTATTGAAACAGATTGGGGGTAAAGTATATCGGACGCTGGTTGTTGTTTGGAAGCAGTGGCGACCCGTCATTCAGGGAGGTGGGGCTTACCTTTTTTGCATGTTATTTTGGCATTAATACATGTCACATATAAATTTGCAAACAATGTAAAAAATAAGTCATTGAGTTAATAAAGCCGCATACAAACATGGTCTCATTTTTGCTTTCTTGAGTAACGCAGGTGTTTCAGCCTAGCTTAGTGCTTTCTGAGGTGGTGGGGCAGCCAGTGGAAAATATGGAGTGTAAGTGCTGGTAATGTCCCCTATTTGCACCATGATTGGCTCAGTGTTATGTTACTCATGGGGACAGTACCTCACTGCCAAGTCTAAGGGTAGACCTCGAAAATTCAAGCCCCTTGGGTGCTGCCATAGAGTTACATTAGAAGTGCCCATCCAAGAAGGCTCAAGGTCATTGGCCACAGATAAAATGACGTTATATCTACAGTAGCTTTGATTGGACTGATCACACATCATACTTTCAAAATCTTAGCTAGCAGTCATCACCTTGAATCAAGTCGACAATCTACTGGCAAATCCTTTTTAACCTTGCCTTCAGTGAGTTCAAGACAACTGAGAATTCCAGAAATAAACAAGCTCCGACTGGGAAATATGTTTTGAACGGTCATCCAACTCAGAATTGTAAGTCAGGAACCCGGGCCTCTTTCTAGAGCTTCGACCTGAAGATCAATGACGTCAATATGATTCGACCTTGTTTTTTTCCCAAGTTCACAGTTGTCTTGAAAGCACTATAAATCCAGAGAATGCCAGACTTTGATGACAAAATTTGCCCACAAAGGACCGCCACGCCATTTTCCTGTTCAAGTGAGCACAGCACAACAAGGTGAGTACAAAAATGACTTGTATGCTGCTGCATAAATGATGTAATATACCAGGGAGATATGTATACTGTAGCTAAGAAAGTAATACTAAGTGTATGTTGTGTAGTAAGTAAGCTCACCCTAATAATTTGGTCTATTTACCCCTCTTCATTTCGCCTACCGTTCTGACTTGGTGGTGCACATGTAGCCTATAACCTGTTTTAGAGAAATGTAATCATCTAATTTTGTAAGAGCTTTCATTGTCCGCTTATATGCCCCTTTTATTTATCCTACAGTTCTGACTTGGTGTACAGGGAGAACACTATAAGAACGGCCCATGTTTGAATTCTGTTGCTGTACATTACAAGTGCTAAACAAATAGTTATATTGACTATGTCCGTCCTAGCTCGCTCATGAATGGCTTAATCAAAATTACGGATTGTCTTATCGGCTTGTCGTCCCCTTATGCCATAGTTTGTACATCTCAATTGTCAGTAGAAACCTGACAATTGAGTTTATTTGTTTAAGTAAGTCAGCCATATCAGCTATGTTTTTAAAAGGCAGTAAATGAGGCTGAATGAACTGTTTCGCTGCCAGACAAGGCTCCGCTGATAGCCAGGTGTAGCTGTGGTAAGATGTTGGGTTAGCTTTATGTAGCCCTAACAGTTTGTTGGTACCGTTATAGTGTATTGTTTAGTGTTGTGTTGTGGCTTTGCTCGCATGCATCTCACTTTGTATTATTTTATTTAAAACACCAAGAGTTACATGCTAAAATTTGCCTGTCTCTACCGCGTCAAGTTGCCTGTCTCTACCGTCACGTTGCCTGTCTCTACCGTCACGTTGCCTGTCTCTACCATCACTGTCTCTCCGTCACGTTGCCTGTCTCTACCGTCACTGTCTCTACCGTCACGTTGCCTGTCTCTACCGTCACGTTGCCTGTCTCTACTGTCACGTTGCCTGTCTCTACCGTCACTGTCTCTACCGTCACTGTCTCTACCGTCACGTTGCCTGTCTCTACTGTCACGTTGCCTGTCTCTACCGTCACGTTGCCTGTCTCTACCGTCACTGTCTCTACCGTCACGTTGCCTGTCTCTACTCACAAACATGGCAGACTACCGCGAAGCGCCCTTGGCCACTCGGCCAAAAACGTTGGACCCAGCTGACGTTGGACCTACCGTCACGGTCTCTACCGTCACTGTCTCTACCGTCACGTTGCCTGTGTCTACCGTCACGTTGCCTGTGTCTACCGTCACGTTGCCTGTCTCTACCGTCACGTTGCCTGTCTCTACCGTCACTGTCTCTACCGTCACTGTCTCTACCGTCACGTTGCCTGTCTCTACCGTCACTGTCTCTACCGTCACGTTGCCTGTCTCTACCATCACTGTCTCTCCGTCACGTTGCCTGTCTCTACCGTCACTGTCTCTACCGTCACGTTGCCTGTCTCTACCGTCACTGTCTCTACCGTCACGTTGCCTGTCTCTACTGTCACTGTCTCTACTGTCACGTTGCCTGTCTCTACCGTCACTGTCTCTACCGTCACTGTCTCTACCGTCACGTTGCCTGTCTCTACCGTCACTGTCTCTACCGTCACGTTGCCTGTCTCTACTGTCACGTTGCCTGTCTCTACCGTCACTGTCTCTACCGTCACTATCTCTACCGTCACGTTGCCTGTCTCTACTGTCACTGTCTCTACCGTCACGTTGCCTGTCTCTACCGTCACATTGCCTGTCTCTACCGTCACTGTCTCTACCGTCACATTGCCTGTCTCTACCGTCACTGTCTCTACCGTCACTGTCTCTACCGTCACATTGCCTGCCTCTACCGTCACTACCGTCACTGTCTCTACCGTCACTGTCTCTACCGTCACTGTCTCTGCATGACTGTTTCTGCATTCAACCGTTTTTACCACGATAGTTGACTGCAATAAGACCTGCACCAACTCTCAAAGAATGGCCATCATTATTGACATGCTGTTTCTTTGTGTTTACAGGAAGACCCTGCCTTGACACGCTGGGTGTACGCACGCACGCACCAACCCCTACAACCACTTCAGAGCCACCAAGAAGACGTCGCTGCTAGGTGGGCTCTTTGGAGTGGTTCCCCTCTTCGTCCTGTACTACCTACTGAAGACGGACAGGGTATGGATGAGATGACACAAACCCTTATCCTACTCGTTCCCTGACATTAGGGGTCTATTCCAAATCCACCGAGCCTCTATACCAGTGGTCAACAACCTTTTCTGAGTCAAGATCACTTTAAGTCAAAATACAAGTTGAGATCTACCATGTAGGTTTTTTTAAACACTTCAAGGTAAGCAACTCAATATTATTCCTATCTATATAATGAAGGCAAATTCGTATAGGGCCACCAGACTATGCCCACTAAGGTCATCCATTGAACAGACACATTTGCAGTGTAATACAGAAGTGATTGGAGTATGAGCAATCAGACAGAGCCAGGATTAAGTACATTCATCTTAGCTCATCGACATGGTGAAATTATAATTTTTGCATTATGTGAAGCAAATCCACTTTAAAGCTGTGTCTGACTCCATAATAGTTTCAAGATTTCTGCCAAATGCTTTTTTGTTGTAATAAACTGAAGTCGGGGAGAAGAACATGCGCTAGGCTATCTAAGCATATCTTCTACTCCGCCACTATTCTTTGTGACAGTCTACATGTCACCTCCATTGTTATTAAGATCCTCTCTCTGAATCCGAGAGAGCTGTCACAGACCTGGGTACTGAGGCTCACACTGCTGTAATTCCTCTGCTATTTCTCCACTGAGAGGAAGGAAAACCAACCCTGTATTTATTCACGAGACGTTAGTTCGTATTATAAACACGCCACCAGGAGGAGGTTGCTTAGAGCAGGGCTTCCCAAACTGTCTTTTTGGTTTTACCTAAGCACTACACAGCTGAGTCAAATAACTTGTCAAGCTTTGATGATTTGAAACAGCTGTGTAGTGCTAGGGCAAGAACCAAAACGGGAGGGCCAGAATTGAGTTAGTTTGGGAATCCCTGGCTTAGATGGCGATGCTGTCTCTGCCATCGTGACACCCCGTCCCGTCCCCGTCTGCATTCAAGCTTGCCAACTGAGTTTGCTCATCACAGACTTCGATTGTAAAGTATTGTACAGATAATGTCAGTGTGTATCTATTATTGACAACTGAATAAAATGTATTTTATTGTTGAAAAGCAAATAAAGTGTCTGCCTTTCATTACAAACATACATGGACTGTAAATGACAGCAGAGTGGTGAAAAACATGTTAATAAGTCTTCCAGGGTATTTTTATTCATTCACTTTTGTCCAGTACCTTTTTTGTACTTTGTTTATATATCAAATTACCCCAAACACTATTAAGCTGTGAGTGATAGAATGAATTGAGCCACGGTATAGTGGTATGAAGCTAAAGAGGTTCAGGATGTTGACTGTGGGCCTTTGCGCCATGCCTTGCCAGTGATCTAGGGGAAGCAATGACTGTGTTCTGATTCTCTACTCTACTGTTTGCTCGGTCTCCAGTTGGGGTCGAAGTGTTTGCGTAGCGGCTCCCAGCACTGGTAGTAGCTCTTGTCCAGCCTCTGACACGTCTCCAGACCCCACTTAGTTACCGCCATGCTGAACGACGACTCAAACATGAAGGCCTGAGAGAGAGAGGGATGTTACTTGACGGCTCACTGATATTGACAGTTTTTATAATTTCATCACGTGCGTGCTCCCATGTGTTACCATGGTCCCCTCGGCCACCCTCTCTGGTTTGAGGGGAGCGGTGCTGCTCTTCTCGAAGCAGTCTCTGTCAGGGCCATGAGGGGTCATCATGCTGTGGAGACTGCCCCCTCCTGGCTGGAAGCCCTCCTCCTTGGCCTCATAGTGGCCCTTGATCAGCCCCATGAACTCACTCATACAGTTCCCTGGAACACAGACAGGGGGAGCTCTGACAACACAGACACACACTACTACAAAATACATTACAGAGAAACCAGGGACAGGTTAGGATAGTCACTAGATGGCTATGCTAGAAAGGACAAAGGTCTTGGTAACATCAGAACTGAAGACGAGCAAGTGCCTGAATTATTTGTTCTTAGGGTTGGAAGGGTGTGTGTGTGTGTTGTCATACTGTGGTAGTACGGGGGTCTGAAGGTGTGGTCGGCCACTCCCCAGCGCGGGGGGAAGATAACAAAGTCAGCCATGGCGACTCCTGGACGAGTGGACTTGGCCGTCAACACTGTGAAGATGGAAGGATCCTGGTGCACAGATGGAGGAGAGGAAGGGTTAGGGTGTGTTTGTGCGTGCGTGCTTATGTGTGTGCATGTTTGCATGTGAGGTTCTCACCGCATGATCAAAGGCCACACAGTTGATGACCATGAAGTTCTCCAGGTTGTATTTGTATGGTGTGTAGTTTCCATGCCACGCCACCACATTGAAGGGAGAGAACCCCTGTCATCACACACACAATGAGAAATATAATCATGTTCAAATGTATAGTAGGGGTGAGGCAGGCGTCAGCATTCCCTGGTCTACCGCACCTTGGAACTTTAGATATAGCTGTACCTCAAGTCAATTTTCATTTTAGGCAAGGGGACTCTTGATATTCAGAATTGAAAATTCGTTGTGATCTTCAGCTCCAGGTATTATGCGGTAATTGGTTTCACAATCAAACTTTCCCAAACTTTCAGCGCCCTCGGCTCGGAGAGAGATGGGGTGGAGAGAGAGAGAGACACGGAGACGGTGTAGAGATTTCTTCATCTTGATTGTTAAAACCACAGCAATTTTATATAGCAGTTCTGATAATGTCACTGTGAAAGAGACATTCAATGGTAGTTCTAAAATCAATATAATTCATTACAGCTCAAGCAGTCTTCAGGACTGACCCATGTACCCTGTCAAACGTGCGCAAGCACACATACATTCTCCCACACACGTATTCTCCCACTCCCACAGACATACACCATAAATGACATACTAACACACTCGCATACAGTACAAGCGCACACACAAACACCATGCACCCAGGGGGTCTGAGTACCCCAAGGCAGATAATCTCTTGGGCATTACAGTTCCTGTGATAACTCTGCCAGACTCGATTAAAAACGGAGCGCGAGAAAAAAACCACACAGCAAACATATTGGCCCAGTCAAGCAAATAATAAGTTAATTTGAGCAATTTCATCTCTCTGCAGGGGGACCAAACAGCAGGACGAGACAGAGGCAGAGATGGAACCTGCCCCCCCCCACACACATTTCCAATATAACTAACACACACAGACCCCCCTCCAGTTTCAGGTTAGGTGGGGGGAGAGAGAAAGTGCAAGCCCCAACACCCAGTCCGAACCCAGAGATGACTAAGGCAAAGAGAGGATGGAGAGAGGTAGAGGAAGGTTAACGAAAGAAAGAAAGAAAGAGGTGTATATCCCATGCATACACAGGGCATTCAGAAAGTATTCAGACCCCTTCACTTTTTCCACATTTTGTTACGTTACAGCCTTTTTCTAAATTGATTAAATGCATGTTTTTCCTCATCAATCTACACACAATACCCCATAATGACAAAGCAAAAACTGTTTTTTAGAAATGTTGCAAATGTATAAAAAATTAAAAACACCTTATTTACACAAGTCTTCAGACCCTTTGCTATGAGACTCGAAATTGAGCTCAGGTGCATCCTGTTTCCATTGATCATTCTTGAGATGTTTCTACAACTTGACTGGAGTCGACCTGTGGAACAGCCCGCTTGGAGTTTGCCAAAAGGCACCTAAAGGACTCTCAGACCATGAGAAACAAGATTCTCTGGTCTGATGAATTCAAGATTGAACTCTTTGGCCTGAATGCCAAGCGTCACGTCTGCAGCAAACCTGCCACCATCCCTACGACGAAGCATGGTGGTGGCAGCATCATGCTGCGGGGATGTTTTTCAGCGGCAGGGACTGGGAGACTAGTCAGGATCGAGGGAAAGATGAACGGAGCAAAGTACAAAGCGATCCTTGATGAAAAACTGCTCCAGAGCGCTCTGGACCTCGGATTGGGGTGAAGGTTCACCTTCCAACAGGACAATGACCTTAAGCACACAGCCAAGACAGCGCAGGAGTGGCTTCAGGACAAGTCTCTGAATGTCCTTGATTGGCCCAGCCAGAGCCCGGACTTGAACCCGATCAAACATCTCTGGAGAGACCTGAAAATAGCTGTGCAGCGATGCTCCCCATCCAACCTGACAGACCTTGAGAGCATCTGCAGAGAAGATTGGGAGAAAATACCCAAATAGAGGTGTGCCAAGCTCGTAGCGTCATACCCAAGAAGACTCGAGTCTGTAATCGCTGCCAAAGGTGCTTCAATAAAGTACAGGGTCTGAATAGTTATGTAAATGAGATTTCCGTTTTTTATTTGTAAAACATATGCAAAAATGTAAAAAAAACTGTTTTTGCTTTGTCATTATGGGGTATTGTGTGTAGATTGATAAAAAAACATTTTTTAAATACATGTTATAATAAGGCTGTAAGTTACCAAAATATGGAAAAAGTGAAGGGGTCTGAATACACTGTGTCCCCTCTAACACAGGTGTTTCCACGGTTACCTCTCTCCCTAAAACACACAAAGACACACCCTACGTCCTCCCCTTCCCTGTCTCTTTAAAATCCCCTCCTGTCAGACAAAATGAGTCGATCCAATTACCTGCTCGATGGATGCTTTCAGGATGCTTTCAGAGCAGGGTGGGAAATCATTCCCCGGTAAAATATGCTGAAAGTAATGCTTAACTCGAGCAAGGTTTTCTCCCCTTCTGAAAGGACAGGTAGGTATCTGGTGGGAACTCCAGGACGCGTTAACTAATTATGATTAAGGCTGGTAAGTGAGCCGACACGGGAGCCTGCTGATCAGAACAGTCAGGCGTTTTACATTAAATAATCGGGGAGGGCAGTTATTCTCAGAGTTGAGACGGCTAGATAGCTAATCGCTAACATTAGTGGTGTCCCATGTATATATTACAAGCTACTATCATGAATTATAATGCTGTGTTATGTCTGTGACAGAACATGTACATTTAAACCCCCCACACACACACACACACGCACAGACACACACGTACACACCTGTTGGCTGGAGAACAGTTTGCCCTGATACTTGTTGATGACGGAGTAGCCTGTGGCCACCTCACGGTCCTCATACCATGCTACCGGAGTCAGGAAGTCCCTTGGATTGGCCAGTCCGTTGGCCCCTAGGAAGATGATTGGTTCACAAATGTTATGGCGTTGAAAGGTGTGAGGGTCAAGGTATCATGTGGAGGAGGAATGGTGTCACACGCACCTATGGGTCCCAGGTCGGGAAGCTCAAAGTGGGCTCCGTACACCTCCAACACGTAGCCTCTGGTCTCCCCGAACACATCCACACTGAAACGCATCCCTTGCTGCAACACACAAGGGACATACAGATATAGGCGAGGGGACAGGTGAAGGTTGACAGTTACAGGTTGACCGTTACAGGTGAAGGTTGACAGTTACAGGTGAAGGTCGACAGTTACAGGTGAAGGTCGACAGTTACAGGTGAAGGTCGACAGTTACAGGTGAAGGTCGACAGTTACAGGTGAAGGTCGACAGTTACAGGTGAAGGTCGACAGATACAGGTGAAGGTCGACAGATACAGGTAAAGGTCGACCGTTACAGGTGAAGGTTGACAGTTACAGGTGAAGCATGGTTTTGTCACTGAGAGCTGTCAAGATTGACAGGCTTAAGTTCTCTGGTGCTGCCGTCTCACCTGGATGACACAGATCTCGTTGGGTTCCACCATCATCTTCCCAAACTCTGTAGTGATCAGAATCTCCCCATGCTGGGGCACTGAGAGAGAGAATGGGGGTACTTACTTACTGCTTATTAACTTAATGTGTGTACCTTTACTAAAAACAATCTGCATATTTGACTGACCAATGAGGAAATCTCCATCTGAATTGTTGAAACACCTGAAAGCAGAGAGCACAAACAATTGTTGACATGTAAAGCTCAATTATGGGAGAGACGATGTCAAATTTACACACACACACACACACACACACACACACACACACACACACACACACACACACACACACACACACACACACACACACACACACACACACACACACACACACACACACACACACACACACACACACACACACACACACACACACACACACACACACACACACACACACACACACACACACACACCTGTCAACCATGGAGGTGTTGCAGGTGAACATGTGGATGCCGATCCCATTGCGGGACTTGGTGTCTCCTGCTCCACATAGGGTGTGCAGACCCTATGGTTGACAGATGGGAGAACCAATCAGTCCCAGACTAGATGACAGGCTATGCAGCAGAAACAGCTATTTTCTACCAAGTAAAACCAAAGGACTGAGTGAACGAGGGATTATGTTTTACCGTCACAAAGTCCACTTTCTTCTCGGAGGATTTGGGGATGGTGAACGGCAGCCATCGGAGCTACGAAAAGGAAACATTTTAAAATGTTGAGACTTAATTTCTCTGTTTATCTTTATCTTTATCTCTCTTTTTCTCTTTCTCTCCCTTACTCCATTTCTCTCTCCATTTCTCTCTCCATTTCTCTTTGTACCTGGTTAGGGTCAGGTTCCACTTCGTCCCATTTCTCTGTTAGGTTCCCACAGTGCATTGCGGTGTAGGGCTTGTGGCGGACGGACGGCAGGATACGATATAACCAGCTGTAGAATCGAGAAAAGAAAGTTAGCAAAGATATCGTGTTCGTCAGTGTGCATGTCTATGAATAAGTGCACAAAATTGCTTTGCTGTACACGTAATCTGAGGACCATTGAAAGGAGGATACATTCCTGTCAATCACTATTAAATGACTGGATACCTCCTCTTATTGGTTGGCCGTGGGCAGGTGAAGGCGGAGCCAGAGAGTTGTTCAGCATAGAGGCCATAGGGACACACCTGAGGGTTGTTCTGGAGAGAAACAGAGCTGGGTTCAACATCCCAGAGGGGGTAACGTGGGTGTAGACTATACAATGTAGACTATACAGGTGTGGTTTGAGGGGTGTTGTTGGACAGCAGGTGAGGTGTAGGCCTAGTGTGGAATGTTACCTGTCCTTCAGGTAAGGACCCTGGGCAGCGAGGGTCTTCAGAGGAGAACTCATTCCCAAACCCACTCAGGTACTGGAGGAGACCGAGAGAGAGGCACTACAGTTGACAGTGATACTTTACAATTGGCTTCAGTATTGTATTATATTATGACATCATCATGTCTATGTTGCTTTTGATTTGATTGGGGTCAATGTTGTTTAGTCCTCAAACACTGAACAAAAATATAAATGCAACATGCAACAATTTCAAAGATTGTACTGAGTTACAGTTCATATAAGGAAATCAGTCAATTGAAATAAATTCATTAGGCCCTAATCTATGGATTTCACATGACTGGGAATACAGATATGCATCTGTTGGTCACAGATACCTTTTTTTTAAGTAGGGGTGTGGATCAGAAAACCAGTCAGTATCTGGTGTGACCACCATTTGCCTCATGCAGCACGACAAATCTCCTTCACATAGAGTTGATCAGGCTGTTGATTGTGGCCTGTTGAATGTTGCCCCACTCCTCTTCAATGGCTGTGTGGAGTTGCTGGATATTGGCGGGAACTGGAGCACGCTGTCATACCTGTCGAACCAGAGCATCCCAAACATGCTCAATGGGTGACATGTCTGGTGAGTATGCAGGCCATGGAAGAATTGGGACATTTTCAGCTTCCAGGATCCTTGCGACATGGGGCTGTGCATTATCATGCTGAAACATGAGGTGATGGCGGTGAATTAATGGCATGACAATGGGCCTCAGGATCTCATCACGTTACCTCTGTGCATTCAAATTACCATCAATAAAATGCAATTGTGTTTGTTGTCCAAAGCTTATGCCTTCCCATATCATAACCCCACCGCCACCATGGGGCACTCTGTTCACAACATTGACATCAGCAAACCGCTTGCACACACGACACCATACCATCTGCCCGGGATTAATCCGTGAAGAGCACACTTCTCCAGCGTGCCAGTGGCCATCGAAGGTGAGCTTTTACCCACTGAAGTCGATCATGACGCTGAACTGCAGTCAGGTCAAGACCCTGGTGAGGACGATGAGCATGCAGATGAGCTTCCCTGAGACCGTTTCTGACAGTTTGTGCAGAAATCTTTCGGTTGTGCAAACCCACAGTTTTATCAGCTGTCTGGGTGGCTGGTCTCAGACGATCCCAGGTGAAGATGCTGGATGTGGAGGTCCTGGGCTGGCGAGGTTACACGTGGTCTGCGGATGTGAGGCCGGTTGGACGTACTGACAAATTCTCTAAAACGATGTTGGAGGTGGCTTAATGTAGAGAAATGAACATTACATTCTCTGGCAACTGCTCTGGTGGACATTCCTGCAGTCAGCATGCCAATTGCACGCTCCCTCAAAACTTGACACATCTGTGGCATTGTGTTGTGTGACAAAACTGCACATTATAGAGTTGCCTTTTATTGTCCCCAGCACAAAGTGCACTTGTGTAATGATCCTGCTGTTTAATCAGCGTCTTAAATGCCACACCTGTCAGGTTAATGGATTACCTTGGCAAAGGAGAAATGCTCACTAACAGATGTAAACAAATTTGTGAACAGAATTTGAGAGAAATAAGCTTTTTGTACTTATGGAAATTGTATGGGATCTTGTATTTCAGCTCATGAAACATGGCACCAACATTTTACATAACATTTAGATTTTATGCTCAGAGTACTTGTGTTATCTGTTTGCATACTTGGCACACAATGCAAACCTACGTGACTTTTCTGATGCAGCCATGCAACGCCACAGCAGCACAACCCACTTTTCTCTCGTTCTCCTCTCACAGTAGCCTACGCTTGGAACTTGGCGCACGCACAAACCAAAGAAATGGTGCTGAGTCATCGCGGGTCTGCAAAAGCGCACGCGTCTTTTTCCAGTAATGCGCGCGCTCAAGTGATTACATTCCTTGCAGTGTAGTTTACTTGGTGTGGAAGAAGGATGCCCAAATTCTCAATAAATGACAGTGGCTGAATGAAACATGAGTGGCACAATGGCTGTCAACTGATTACAGTGTTAATCGTGTTAACTGCACTCAGAACTCTGCGTTCCACAAGCGGCTAGGGCGCATCTGGGCAGCTGCTAAACCCAGCGCGCTGATTGGACATAAGGGAACGCCCCTTCAGCGCACCGCTTGACTGCAGCAGTAGGCTCCAGATGTATTTCAGTTTAGTCTTGCATTGCATATCATAACATTTCGGCCATTTGTTGATGCGATTGATAGCTAATGTATAACATTCAAATGACAACAAAAAAAAACCGATATATATGCTTATCGTTCCCATATGTCAGCATTTCTTATTTTAAATGAAGAACAATTTATGAGAAATAACAGCCCTCTGCAAAAATATAACCTGAATTTAGATTAATCATAAATTGAGGTATTATTTACGGAAGTTGTTCCTCCTTAGTCCTTACCTTAAGCCCAGCCATTGTGCTTCCTTATGAAACTGTCCAACTGAAGAAAATACGTGTTTAAAGTCCAACACGCTGGGTAAAACGTAACTATTTCTCTCCAGTGCCTCAGTCTGCGAGAAGAGAGGAGAGGAGGGCAGGATTTATGCTCTTTCTCAATATGGCTTTAATTAAGACCAGACCGGTCCGTGACGTCTCTCTGGGAGAAAGGGGTGGATAGAGACTGAGGGGCGGAGAGACTGTTTGCTCAAAAGAACAAGGACCCCAAGTCATAGCCAAAGCAAATACAACCCCGAGCCACCTTGTAGATACAACATGGGTCCAATGGCCATGACACGTGAAGTTTTACGTTCCATCCACATTGGGGCTATGGATGCATGTAGAAATAGAATGAATATAATTAATTATTTGGTGATGCACAACAGTGCACTGAAATTATAGAGATCTTATTCAATTACCATTCTAATGCCTAATTATATGACTAAAACCAACGAGATGATGACTCCATGACTTAGCTGGCCACATTGGAAAGGACAACAGTGGCTATATAGTCAGGCCTGCTGAGCATGTGGTATGTTTAAGCAATAAGGCCCAAGGGGGTGTAGTGTATGGCCAATATACCATGGCTAAGGGCAGTTAGTACACACGATGCAATGCAGAGTGACTGGAAACAGTCCTTAGCCATGGTATATTGGCCATATACCACACCCCCTTGTGCCTTATTGCTATTATAAACTGGTTACCAATGTAAATAGAGTGGTAAAAAATAAATGTTTTGTCATACCCGTGGTATACAGTCTGATATACCACGGCTGTCAGGCTGTCAGCCAATCAACATTCAGTGCTGAACCATCCAGTTTATAAAGGCCTATGAATGATTGAGTTTAGCATAGGACCTAATCTAAGAATCAGAGCCTATATCATTGTGGATAGAATCAAAAGGGACAAGCAATCTGTGGGATAGAGATTAAGAAATTATTGATTATGTTTTATCTGCTTTAAATATTTTCTTTTTTTTTTTTATTCAGAGAATAAATTCAATGAATATTACATGAATATTAAACATGCAATCGAATTTTCATCTGAGCAACATACAATACACAAA
The DNA here is from genome assembly GCA_030435695.1 of Brachymystax lenok tsinlingensis. Lineage (NCBI taxonomy): Eukaryota > Metazoa > Chordata > Actinopteri > Salmoniformes > Salmonidae > Brachymystax > Brachymystax lenok. Next base: position 9,660,427 of record CM059814.1, read on the forward strand.
ACAAAGGACGAAAAATATCTACATTATAAGGCCAAATTTATTCAGTTAATCTTGTCTAAAGTAGAGTACCAAACTGGGCACAGCTAATGTCCCAGCAGTATCAAAGAATACATTTCCTGTTTCTCATTCTTCATCCCAATCTCCTCTCTTGTGTATTTCTTTTCTTTTAGGGAGGGTTCAGGAAAAAGGTAAATGATGGCAATTCTCATAGCGAGACGCAAATAAACTCGACGAGACAGAAGTAACTGTTCTCCAGCGAGGCGTGCAGTTGTCGCGGAGGCCCTGCTGTGTGCCGCGTCGCAGACGAGAAAGCCCAACGGCTGGAATATATCGCGACCAGGTCTGCGGAAATTGATCTGTTCCTTGGATTGAGAAAGAAATGAATGATTTTAATATCACCTCCGAGTTTGATGATAGAATTCTGCAGTATTTGTCTCCTCTCCGGGTAGTGTTCTAGGCTGAAAGACTGAAGAATGGAGGAAAGTAGCCTATAGCATCCGCAGTTGTATCTATGCATGAGTAAGTGGGTAGTAAATGGTTTGTCATTAAGAGACTGCTGGACTCAATGGCCTGATGGGAAATGGCATGCATATCTTAACCCACCTGCGACAAACCCCAATGCACCCACGCAACACACACCCAGTGTCAGCTTGTCTGGACCAGTCTGCATTTAACCTGAATGGTTGAAACATTGAAAATATTGAAATACATTTCCTTGTTGTCTGTCACCATTATATGGCCTAAGTTGCTCTGGAGAAGTGTCTGCTAAATGACTAAAATGTAACTGTAAATGTAAATTGCAAAGTAAAATATAAAATGTGATCACAACAAAACACTGTGTTGAGAGAAGGCCTCGGCATAGGCTATACCAAAGACAGGATCTCTCCTCTTCTGTATGCAGAAAACATCCACTGCTGTAAACACACACAAACACAACACAGGTCAACAAATATCTTCTAACGTAAATAATTGGTAACTCCACTGATTAACCAGTAACACGAAGTGTCCATTGTACACACACACCAACACACACACACAGCGACACCCAGCAGCTCTACTTAACATTGATTACAATTGCAAGGACATCTACTAGACCCTCTCTGTCTCTCCTGCTCTGAAATCAAGTGTGACTCTCTCTCTCTCTCTCTCTCTCTCTCTCTCTCTCTCTCTCTCTCTCTCTCTCTCTCTCTCTCTCTGTCTCTGTCTCTCTCTGTCCCTCCTCTCTCTCTGTCTCTCCTGCTCTGAAATCAAGTGTGACTCTCTCTCTCTCTGTCCCCCTCTCTCTCTCTCTCTCTCTCTCTCTCTCTCTGTGTCTCTCTCTCTCTCTGTGTCTCTCTCTCTCTCTGTGTCTCTCTCTCTCTCTGTCTCTCTCTCTGTCTCTCTCTCTGTCTCTCTCTCTCTGTCTCTCTCTCTGTCTCTCTCTCTCTCTCTCTCTCTCTCTGTCCCTCCTCTCTCTCTCTGTCTCTCTCTCTCTCTGTCTCTCTCTCTCTCTCTCTCTGTCTCTCTCTGCCTCTCTCTCTGTCTCTCTCTGCCTCTCTCTCTCTCTCTCTCTGTCTCTCTCTCTCTCTCTCTCTGTCTCTCTCTCTCTCTCTGTCTCTCTCTCTGTCTCTCTCTCTCTGTCTCTCTCTCTCTCTGTCCCTCTCTCTCTCTCTCTCTCTCTCTCTCTCTCTCTCTCTCTCTCTCTCTCTCTCTCTCTCTCTCTCTCTCTCTCTCTCTCTCTCTCTCTCTCTCTCTCTCTCTCTGTCTCTCTCTCTGTCCCTCCTCTCTCTTTGTCTCTCTCTCTCTGTCATGGGAAAAATATGTTAACATTGGCAAAGTAAGTGCAGTAGATAATATACAAAGGTGAAACAAACAATAAATACCGAAGTTACTTTTGGAAATTACAGAAGTTCCAAAAGAATAAAGATTTCAAATGTCATATTACGTCTATATACAGTGTTGTAACGATGTGCAAATAGTTAAAGTACAAAAGGGAAAATAAATAGATATGGGATATCCTGGGGAAATTGGGGAAATCAATCATTTCCAGGTCCAGGGACATGTGCTATACCTCGGCCTAAACTTCAGTGCCACAAATATTTTCCACAAAGCTGTGAACGAGCTGAGAGACAAGGCAAGAAGGGTCTTTTCTCTCTCTCTCTCTCTCTCTCTCTCTCTCTCTCTCTCTCTCTCTCTCTCTCTCTCTCTCTCTCTCTCTCCTTCTCTGAGTTGAGTCTCTTCTGCGTTCTACTCCACTAATGTTATGCAAATGGTTTAATATGAAGATAAAGACTGTTGGTGTGCATTGCTCTCTCCTGGTTCACGCCCTCAGGTTTCCACAACGATAGTTCTAACGAGCAGCGCATTATTCAGGAGTCATTAAACGATGCCCTCTCTGAGACACACACACACCCTTAATGGATATTACAGCTCCTTACACACACACACACACACACACACACCCCTTTTTGAACCGGCTCCCAGTTTCTAACACATCACAGTGTCACAGAATAGAAAATTACACTCTCCACCCACAGAGAAAATTGCTTTGGAATTGCTTGGTTATAAAGATGTGCTTTAAAAAAAAGACAAGTAATGCAACAAAAACACAACAGACTTTAGCGCTTGTGCTTCTGGTTAATCATTGGATTTACCAATTATATACGTCAGAATATATCTGTGGATCGGTGTGTTGTTTCCGTGCGGAGGACCCAAAGTCGCTTTACAATTGTAAATTGTAAAAAAGAAAAAAGAAAAAAAGAAACAGAAGTCAAAATAAAACATCAGACTAAACAAAACATGAATAAAGAGAGGGGTAGTCTCAAAGAACGGAGAGAGATGATGTTTCAGTGTATGAGGAGGGTCGGGTTGGGATTTGGACACGAACCCAGTTTAGTGATGGACTCTGAGACATGGATGGCTGGAGGGAGGGAGTTCCAGAGCCTAGGAGCAACCCTTGAGATGGCCCGGTCGCCAAGCTCTGGAACTTTGACCTGGAGATGACAAGGTGGCCTGCTGTGGTGGAACGGTGCTGGTGGGGGAGAAGAAGGTCTGAGAGGTAAGGGGGGCTTTGTAGGTCAGAAGAAGGATCTTGTAATCAATGCGTTGGGAGACAGGGAGCCAGTGGAGTTCATGGAGGACAGGGGTGATGTGCTGCCAGGACTTAGTGTGGCTGAGGAGGTGGGCTGCAGAGTTTGGAACCATTTGGAGCTTATGGAGGGAGCTTGAGGTGATGCCGGAGAGTAGTGAGTTGCAGTGGTCAAGACGGGAGGAGATGAATGCATGTATGACAGTTTCAGCAGCAGGAAGGGAGAAGTTGCCTATGAGGTTCAGTTTTACCACTGTTGAGCTTGCATCCATGTTTTTATTGCAGAGAGGCAGGATTCAATGTGGGTCAGAGGTGGGTTGAGGAATATAGCAGTTGAAGTCAAGGTTAAAGTGACGGAGGATCTGACCAAGGGGGAGGATGTAGATGATGAAGAGTAAGGGACCCAGCACAGAGCCCTGGGGGACACCCTGTATAACTGCAGCTGAGTCTGAGGTGTGGCCATTGAGGGAGATGTGGTGGGTCCGGTTTGCGAGGTGTGAATGTAGCCAGGAGAGTATGATGCCCTCAACACCCAGACCCTCCAGCCTAGTGAGGAGGATCTGATGGCTCACTGTGTCAAAATCGGCACTCAGGTCAAGGTGAATCCGAATGTTCAGGGCACCAGCATCAGCAGAGGTGAGGAGGTCATTGATAACTTTGAAAAGTGCAGTTTCAGTACTGTGGAGGGGGTGGAAACCAGACTGGAGGGGCTCAAACAGGTTGTTGATTAGCAGGTCGGTCTGTTATTGGGAGGCAACAGTACATTCCAGAGTCTTGGCAAGGAAGGGGAGGGTGGAAATGGGGCGGAAGTTATTGAGGATGATGGTAGCCAGTCCTGGCTTTTTTAAGATGTGGGTGACTGCAGCTGTTTTGTAGTTGGAGGGGAAATTTCCGTGGGCGAGGGAGAGGTTGATGATGTGAGTGATATATGGACAGAAAGCAGGCGGGCAGGCTTTGATGAGAACAGTGGGGAGAGGATCCAGGGATGGACAGAGAGCAGGCTCTATACCAAATTAGCATAACCCCTGAGGCTCTTCCCTGTTTCACACCTGGTAGTTTGGTGGCTGTGACTACCAGCTCTCTGTAACCTAGAGGGGAACCAGTGGGTCCGTCTCCTTTATACCATGTTTCTTGTAGGATGACAATGCCTGTATTTCCAATTTCTTTGATTGAGTCTGGGTTCCTGCTCTTTTGGCAAAAGGCAGATGACCCCCGACCTTGTATATTCCAGGATGAGATAGTAAAAGCTTTGTGTTCCATAGTGTTGTGTGATTTAGGGCCGGACCATCTGTCTGTCTGTCTGTCTGTCTCTCTCTCTCACTGTGGAGTGGACTGTGTGTGTGTGTGTTTCTGACATCCTCACCGCAGACTGTGTGTGGGGCCCGGCGATGGAGAAAAATAAATCCATTGCAGGGTCGCACTGAACAGCTGTTCTCCCACTGGCCCTCACCAGACCTGCAGGTCGGGGCTGTTCTCCCACTGGCCCTCACCAGACCTGCAGGTCAGGGCTGTTCTCCCACTGGCCCTCACCAGACCTGCAGGTCGGGGCTGTTCCCCCACTGGCCCTCACCAGACCTGCAAGTCGGGATAGAAGACCTAATGATGCTGCATACATACACACATACACACACAAACACACACTGTGATACACACACAAACACACACTGTGATACACACACAAACACACAGACAATGACAGACTCTCCTCAAGTCTTCATCCCACTTCAAACCTCAGACACACCCAATACCAATACACTGCACTCACTCACACACACACACACACACACACACACACACGCACACGCACACGCACACGCGCACACACACACACACACACACACACACGCACACACCCCGAGGGGCTAATTCCATTTGAGATTAAGTGTCTGACGATCCGCAGGGTAGCCACTGTGATCAGGATCCAAAGCACAGGAGGTTGGTGGCACCTTAATTGGGGAGGACGGGCTCGTGGTAATGGCTGGAGCGGGATCAGGGGAAAGATATCAACAACATCAAACAAATGGTTTCCATGCCATTCCATTCGCTCCGTTCCAGCCGTTGTCATGAGCCTTCCTCCCATCAGCAGCCTCCACTGATCCAAAGCCAGCATCACTGAACACCCCTCAAGAAGACATTGCGGCTCTACATTCCCCATTACCAGCTCACAGGGCTCACTGCGGCGGCCATTTTGTGCCAACTGTGACGTGTCGACTACCCTCTCTCTCTCTCTCTCTCCGGAGGAGGACAATATTTTGCCTGAGGTTACTGAAGTAAATACAGACATGTTAGAGCGAGCCACATAAATGTTTTCAACCTTGTCTGTTTTATCTTAACGGCAGCTTAGAAGACATCTTAGGGCTACAGGCGGAGATTTGATTCATGCTGCTACAAGGCCTCGTACTGTCGGGCTCTTGATTCTGCTTACCGTCCATTTCACTCATCTGGCTGACATGGTACCAACCTCGCCCACAAGGTTCCGCTAAAGTCACCCAGTTCAGTCAGGTTCTGAGGGCCTTGAACCCATGGCCACACCCCTTTTTTGTCATTTAGCAGACACTCTTATCCAGAGCGACTTACAGTAACAAGTTCATAATGGTACCGACTGGGAATCGAACCCACATCCCTGACGTTGCAAGTACAATGCTCTACCCACTGAGCCACACGGAAAACCCAGAGCCTGCTATATAACCCTAACCCATGACCTGCTATATAACCCTAACCCATGACCTGCTGTATAACCCTAACCCATGACCTGCTGTATAACCCTAACCCATGACCTGCTATATAACCCTAACCCATGACCTGCTGTATAACCCTAACCCATGACCTGCTGTATAACCCTAACCCATGACCTGCTGTATAACCCTAACCCATGACCTGCTGTATAACCCTAACCCATGACCTGCTGTATAACCCTAACCCATGACCTGCTGTATAACCCTAACCCATGACCTGCTGTATAACCCTAACCCATGACCTGCTGTATAACCCTAACCCATGACCTGCTGTATAACCCTAACCCATGACCTGCTGTATAACCCTAACCTGCTGTATAACCCTAACCCATGACCTGCTGTATAACCCTAACCCATGGCCTGCTATATAACCCTAACCCATGGCCTGCTATATAACCCTAACCCACGGCCTGCTATATAACCCTAACCCACGGCCTGCTATATAACCCTAACCCACGGCCTGCTATATAACCCTAACCCACGGCCTGCTATATAACCCTAACCCACGGCCTGCTGTATAACCCTAACCCACAGCCTGCTGTATAACCCTAACCCACGGCCTGCTATATAACCGTAACCCACGGCCTGCTGTATAACCCTAACCCACGGCCTGCTATATAACCCTAACCCACGGCCTGCTATATAACCCTAACCCACGGCCTGCTATATAACCCCAACCCACGGCCTGCTATATAACCCTAACCCATGGCCTACTATATAACCATAACCCATGGCTGCGCGGGAACACATCAAAGCACCCAGGGCCCTTGTGCTACAAATCTGTTCGAGTAGAGCCTAGCCAGCCCTGAAGGTTTTAATTGGCCCTGGCCTCAGCTATGGAAAGAGCACAAAAGTCTGAGGCTTTAGGTCAAGCACCAGGGTAACTCGCTGCAGTGGAAATGGTCCATTATTTTACTAAGGTAGGCTACATTTCCAACCACTTTGTTTTTGGAAGCCTGCAGAAGCCTACAGGCCTACATAATCCTACAGAAGCCTACATAATCCTACATAAGCCTACAGAAGCCTACATGCCTACATAAGCCTACAGAAGCCTGCAGGCCTACATAAGCCTACAGAAGCCTACAGAAGCCTGCAGGCCTACATAAGCCTACAGAAGCCTACAGAAGCTTACAGAAGCCTGCAGGCCTACAGAAGCCTACAGAAGCCTACATGCCTACAGAAGCCTACAGAAGCCTGCTGGCCTACAGAAGCCTACAGAAGCCTGTAGGCCTACAGAAGCCTACAGGCCTACAGAAGCCTACAGAAGTCTACAGAAATCTATAGAAGGCTACAGGCCTACTTTAATCCACACACTCTGCCTTATACAGATTCAAAAGAACCTCACATTTTCATCTTGTGGCATCTGCAGTGCAGAGTCTGACAGACCGTTTGACTTGACTCCAAGCAGCTGAAAAGCGTGGAAAAATCTCAATCTTCAAAATAGGCCTATCGTACACTCTGAAATAAAGATCTGGAAGAATCTTTTGGGTTCCCACCCCGGCGGAACCTTTCCAGTTGGAATCCCTCTGAAAAGGGTCTTCTTTTTATGATGTGAGGGGTTCAATGTTGACCCTTTTTAATAATATATTGTAGAGGTGGCAGCCTATCAGATTGGAGGCATGGCATATTGGAGGAGTTGCTTTCATATTACTTATTTTGGTCACCTGTTAGCGTAAAAGTAATTCCTGTTCATCATGTTAAGTTTGTACACTGCAAATTAATATTTATGCATATTACAGTTTTCTAATATAATATTAACATTGCTGATTACATATTTAACTTAACTAGGCAAGTCAGTTCAGAACAATTTTTTTTTATACAATGACGGAATACCCCTAACCCAGGCAACACTGGGCCAATTGTGCACCGCCCTATGGGACTCCCAATCACGGCTGGTGGTGATACAGCCGGGAATCAAACCAGGGTCTGTAGTGACGCCTTTAGCACTGAGATGCAGTGCCTTAGACTGCTGCGCCACTCGGGAGCCCTGGTACATACAGTAGTAATGTGCTAACTATTCCAACTTCTCTTAGGCTCTTGAAGAACTCATACACCTCTGTTAGACTCATTGAAGCTACGAAACTGACAGTGTTCAACCTTAACATGTGATGACAATACAACAGAACAGACGAACAGGAACGGGTGGCCCAAAAAAAGATCAATCTTAAAGCAACTAAGTCACACCCCCACTCCAGGAATCCCCCAGGAACGTGTTTCCACATTGAACCGTTGAAGGTTCTTCCAAGAACCCCTCAACTAACCGAAGGTTCAAATATGAACCATTGACTAGAAATTATTTATTGAGGGCCTCCAGGGTCACCACTAATTCTAAGTATGTATGATTAGCCATTTTCTTATAAAAACATTAAATCAGATTAATCAGATTATAATGCAATTTATCCTATCACACCAATTGTTTATATAATTTACATAAAACTCAGACAAGGTCAGAAAGCAGTGAGGTACTTAATTTGTCCTAATCAAATCAACCATCATTTGCATCACGCCATCCACATGAGATGTTGCCGCTAACTGAATAAATGGACTTCTTCAGACTGGAGAGAGCAGGTACCTTTTGATAAGCAAGTGAGGTAATTCATTTGCATACATTACTTTGATTGATCTCATTAAGGGGAGAAGTGATTCTTCAGCTGAATTTTTTTGACACTCTTGCTTGCGCGCAGTCAAATTAACCAACGCCCGCAAAGGCGCAATCAATAAAAGGGCAAATGTGCCCAAGCTTGTGAGTTCAGTCACCCCTGCGCCCCCCGATTTGAGCTTGCCTCGTAGTAGAGACACGACAATATCAGCAAACAATGTTTATGGACAGACACTGAATGTACAAAACATGAAGGACACCTGCTCTTTCCATAACATAGACTGGCAGGGGGAATCCAGATTAAAGCTATGATCCCTTATTGAGGTCACTTGTTAAATCCACTTCAATCAATGTAGATGAAGGGGAGGAGACTGGTTAAAGAAGGATTTTTAAGCCTTGAGACAATTGAGACATGGATTGTGTATTTGTGTCATTCAGAGGGGGAATGGGCAAGACAAAATATTTAAGTGCCTTTGAACAGGGTCTGGTAGTAGGTGCCAGGCGCACCGGTTTGTGTCAAGAACTGCAATGCTTCTGGGGTTTTCACACTCAACAGTTTCCCATGTGTATCAGGAATGGTCGACCACCCAAAGGACATATAGCCAACTTGACACAACTGCGGGAAGCATTAGAGTCAACATGAGCCAGCATCCGTGTAAAACTTTCTGCAGAGTCCATGGCCCAACAAATTGAGGCTGTTCTGAGGGCAACAGGGGGGGGCAATTCAATATTAGGAAGATAACCTTAATGTTTTGTACACTCAGTGTATTTTGGCAGGTGTCTCGAAACCTCTTGCTGTCAAAGCAGCAGTCAATAGAGTGAAGACAATGGGGCCACAAGAGGAAGGCCCAAAAAAATGTCAAAGACTCCAGCCAGCCTAGTCATAGACTGTTCTCTCTGCTACAGCACGGCAAGCGGTACCAAAGCGCCAAGTCGAGGTCCAAAAGGCTTCTTAATAGCTTCTACCCCCAAGCCATAAGACTCCTGAACAGCTAGTCAAAGGGCTACCCAGACCCCTCTTTTACGCTGCTGCTACTCTCTGTTTATTATCTATGCCTAGTCACTTTAACTCTACCTACATGTACATATTACCTAAATTACCTCTATTAACCGGTGCCCCCGCACATTGACTCTGTACCAGTACCCCCTGTATATAGCCTCCACATTGACTCTGTACCAGTACCCCCTGTATATAGCCTCCACATTGACTCTGTACCAGTACCCCCTGTATATAGCCTCCACATTGACTCTGTACCAGTACCCCCTGTATATAGCCTCCACATTGACTCTGTACCAGTACTCCCTGTATATAGCCTCCACATTGACTCTGTACCAGTACCCCCTGTATATAGCCTCCACATTGACTCTGTACCAGTACCCCCTGTATATAGCCTCCACATTGACTCTGTACCGGTACCCCCTGTATATAACCACCACATTGACTCTGTACCAGTACCCCCTGTATATAGTCTCCACATTGACTCTGTACCAGTACCCTGTATATAGCCTCCACATTGACTCTGTACCAGTACCCCCTGTATATTGTCTCCACATTGACTCTGTACTGTACCCCCTGTATATAACCACCACATTGACTCTGTACCAGTACCCCCTGTATATAGTCTCCACATTGACTCTGTACCAGTACCCCCTGTATATAGCCTCCACATTGACTCTGTACCAGTACCCCCTGTATATAGTCTCCACATTGACTCTGTACCGGTACCCCCTGTATATAACCTCCACATTGACTCTGTACCGGTACCCCCTGTATACAGCCTCCACATAAACTTACTTCCGGCGCCGACAGAGATGGCAGCCTCGCTTCACGTTCTCAGGAAACCATGCAGTATTTTGTTTTTTTATGTATGTATGTACTTCTTACATTATTACCCCGGGAAATATTAAGTTTTATTACATACAACCGGGAGGAACTATTGGATATAAGAGCAACGTCAACTTACCAACATTACGACCAGGAATACGACTTTCCCAAAGAGGATTCTCGGTTTGCTAACCCAAACACAACAATAGACTGGATAGCACGTGGCTACTCAAAACAACGGCGGCGCCGGAGAAGAGGGAACGCGCCGGTCTTTTGGTCAAGCTTACGTCGACGGGCGTATCGTGGCACCTCTCCCGAGTATTTTAATCGCCAATGTACAGTCTCTTGACAACAAAGTAGACGAAATCCGATCGAGGGTTGCCTTTCAGAGAGACATCCGAGACTGCAACGTTCTTTGCTTCACGGAAACATGGCTCACTCAGGACACGTTATCGGAGTCGGTACAGCCACCTGGTTTCTCCACGCATCGCGCCGACAGAAACAAACATCTCTCTGGTAAGAAGAAGGGCGGGGGTGTGTGTCTTATGATTAACGAGACTGGTGTGATCATAACAACATACAGGAACTCAAGTCCTTTTGTTCACCTGACATAGAATTCATTACAATCAAATGCAGACCGCATTATCTACCAAGAGAATTCTCCTCGATTATAATCACAGCCGTGTACATCCCCCCTCAAGCTGATACATCGACGGCACTGAAAGAAATTCATCGGACTCTATGTAAACTGGAAACCACATATCCTGAGGCTGCATTTATTGTGGCTGGGGATTTTAATAAGGCTAATTTAAGAACAAGGCTCCCGAAATTTTACCAGCATATCGAATGTGCCACCCGGGCTGGTAAAATCCTGGACCACTGTTATTCCAACTTCCGTGATGCATACAAGGCTATTCTCCGCCCTCCTTTCGGCAAGTCTGACCATGACTCCATTTTGTTGCTCCCAGCCTACAAACAGAAACTAAAACAGGAAACGCCCGTTCTCAGGTCTGTTCAACGCTGGTCCGACCAATCTGATTCCATGCTGCAAGATTGCTTCGAGCACGTGGACTGGGATATGTTCCGGATAGCATCTGACAACAACATTGATGTATACGCTGATTCGGTGAGCGAGTTTATTAGCAAGTGCATTGGTGATGTTGTACCCATAGCAAATATTAAAACCTTCCCCAACCAGAAACCGTGGATTGATGGCAGCATTCGCGCAAGAAACTGAAAGCGAACCACTGCTTTTAACCAGGCTAAGGCTACCGGAAACATGACTGAATACAAACAGTGTAGCTATTCCCTCCGCAAGGCAATCAAACAAGCTTAGCGCCAATATAGAGACAAAGTAGAGTCACAATTCCAACGGCTCAGACACAAGAGGAATGTGGCAGGGTCTACAGTCAATCACGGACTACAAAGAAAACCAGCCCCGTCGCGGACCATGACGTCCTGCTCCCAGACCAACTAAACAACTTCTTTGCTCGCTTTGAGGACAATGCAGTGCCACCGACACGCCCGCTACCAAAACCTGCGGGCTCACCTTCACCGCAGCCAATGTGAGAAAAACATTTAAATGTGTTAACCCGCAAGGCTGCCGGCCCAGATGGCATCCCTGGCCGTGTCCTCAGAGCATGCGCAGACCAGCTGGCTGGTGTGTTCACGGACATATTCAATCAGTCCCTATCCCAGTCTGCTGTTCCCACATGCTTCAAGAGGGCCACCATTGTTCCTGTTCCCAAGAAAGCTAAGGTGACTGAGCTAAATGACTATCGCCCCGTAGCACTCACTTCTGTCATCATGAAGTGCTTTGAGAGACTAGTCAAGGATCATATCACCTCCATCCTGCCAGACACCCTGGACCCACTCCAATTTGCTTACCGTCCCAATAGGTCCACAGACGACGCAATCGCAATCACACTGCATACTGCCCTAACCCATCTGGACAAGAGGAATACTTATGTAAGAATGCTGTTCATCGACTACAGCTCAGCATTTAACACCATAGTACCCTCCAAGCTCGTCATTAAGCTCGAGACCCTGGGTCTCGACCCAGCCCTGTGCAACTGGGTCCTGGACTTCCTGACGGGCCGGTGCCAGGTGGTGAGGGTAGGAAACAACATCTCCACTCCGCTGATCCTCAACACTGGGGCCCCACAAGGGTGCGTTCTCAGCCCTCTCCTGTACTCCCTGTTTACCCATGACTGCAACTGCTCCGCCCACAACCGTAAGGCTCTCCAGAGGGTAGTGAGGACTGCACAGCGCATCACTGGGGGAAACCTACCTGCCCTCCAGGACACCTACACCACCCGATGTCACAGGAAGGCCAAAAAGATCATCAAGGACAACAACCACCCGAGCCACTGCCTGTTCACCCCGCTACCATCCAGAAGGCGAGGTCAGTACAGGTGCATCAAAGCTGGGACCGAGAGACTGAAAAACAGCTTCTACCTCAAGGCCATCAGACTGTTAAACAGCCATCACTAACATTGAGTGGCTGCTGCCAACATACTGACTTAAATCTCTAGCCACTTTAAACATAGGAATTGGATGTAACAAATGTATCTCTAGCCACTTTAAACAATTTTGTATATAATGTTTACGTATCCGACATACTCATATCAAATGTATACACTGTACTCTAAACCATCTACTGTATCTTGCCTATGCCGTTCGCCATCGACCCAAATCTCTAGCCACTTTAATAATTATAACTGGATGAAATAATGTATCACTAGCCACTTTAAACAATGCCATTTATATAATGTTTACATATCCTACATTACTCATCTCATATATATATATGTGTATATACTGTACTCCATACCATCTACTGCATCTTGCCTATGCCGGTCAGCCATCGCTCATCCATATATTTATATGTACATACTCGTATTCATTCCTTTACTCTTGTGTGTATAAGGTAGTTGTTGTGAATTTGTTAGATTACTTGTTAGATACTACTGCATGGTCGGAACTAGAAGCACAAGCATTTCGCTACACTCGCATTAACATCTGCTAACCATGTGTATGTGACAAATAAAATTTGATTTGATTTGATTTGACATGTAGGGGATAATTTGATGACATGAATTGTCTTTTCTCCTTTCCCTTAACAAACATGCATATCACTAATTACAAAGGACATATAGAAAGCAGGATGACACTAGTAGGCGTGTCACTGTTGAGCAGAACATATGTTGAGGGTTGTCCTGGCTAGTGACAAGACTGCATAACTGAGACCCGTAAATACATATGTTTAAAAGTCAGACATAGAGTCAAGTAACAGGGTCTGTATAATCAGGCAGGCGAACAGTGGAAGCATAAGGACTTAGGAAAGACAGAATCTATAAGTTAAAGGTCAAGTGCTTGCAGGACTAATAATATAGCCCAACCAAATGTCAAGTGTGAGGGACAGCAAGCAAGTGTGAAGACAAAGAATGTGGTGAAGAGAGGCAAGGGCAAGCTATTTTTCCATATGCAGAGAACAGGGCATTGAGATCATAGACGTATCAGGGAAAGATGTAATGCTGATTTAATCCATTGATTTAATACATTAAGGTCTAGAAGATGACAACAGAATGGCCAACACAGGAAATATATGTTCACGATAAATGTATTCTTTTTTTGTATTAGATTAAGGGCCTTGCCACTAGTATAGTCTAAACTTGGAACAGATGTGGGCGTTACTGGGCGTGAACAAGCAAGACCTCAGATCAAAAGATGATAGGTGGCATGAGAGAAAGAAGGAGTGACTGCATTTACATATGGGCTGTACTCAAATGCCTTAAGGGTATAAATTATACGTTTTGGATTAATGCTGTTAGCTGTTTCCTAGGTCAGCTCGCCTTTAATTACTCTGTATTAAAGGCTTATTGAATTCACAAGTGTCTTGTATGATTGTCATAATTTGAAGATCATTTTTTCCACGACACACATTGACTCGGTACCGGTACCCCCTGTATATAGCCTCCACATTGACTCTGTACCGGTACCCCCTGTATATAACCTCCACATTGACTCTGTACTGGTACCCCCTGTATATAGCCTCCACATTGACTCTGTACCAGTACCCCCTGTATATAGCCTCCACATTGACTCTGTACCAGTACCCCCTGTATATAGCCTCCACATTGACTCTGTACCAGTACCCCCTGTATATAGCCTCCACATTAACTCTGTACCGGTACCCCCTGTATATAGCCTCCACATTGACTCTGTACCAGTACCCCCTGTATATAGCCTCCACATTGACTCTGTACCGGTACCCCCTGTATATAGCCTCCACATTGACTCTGTACCAGTACCCCCTGTATATAGCCTCCACATTGACTCTGTACCAGTACCCCCTGTATTTAGCCTCGCTTGTTATTTTACTGCTGCTGTTTAATGATTAGCTGGTTTTAAGCATTAAACTTCCAAACAGCTCTTTGTTGACTGTTTCTGGGTGCTATCATCCTCCATCAGCACTGGCCTGTACCCTACCTGCCCTAAGCTCTCTACTGGCCCCTTACACTAAGTCTGAATTTGTCCTGCTAGGTGACCTAAACTGGGACATGCTTAAACCTCCTGACCAAGTCCATAAAGCAATGGGACTCCCTAAATCGTTCTCAGATTATTACCAATCCCAACAGGTATGACTCCAAACACCCAGAAAAGGCTACTCTTCTTGATGTTATCCTCACAAATAATCCTGATAGGTATCAGTCTTGCGTTTTCTGTAATGACCTTAGTGATCACTGTTTTACAGCCTGTGTTCGTAATGGCTGCTCGGTGAAACGACCTGTCCTGATTTGTCATAGACACTTGCTAAAAAACATTAATGAGCAAGCCTTCCTTCATGAACTGGCCTCTGGTATAGAATCAGCTTGATCCCCTCTGTCGAAGACGCTTGGACCTTCTTTTTTGATATTTTCAGTGGTATTGTCAACAAACACACCCCCATAAAGAAAATGGGAATTAGAAACAGGTTCAGCCCCTGGTTCGACCGTGATCTTACAGAGTTACTCCACCTTGCATTTGGCGAAAAGGCTCGGCACATGCATACTCAGGCTGACTGGTTCTCGTTCAGGCAAATTAGAAATAAGTGCACTCAGGCTATCCGGAAGGCCAAAGTTAGTTACTTTAAGGAACAGTTCTCTCTGTGGGTCTAACCCCAAGTAGTTCTGGAAAACGGTTAAAGACCTAGAAAATAAACCCTCCTCACAGCTGCCCGTGTCCCTTAAAGTTGATGATGCGGTTGATACTGACAAGAAGCACATGGCTGAGCTCTTTAAATCACCACTTCATTAAGTCAGGATTCCTATTTGACTCAGCCATGGCTCATTGCCGTCCAACATTTCCTCATCTCCCACCCCTTCTAATGCGACTATCCCTGATGCTTCTCCCTCTTTTTCCCCATTCCCCGGTACAAAGTTTCTCCCTGCAGGCACTCACTGAGTCCGAGGTGCTAAAGGAGCTCCTGAAACTTGACCCCCAAAAAACATCTGGGTCAGATGGTTTAGACCCTTTCTTCTATAAGGTTCCTGCCCCTATCATCGCCAAGCCTATCTCTGACCTTTTTAACCTCTCTCCTTTCTGTGGAGGTTCCCATTGCTTGGAAGGCAGCCACGGTTGGTAATTTATTTAAAGGGGGAAATCAAGCTGACCCTAACTGTTAAAGGCCTATTTCTATTTTGCCCTGTCAACTGACTGGCTTTCTTGATGTCTATAGTATTCTCTCTTGTATGCAGTCTGGTTTCCGCTCAGGTTATGGATGTGTCACTGCAACCTTAAAGGTCCTCTATGATGTCACCATTGCCCTTGATTCTAAGCAATGTTGTGGTGCTATTTTTATTGACTTGGCCAAAGCTTTTGATACTGTAGACCATTTCATTATTGTGGGCCAGCTAAGGAGTATTGGTGTCTCTGAGGGCTCTTTGGCCTGGTTTGCTAACTACCTCTCTCAAAGAGTGCAGTGTATAAAATCAGAAAATCTACTGTCTCAGCCACTGCCTGTCACCAAGGGAGAGCCCCAAGGCTCAATTCAAGGCCCCACGCTCTTCTCAATTTACATCAACAACATAGCTCAGGCAGTAGGAAGCTCTCTCATCCATTTATATGCAGATGATACAGTCTTATACTCAGCTGGCCCCTCCCCGGATTTTGTGTTAAATGCTCTACAACAAAGCTTTCTCAATGTCCAACAAGCTTTCTCTACCCTTAACCTTGTTCTGAACACCTTCAAAACAAAGGTCATGTGGTTTGGTAAGAAGAATGCACCTCTCCCCACAGGTGTGATTACTACCTCTGAGGGTTCAGAGCTTGAGGTAGTCACCTCATACAAATATTTGGGAGTATGGCTAGATGGTACACTGTCCTTCTCTCAGCACATATCAAATCTGCAGGCTAAAGTTAAATCTAGACTTGGTTTCCTCTATTGTAATCGCTCCTCTTTCACCCCAGCTGACAAACTAACCCTGATTCAGATGACCATCCTACCCATGCTAGATTACAGAGACATCATTTATAGATCAGCAGAAAGGGGTGCTGTCGAGGGGCTAGATGTTCTTTATCATTCGGCCATCATATTTTCCACCAATGCTCCTTATAGGACACATCACTGCACTCTATACTCCTCTGTAAACTGGTCATCTCTGTATACCAGTCGCAAGACCCACTGGTTGATGCTTATTTATAAAACGCTCTTAGGCCTCACTCACCCCTATCTGAGATATCTACTGCAGCCCTCATCCTCCACATACAACACCCTTTCTGCCAGTCACATTCTGTTAGAGGTCCCCAAAGCACACACATCCCTGGGTCGCTCACACATCCCTGGGTCGCTCACACATCCCTGGGCAGCTAGCGACTGGAACGAGCTGCAACAAACACTCAAACTGGACAGTTTTATCTCAATCTCTTCATTCAAAGACTCAATCATGGACACTCTTACTGACGGTTGTGGCTGCTTTGTGTGATGTATTGTTGTCTCTACCTTCTTGCCCTTTGTGCTGATGTCTGTGCCCAATAATGTTTGAACCATGTTTTGTGCTGCTACCATGTTGTTGTCATGTTGTGTTGCTACCATGCTGTGTTGTCATGTGTTGCTGCCTTGCTATGTTGTTGTCTTAAGTCTCTCTTTATGTAGTGTTGTGGTGTCTCTCTTGTCATGATGTGTGATTTGTCCTATATTTATATATATATATATATATATTTTATTTTATTTTTTATTTATTTTTTTAAATCCCAGCCCCCATCCCAGCAGGAGGTATTTTGGCCATCATTGTAAATAAGAATGTATTCTTAACTGACTTGCCTAGTTAAATAAAGGTTAAATAAATACAATTATTTGTTACTTTTATTTCTGTTTTCTACTTATATATTTTTTACTTAACACTTCTATTTTTTTTCTTAACTTCTTGAAGCATTGTTGATTAAGGGCTTGTAAGCAAGCATTTCACTGCAACCTGTTGTATTCGGCACACGTGACAAATAACATGTGATCTGATTTGTTAGCTGCTGCTCAAGTGCCCGACCTATCCATCAGCAGTGGATTTAAGAGCAGGCCATTCCACGGCTCTAGTTCATTTCAAATTCCTTGGCATCGATTGGAAGAGGAGCTTGGGTAGAACCCACAGACATCTTTCCTCCTGCTCATCTGTAGGCTCCCTTGCGCCTACAGGAAGGGACTCTGATGCACATGTGGGATATCTTAGGTTTATCTCTATGGCAATCGGTATTAATGTATCTATACACTTTCTGTAAAATAGAACATGTATAATTAAATTGAGGGTTCAAATCAATTTTAATAATTTTCCCTTTCCTTTTCCATTATTAGTATAGTTATTATTAAATAGCCTACATCAAATATGTAATGAGTCTTGTTAAACAACACGGAATTGCAGGAAATGAACATCGACGTTTTCCAAATGAAACAAAACCAAGCTATTGGTGGTGTATAAAATATAGGCTATCTCAATAAACAATAACGTTTTTCATATAATTACATTTTTCAAATGTGAGAAAGCGGTCCCTGGCGAAAAAAATATTTGGAACCCCTGCCTTAGGGATGTATCCTC
Organism: Brachymystax lenok tsinlingensis; assembly: GCA_030435695.1. Classification (NCBI taxonomy): domain Eukaryota; kingdom Metazoa; phylum Chordata; class Actinopteri; order Salmoniformes; family Salmonidae; genus Brachymystax; species Brachymystax lenok. Next base: position 9,678,719 of record CM059814.1, read on the forward strand.
TACAGAAGGAATACACAGGCTATAGAAAGCTCACCTCTCATGCAGCAAGGTAAAGTACAAATTATTCCCAACTCATTCCCACGTCTGGATTTAGGTGTGCCGCTTTTTAATGTTCTATGGTTCTTGAAATATAATAATAATAATCATAGCAAAAATAAGTGTTAAAATCAATAAACCATGAATAATTGCAGGCCAATGTAGACTGTGATCTGAAGCCATTCTTGTGATTATTGTGTTTTTGCTATTCATTGTAAATGTGTGTAGGCCTATGTAGCCACATTTTATCTATGGTCGTATATTATCCATTCATGATTTGTATATGTTCTATCTATATCTGTAAATTAACCAATGAAATCAAGCCACACCCGGCCATGATTACAGACACCCGTGTGTCATTTCAAACTATATAAACTAGTGACCCGCAGTGTGTATCATTATACCCTGATGAAGACAGCTTGTCTGTCCAAACGTTGGTTATTAAAATGATTGCATCTGAGCTCCCAGAGTGTGCGCCTTTTCTTATTCAAGTGTTTTACTCCGCTAGCCAGCACCTCGCCTAAACAGCTGTGCGTTTCTTTCACCTCCAGATACACACGCAGGCCAAAACACAGATCTGCAACGAATATAGGCCACCATGCATGGGCACCTCATTAGAAAATACAGCTAACAGGCTTTTCTTTGATGGGCCCTGCGTGTATGTTTACTTAATCATTGATGAGAATGAAGCCTAATCTTGGGGTTGAAATATTTAAGTCATCAAGTATTGGGACAAATTATCCAGTCAGTTGAGTGAAATTAAATCCCTTCGTTTTTTTATCAGACTGCGTTATGGTTGGAAATGTGGCCTAATGATTCGATGATGGCTGCGTGCGCCGCCGCCGCCTTTGTTGTTTCGATCATCGCCTGTAGTTCTGAACCAACAAATATGCGGGGCTGTTAATAACCGCTAATTAACTTTGCCTAGTGCGCCTTTATAAGCCCCCTCCGTATCGCTCGCTCTCTTTCTCTACTCATGCTAGCCTTCGCAGGCGGAGCAGCATCCGATTATACCAGCGAAAGGATGAAGACAAACCACCGGCAGCGTGGCCAGGAGACTGGAACTTCCGTTAACGGCTCATATTCTGTCAGATTAAATCTGAACACAGGTCATTGTCCGGATTCAAACAATGCATTAGGCCTAATCAGTCAGTCAGTCAACAAAGAGAGAGAGAGAGAGATTAGACCCAACCAAATCATGAGAAAACAAAAAGATACTTGACGGAGCAAACTAGAATGCTATTTGGCCCAATTTAAGGAAAGCTTTGACTATGTAAAGACTTAGTGAGCATAGCCTTGCTATTGAGAGAGGCCACCGTAGGCAGACCTGGCTCTCAAGAGAAGACAGGCTATGTGCACACTGCCCACAAAATGAGGTGGAAACTGAGCTGCACTTCCTGACCTCCTGCCAAATGTATGACCATATTAGAGACACATATTTCCCCCAGAGTACACAGAGCCACAAAGAATTAGAAAACAAACCCGATTTTGATAAACTCCCATAGCTATTAGGTGAAATACCACAGTGTGCCATCACAGCAGCAAGATTTGTGACCTGCCACAAGAAAAGGTCCACCAGTGACGAACAAACACCATTGTAAATACAACCCATATTTATGTTAATTTATTTTCCCTTTTTTACTTTAACCATTTATACATCGTTACAACAATAAAGGTGAAAAACAACACTGTATATATACATAATATGAAATGTCTTTATTATTTTGGGCCTTATGTGAGTGTAATGCTTACTCTTCATTTTAATTGTTTATTTCACTTTTGTTAATTATCTACTTCCCTTGCTTTGGCAATGTTAACATATGTTTCCCGTGTCAATAAAGCCCTTTGAATTGAATTGAATTGAGAGATGTTGGTTGGTTGGTTACAATGGTGCTGTGCCCTGATAGAACTGAGACTGTTGGCTCCTTGGCATTAGCCCTTGAAGTCGTCATGGCTGGAAGGGATCCAGCTTTTATCAAATGAAAGTCAGATTTGACATTTCGTAGCAGGTTAGGATAATTAACGTAGCAGGTTAGGATAATTAACGTAGCAGGTTAGGATCATTAACGTAGCAGGTTAGGATCATTTACTCAACAGGTTAGGATAATTAACGTAGCAGGTTAGGATCATTAACGTAGCAGGTTAGGATAATTAACGTAGCAGGTTAGGATAATTAACGTAGCAGGTTAGGATCATTAACGTAGCAGGTTAGGATCATTAACGTAGCAGGTTTGGATAATTAACGTAGCAGGTTAGGATAATTAACGTAGCAGGTTAGGATAATTAACGTAGCAGGTTAGGATCATTTACTCAACAGGTTAGGATAATTAACATAGCAGGTTAGGATCATTAACGTAGCAGGTTAGGATCATTAACGTAGCAGGTTAGGATCATTAACGTAGCAGGTTAGGATAATTAACGTAGCAGGTTAGGATAATTAACGTAGAAGGTTAGGATCATTTACTCAACAGGTTAGGATAATTAACGTAGCAGGTTAGGATCATTAACGTAGCAGGTTAGGATCATTAACGTAGCAGGTTAGGATCATTTACTCAACAGGTTAGGATAATTAACGTAGCAGGTTAGGATCATTTACTCAACAGGTTAGGATCATTAACGTAGCAGGTTAGGATCATTAACGTAGCAGGTTAGGATCATTAACGTAGCAGGTTAGGATCATTAACGTAGCAGGTTAGGATCATTAACGTAGCAGGTTGGGATCATTAACGTAGCAGGTTAGGATCATTAACGTAGCAGGTTAGGATCATTAACGTAGCAGGTTAGGATCATTAACGTAGCAGGTTAGGATCATTTGTTTACGGCTAGGGAAAGGGTTAGGGTTAGCTAAAATCCTAAACAAAAATATAGAGACTTTTGGCCTTAATTTGACCAAAGCTGGATCCCTTTTAGCCATGACCCCTGAAGTCAACATGGCTTGCTTGGACATGCAATCAATTTGAGCTTATAGGCTATACACAAAATATGAATGTAAAACTTAGGCCTATATCTCAGATAGTCACAGTGTATACAATGAACATGAGACCTGCATCTCATACATTCTACAATCATTCTTCCTCAACATAACATTCGTAGAAGGCGACATGAATCATCACGTGGTTTGATGGCAGACTATAAGCCACATTAACTCTCAAGGAAACACTCACCAGATCGGCTTGTTGATTAATTATGCAATTATGTGTAATTTTCAGCCTTAACCAACTGAATAAAATATGTTAATGAATTAAAATCGAGACGTAAACCCTCACATTTCGTAATGAGCACTTGCCAGTTAGATGTTACTCCAGTTCTTAGTCTCTGATTATTATTAATGGGTTATTAGATCTATTTCTCCCTCTCTCCAGATGATTATTAATGGGTTATTAGATCTATTTCTCCCTCTCTCCAGATGATTATTAATGGGTTATTAGATCTATTTCTCCCTCTCTCCAGATGATTATTAATGGGTTATTAGATCTATGTCTCCCTCTCTCCAGATTATTATTAATGGGTTATTAGATCTATTTCTCCCTCTCTCCAGATGATTATTAATGGGTTATTAGATCTATTTCTCCCTCTCTCCAGATGATTATTAATGGGTTATTAGATCTATGTCTCCTCTCTCCAGATTATTATTAATGGGTTATTAGATCTATTTCTCCCTCTCTCCAGATGATTATTAATGGGTTATTAGATCTATTTCTCCCTCTCTCCAGATGATTATTAATGGGTTATTAGATCTATTTCTCCCTCTCTCCAGATGATTATTAATGGGTTATTAGATCTATTTCTCCCTCTCTCCAGATGATTATTAATGGGTTATTAGATCTATTTCTCCCTCTCTCCAGATGATTATTAATGGGTTATTAGATCTATTTCTCCCTCTCTCCAGATGATTATTAATGGGTTATTAGATCTATGTCTCCCTCTCTCCAGATTATTATTAATGGGTTATTAGATCTATTTCTCCCTCTCTCCAGATGATTATTAATGGGTTATTAGATCTATTTCTCCCTCTCTCCAGATGATTATTAATGGGTTATTAGATCTATTTCTCCCTCTCTCCAGATGCAATGACAGACACGTTGTTTAGTCCAGAAGATGGCGCCCTTGGAATGGATGGAAATGATACGGAGATGTTGGTCCAACCTTTTACGCATCTGTACGGACGACACAGTATGACTAGGCTATAGACACGGAGAGACAGAGAGGCATGCACTCAAACACACACACACACACACACACAAATCTCACATGGCTAAGCGGTGACCCATGGAACCATGGCTGGAAACGTTCCAAAATCGAAGCATGTCCTTAACCATGTCCTTAATCCCCGGGACCTGTTTCTGTTTAACTCATACTAGAGATGGGGTGTGGAAGAACTGTCCCTAAATCAGTAGTCTGCTGAAAGTGACCCAAATACTTGCATAGTCTGCATTATGCCAACAAACAGATAAATGGTCTTGAAAATGACCCTGTGGCGAAAATGGTTTCTAGTACCTATTGTGTTGCACTTGTACAAATTCCAATTGGGACCATAACTGTAAAACAACACAATTCACAAGTGCATGGAGGTGTAGAAGTGATCAAATTAGGGTGTTATGAAAATACAACCCACACTGTGGCAACGTGTGACAGAGTCGGGGAGAGAGGGGAACGGAAAGAGCACGAGCCACGGTCGGGCACTGCCTCCACTCCTCCCCCAACTTCTGAAACCCGCATGCGACGCTCTTAATAGAGGGAAAATCTTAACGGTGAAAATTGCGCTTATTTCTTCCCTCGCAAATGTGTATTGGCGTAATTAGTGCGTTTAAACAAATCTCGGATGTCCTGCTGGCTCAAATGACGACTGACATCTCTCTTTTCACGGGTTAATAACAGAGCGGCGGTAAATGAATCTAATTTTGCCCCCCAAATTACATAGCGACGCTAAATACCCGTCTGCATTACGCGCATCTGTTTGTGACGCGCAGGAGGAAAAAACAGAACATTTTATAGTGTTATTAAATCTCATCACTGTGTTGATCTGAGAGCAGAAAACGAGCCCTGAAGTTTCTGACTCAATAAACGCTGTGAATTGTTGGTAGCCTAATGGTAAGTGAGGGTCATTAGGCTAGAGCCCTTTGGTTACGGCCACGCATCAGCCGCCTGATTGGAATGAAAGTATGCTGCCTGCAATTTGCACCAAGATGATTGAATCGTTTTGAAATAGGCCAAGATTAGGCCTACAAATAATGTCATCATGAATTGTATTCAATTTAATGAATTCAATATAGCCTAGTGAATATTGTCTTATGACAGAACTTAGTCTTGGGCAACCTTGCCCATGGATCTACCGTGCGCCCTCAACAAGCTCTCACAGTCTCACTGCAGAAATATACTTTTCAACGTGTTTTTGTTGCTCCTACTGCTCTGTATCGTTCCATTTCTCCACACATCACATTTCTAAGTTAAGGGTTAAGTTTAGGAACTCATTCTGAATGGTTAGGTAATGGTTAAAGTTTGGGACAGGGTTAAAAACAAGAATTGTCCACCGGGATTGAACACGTAACCTTCTGAACCAGAGATATGTGACTACGCCCATCTGCCATCCCTGTCCACACCACTCTGGCAAAACCGAAGTCTACTTGATAGTAATAGCGCTCATTACCCGACATCCTCAGGACATGGATAGATGTCCAATTTCGACGTTAATCTTGATCGTTTATCCTGGCGCCCTAAACAGAGAAACACATTCATTTTATTTTCACAAAAAAATCTATGCCGTTCGTGGAAATCCATGACCGAGAGCTCAAACTATAACCTATCACTTTTAAAACGTTTAAAAACATTTCTGAAGATGTGTTTTATTGTTATTTTTCATGTTCTGCTGAGTCTTGGTAACTGGGCAGCTATACAAAGGGACAGAAGCAGCATCGGAAAAAGTGTAAATTGCAGCTTGTTGAAGTTTTGGGATTGAATTCTGAAAATGATCTTTTTAACAGTGATGGGCTCGCTAGGCGAAGGATGGGGTCACGCTATTCGCAGCTGGTTAAATAGCTGGTCATTTAAAATTACATTCTCGAGCCATCAGCCACTCTGGAGCGAGCCTGCACGGCGTCCCGGCTCCCCTCACGCCTTCTCATCATCGCCACCTTCACTTTTTAAATCAATCAACCGGCGCACGGACCATCTGATCGCCTCTGCAATTGCCAGAGAGAGGCCAGGCAATTAGAGTTCGGTGTTCGCCAATTGCAGTGTGTGTGTGTGTGTGTGTGTGTGTGTGTGTGTGTGTGTGTGTGTGTGTGTGTGTGTGTGTGTGTGTGTGTGTGTGTGTGTGTGTGTGTGTGTGTGTGTGTGCGCGCGTGCGTGTGCGTGTGGCGCAAGAGAGATGGAAGGTGACAATGCTTACAGGAGTGTTTGAGAGCGTTTTGGGGTAATCAATAGCAATCAAATTATCAAATTGTTATGATAATTCTGGTAGTTATTGCAGTGATCGTTTGGTCCTATTTACAGCTAATCTAAGGCAATTATTAGTTGAAAGGAAGAATATAAGTCCTATAAAAGCACATACTGTAAAAAGCCTTATTCTATTACAGAACATCTATAGTTTGACATTCGTCCCGTGTTTTTTTTGTTTTGTCATGGGAATAAACAACATTAAACTCTTAGTTTACATTCATCCTTATATGCAGGATAACATGTGTCACTATTATTGTTAGATATTGATCCGAGGACTTGGTGGAGTTAAAGTAGTATAAGATGAAGGTGCTGAAGTTTACAGAGGTATAGAAAAGTCTCATTGAAGTTTACAGGGGTATAAAAAAGGCCCACTGAAGTGTACAGGGGTATAGAAAAAGGCCCACTGAAGTTTACAGTGGTATAGAAAAAGGCCTACTGAAGTTTACAGGGGTATAGAAAAAGGCCCACTGAAGTTTACAGGGGTATAAAAAAGGCCCACTGAAGTTTACAGGGGTATAGAAAAAGGCCCACTGACGTTTACAGAGGTATAGAAAAAAGCCCACTGAAGTTTACAGAGGTATAGAAAAAGGCCTACTGAAGTTTACAGGGGTATAGAAAAAAGGCCCACTGAAGTTTACAGGGGTATAGAAAAAAAGCCCACTGAAGTTTACAGGGGTATAGAAAAAGGCTCACTGAAGTTTACAGAGGTATAGAAAAAGGCTCACTGAAGTTTACAGAGGTATAGAAAAAGGCTCACTGAAGTTTACAGGGGTATAGAAAAAGGCTCACTGAAGTTTACAGAGGTAGAGAAAAAGGCCCACAGTAAACTATGGACTAGATTTGACATTGCCAAACGGGTTCCACTTAACTGAAGGGCTGAATTGTGATACAAGATTATTTAACTCAACAAGATAATACATATTTCAAAAGAAGATATGTATTATTAGGCAAATTATTATTACACTAATATTAATATTATGATAATTATGACTATTGTTATTAATATTATTATTCATATTATTATATGATCATTATTAGCAGCGTATCATTAATTGTAGTTAAACCGTATAGGCCACACCTGCATAGACTACTATCCTTCTGAAATCCAAAAGGAAAATCAAACATGAGTTCAGTCCATCAAATGTGAGTTCAGTCCATCAAATATGAGGTCAGTCCATCAAATATGAGTTCAGTCCATCAAATATGAGTTCAGTCCCTCAAATATGAGTTCAGTCCATCAAATATGAGTTCAGTCCATCAAATATGAGGTCAGTCCATCAAATATGAGGTCAGTCTATCAAATATGAGTTCAGTCCATCAAATATGAGTTCAGTCCATCAAATATGAGTTCAGTACATCAAATATGAGGTCAGTCCATCAAATATGAGGTCAGTCCATCAAATATGAGTTCAGTCTATCAAATATGAGTTCAGTCCATCAAATATGAGTTCAGTCCATCAAATATGAGTTCAGTCCATCAAATATGAGTTCAGTCCATGGGAGCAGGGTTCCGTCGCGAGCTTTGTTTTTTCCCCCCTTTCTCCAAAATTACCTTAATATTCTAAAATATATAAAGCTGCTCTTTCCCCTACACATGAACCAATCAGGGACGCTATAACACACGTCAATGTGAGCAAGCAGATAGCGGAGCTTGAGAGCCAGCCAACGGTGTCTCTAATTAAAGGTTGTGTAGGGAGAGAGATAGAGAGAGAGAGTGAGAGAGAGAGGAACGGTCTCCGGAACGGTCTCGGAACGACAGACAGAGAGAAGAAACGAGAGAGCGAGAGAGGTTGAGTGAGTGAGGGAGTGAACGAGTAAGTGAGAAACACATTTAGGCTACTTCCAAATAAGCGTTTCACTAAACGGATAAAAAATGACTAGTCAATTCGAAGAAGATATCCCCGACCGTGGAGACAGTAAGAGTAAACCGCCCACTCTGCTCTCCTCCTACTGTATCGACAGTATTCTGGGCCGACGGAGCCCCTGTAAAGTCAGGCTGATAGGGGCGCAAAGTTTGACAGCTCTACCCGGGAGACAGGAGGACGACAAGCAGACAGAAGGTAAGACAACCACCGCTAAACGCTCACGAAAACATGCATGGCTTTCCATCTGGGGAAAGGTTTGCTACATGTTCCGGGAAAACGTTTTTGGTGTTATATATAGGCAAGACGGTGTGGGTCTATAACATGTTAATAAACCATCAATAGCATTGGGCTGACTGCAGAGTTGGAGTAAAAGTTTGCAAATAATGGTCCAGCAGAACCAAAAGTGTCTGAGGTTGTGTGACTGTGTTGAAAATAGGACATTTGCCACTTTTAAGACCAAAAGTAAACTTTATCGTCGATACGATATACATACTCTAAGGTGCATGAAACTGTAGACAGAAATAATACATGTTCAAGTATATTCTAACATTATCAATGATGCCTTGTGCGAAGCTTTGCGTTGAACTTTGCGCAGGCTTGTTGACACGTGTCGCTTCAACCTATCCATACTTCTGTCACCCTCCCCATAGGCTCAACTAAAGAGCCCCTATTACTAAACACACACATGCACCTTCCACAAAATCTGCGCCGACTCTACGGACCAGGCGGGAAGTACCTGGACCACGGACGGGTGTTAGTTCACGACCTCGAGGAGAAATTGGATAGGGAAAGGCTTCTGGTGGACCAAGCCTGCGAGAGTCTCAAAATCAACCAGGCTCCACAGGTGAGCATCAGCCGGAGCAAGTCATACCGGGAGAACGCGTCCCTAAGCCGGGTAGAGGGAGGTCAGAGCCCCGCTGGAGTGCCGGAGGATGGCCCCGGGCTGAGGCTAGGGCTGATGAAGTTCGAGGACGCGGGGAAAGAAGAGGAGAGCTGTGGGGAGGCGATGGGTCTCTCCCCGAAGGACGAGGAGAGGGAGAGCATCCACGCCGGGGATGGAGACGTGAAGGACGGCGAGGACAGCGTGTGTCTGTCGGCAGGCAGTGACTCGGACGAAGGGATGCTAAAACGCAAGCAAAGAAGATACAGGACTACATTCACCAGCTATCAGCTGGAGGAGCTGGAGAAGGCTTTCCGGAAGACACACTACCCCGACGTCTTCACCAGGTACAGTCACAGTCCAATAGCTGTTTTGTGTTTTTGCCTACTCCGTTGTCATTGTCAAGCCAAACGTTTAGGAGTGGGAAAGAGAACAGTAACAAACTGGCACCCAGGCTACAGCACAAACTCAATTATTGATATGAGACGTGTCTAATATGAACAAAATAATGTATTCAACGTACCTACAACAATGTAACCCAACCAAGTCTCATAACATTTCGTTGAATACACGATTTGGATAGCCGTTTCTATTTCACCTCTACAGTTTATCGTGTAGGCAACATCAATTGTATGCTACATAAACGAACTGCAAGTAGCAGTAGGCTGTAATAATAATGCTAACAATAATAGTAATAACGGAATAATTAAAGTTGGAAAAAATAACACTGTTTTATCTTTACAGGGCCTGAGATACAAATACCAGAGGCAAACATATATCTCCGAAAATTGTGAAAGAATTTCACAAAGCTGGTGTTTATTATTTCTTTTTACATATTTGCACGAATTGAGTGTGAGATTGGGTTGGACATGAGATCAATTCATGCATAGGCCTGGCCTGCAAGTTGTAATTTCAGATGCATATTTTAATCTAGATATGTCTATCATTATTAATATTATTATATTTTTTTGTTTGTAGACAACAGTAAATTGTTTATCCACTGATAATGTAATTCAGCCCGTCTATAGTTTGACACGGGCGCATTGACAGCTATACGGTGCAGCCGAACTCGTGCCTTACACAAGGCAACACAAGACCAAACCGTTTTGTCACATTTACCTCGTCTCTTTGTTATCGGCGATATGGATATTATTCTCGAAGGGAAAAAAAAAACTGGTTGCAGCTCGATTTACCGTGTGCGTAATGCTGTTCTAGTCAACGCAAATTACGTTTCTGGGCCTGCCCAAGCTCAAGGGTATAGCACGCACGCGCGCGCACACACACACACACACACACACACACACACACACACACACACACACACACACACACACACACACACACACACACACGGTGATGCGCACCTCAACTCCGCTGTTTATCTCCATTAGCTGGTGCAGGCTACGCATCTGGAAGGAAAATACAATTCGACCGCAGTCTACACAAATCCACCTGTTACTGACTTTCATGCAAAGACAAATCAGTTTTGTGAATGAAGCTTTATGAAGAACTGTGAGTGAGTCACTGCTAAGGCTGGTCTAGATGACTGTTTTTTGTGGACATAAATGAGTTGGTGCTATTTAGTTTTTGATGCAATTAAATGTATAGAGGAGAATTTCAAATATAAATATTTTTTCAACCAAACATGAAAGGCTAATATTGTTCTACAAAACAAATATATTTAGCTAACCTATATGTTTTCTTTTCAGGACCCCATGAACATGCAGCTTTGAATATTTAAATTTGAGATGACATTTCTCTTCTTGAAATGGTATACTATTACAGAATGTAATATTACTATGCAGTAGTGAATTTAAAATCATCTATAGGACACATTTAAGTTGGTGAATAGAACATATGACGTTTTAAACAATGGGGTAATCGATTTAAAAATATATATTATTTAACACTGGCAAATAATACATAGGCTATTGTTGATCAATGTTTTTGTATCGATGTGCGTTAATTATTTTTAAGGCTAAATTGTGGTAATCAATTTGTGCAGCCTTCTCTTTCAGCCAAGCGCTCGATGGCTTTGTAATAGTTTGGATGGCATTATTTCCACTGACTCTAAAGAAAACCCGTTGTATAAGGGAGCTATTATGGCGAAGAAAAGACAGAGTACAATACAATCAACCCGACAATTTCTCTCAAACCTTCGCAGGGAAAATAGCACAAAGGACCTTCATTTCGCTGTGGGTTTTCCGTGTCTGAAAAATAACTATTTTCTTGTATTGTTACCGCAGCCCAGTTCTCGGTCACAAAAGGTAACCTATTTTCCTGCCTTTTCAGAGAGGAGCTTGCGATGCGGCTGGATCTGACCGAGGCGCGCGTGCAAGTAAGTGGCCTTTTAACGTTTTATTGCTGCAATTACGGCTGTCTGTAGCTTTCAACTAAAACGCCTTAACACCTACACATTTCAAATGGGTCATTGAAATATACAGGCTACCAAATTAGAAACGAATATAAAGGCCAGTACCACTTAGAATAAGATGTCATGAAATAATGCCCAATTTATTATTAGGCTATTCTAGTTTATGTTATAATAATTCAAATAAAACATTCAATGCATATCTTTACAAAGTGGGCCTACAGCATAATTTCAAAAGCATCTTCAGATTTACACATTTTCATAGGCTATAGAATAATACTTTTACAAAGTCTATAATTATTCTTATTTCCAATATGCTTACATTATTATTTATATATTTTTGTTGACATGATGCATACACCAAAGTGGGCTACAATTCAGACCTTTATTTAACTAGGCAAGTCAGTTAAGAACAAATTCTTATTTTCAATGACGTCCTAGGAACAATGGGTTAACTGCCTTGTTCAGGGACAGAACGACAGATTTTTACCTTGTCAGCTTTTGCAACAAGTCCAACGCTCCAACGCTCCAACCACTAGGCTACCTGCCGCCCCACCTACCAGACAGTAGCCGGAGAGAAGTCTTTATGAGAGTCTGAGTGATTTATTACCCCGAAATGTGTTAAATGACCCCAGTCGCTGCGTAGCAAAGCTCCTTCCTGTTATTGGAAGTTATTACATGCGCCAAGGGACGTTTTAACGGCAATTAAGAGGATACGGACGATTTATAAAAGCACACTTAGCGTGAGAGCAAACATGGGCTATTCTCAGGGAGAAAATGGTGTTTGAATTCCCATTGCCGGAATGAGATAGGGGAGAGGGAGAATGAGAGAGAGTGAGAGAGAGACTATTTGCACATCATTACAACACTGTATATAGACATAATATGACATTTGAAATGTCTTTATTTTTTTTGAACTTTTGAGAGTGTAATGTTAACTGTTAATTTTTTATTGTTTATTTCACTTTTGTTTATTATCTACTTCACTTGTTTTGCCAATAAAGCATCTTAACATGAATTGAAATTGAGAGAGAGAGAGAGAGAGAGAGAGAGAGAGAGAGAGAGAGAGAGAGAGAGAGAGAGAGAGAGAGAGAGAGAGAGAGAGAGAGAGAAAAGTGTAAGAGGTGGAGAGGGAGTGAGAGAGAGAGAAGGAGGGGGAAATGGAGATGGAGAGAGGCAGAGAAGGGTGGCTGGGGTAATGCTATTTGATTTCCCATTTTGTGATTGCAATAGAGACGCATTGAACCGATGCTTTTCACTTGGAGCCAATGAGAGAGACCATTAAAGGTGTTTGCTCCCCCTTACTCCTCCCACTCTCCTCTCTCCCCTTCATATCCCATCTCTCCATTGAGAGCGTGGCTTGCATATCTTAGCCCGGGGCTCATAACCAAAGAGACAGTTCAAACACGGCGATGCTCCGTCTGGGGTTATAGCCGGTATAAAACAACAGATGTCCCTTCGCAGAACTGAAGGTGAACAAGGCACTTAACGGGCGCATCGGGAGGTGATAAAAACTCATAAATTCCCGAGGGGCCATGTAATGCTGAACGCCTTCAACGGGAATAGCGTGTGTGCTTGTGTGTGTGAGTGTGTGTGTGCAGGGCTAATATCGTTCACTTTCTCTTACTGTTGACATTTGTAGACCTCCTGTCTCAAACTAGGAAAGGGGGGAGGGCGTGGGAAAGTTAAATATTCTTTGGAAATGACTTGTTCCACATTTTGAAGAATTTAATTTAAAGCGCATTAGTCTAATTGCTATTGGACTCTGTTCAGCCGTTATTCTCCCCACCTTTTGTGAACACAATTCTTAATTACCGTGCGCCACACCGATCTCAGTCTCTCAGTTAGACTGCAGGGGTAACGGATTTTAATTAGATAACTTTAAACTAACTGACCGAGAGGGCGCGCGGGTTTTAGTGCACGTGTAAATACCGCTGACTTTCCGCCTGTTTGTCACCTCATCAACTGAAAGATGGGATCTTCCACATGAACTTGCGCCGGATCAGGCTGTGTGTCAGAGGGTTTCCCTGGATTCCAATCAACCTTATGTCACCATGTACACTACATGGCCAAACGTATTTGGACACGTGCTCGTCGAACATCTCATTCCGAAATCATGGGCAATAAATATGGAGTTGGTCTCGCCTTTGCTGCTATAACAGCCGCAACTCTCCTGGGAAGGCTTTCCACTAGATGTTGGAATATTGCTGCTGGGACTTTCTTCATTTCAGCCACAAGGGCATGAGCGAGGTCAGGCACTGATGCTGGGCGATTAGGCCTGGCTCGCAGTCCATGTTCCAATTCATCCCTAAGGTGCTAGATGCGGTTGAGGTCAGGGCTCTGTGGAGGCCAGTCAAGTTCTCGACAATATCTACAAACCGGAAAGGCCCTTCCGACAAACTGTTGCCACAAAAGTTGGAAACACAGAATCATCTAGAATGTCATTGTATGCTGTAGCATTAAGATGTCCCTTCACTGGAACTAAGGGGCCTAGCCCGAACAGTTATTGTGCTGATGTTGCTTTCAGAAGCAGTTTGAAACTCAGTAGTGTGTTGCAACTAAGGACAAACGATTTGTACTCGCTACTCGCTTTAGCACTCGGCGGTCCTACTCTGTGAGATTGTGTGGCCTACCACTTTGCGGCTGAGCCGTTGTTGCTCCTAGACGTTTCCACTTCACAATAGCAGCACTTACAGTTGACCAGGGCAGCTCTAGCAGGGCAGAGATTTTACGAACTGACTTGTTAGAAAGATAGCATCCTATGACGTTGCCACGTTGAAGGTCACTGAGAACTTCAGTTCGGGCCATTCTACTGCCAATGTTTGTCTATGGAGATTGCATGGCTGTGTCCTTGACAACAGATGTGGCTGACATAGCCAAATCCCCTAATTTGAAGGGGGGGTCCACATACTTTTGTATATATAGTGTATCTTCTTGAAGAAGCTGTGAAGTGGAAGAATATTTTCAGCAGCTGCTGGGTAGGTACACCTTGACTTGTTTATAAGTATCTTTATTGCTTGCCAACATTGAATTACTGTATGTTTTATTAGCTAACCTAGCTATCTAGCTAACCTAGCTAGCTAACCTAGCTAGCTAGCTAATGTTAGCTAGCGAACGTTAGCTAGCTGAAGTTGACACAAGCCATTTCGGTCTGCTCTAAATTGCTCGTAAATGTCTTGCAGTGAGACCTAGAAAAACATCACCCAGATAATAATTGACAAGTATGTTTTCTACAGATTACTACAGATAAATGTCTTGATTCTATCAGTTCAAAAGATATGACCCATATATTACCATACAGTACATATATTTTTTCTCTTCTTCAGATTGACAGACCGCACTGTACAAATACCTGTAAACCAAATTGCGGGTCGAACTCATGAGCCACTAAACCTAATGAGAATTCCAGTGCACCGGTGTTGTATCAAGCTGCCTGCCAACCTAAGGTGCAGTGGGCAGCTGTACAGTGAGGGAAAAAAGTATTTGATCCCCTGCTGATTTTGTACGTTTGCCCACTGACAAAGAAATTATCAGTCTATAATTTTAATGGTAGGTATATTTGAACAGTGAGAGACAGAATAACAACAAAGAAATCCAGAAAGAACGCATGTGAAAAATGTTATAAATTGATTTGCATTTTAATGAGGGAAATAAGTATTTGACCCCCTTTCAATCAGAAAGATTTCTGGCTCCCAGGTGTCTTTTATACAGGTAAAGAGCTGAGATTAGGAGCACACTCTTAAAGGGAGTGCTCCTAATCTCAGTTTGTTACCTGTATAAAAGACACCTGTCCACAGAAGCAATCAATCAATCAGATTCCAAACTCTCCACTATGGCCAAGACCAAAGAGCTCTCCAAGGATGTCAGGGACAAGATTGTAGACCTACACAAGGTTGGAATGGGCTACAAGACCATCACCAAGCAGCTTGGTGAGAAGGTGACAACAGTTGGTGCGATTATTCGCAAATGGAAGAAATACAAAAGAACTGTCAATCTCCCTCGACCTGGGGCTCCATGCAAGATCTCACCTCGTGGAGTTGCAATGATCATGAGAACGGTGAGGAATCAGCCCAGAACTACACGGGAGGATCTTGTCAATGATCTCAAGGCAGCTGGGACCATAGTCACCAAGAAAACAATTGGTAATACACTACGCCGTGAAGGACTGAAATCCTGTAGCGCCCTTCAAGGTCCCCCTGCTCAAGAAAGCACATATACATGCCCGTCTGAAGTTTGCCAATGAACATCTGAATGATTCAGAGGACATCTGGGTAAAAGTTTTGTGGTCAGATGAGACCAAAATGGAGCTCTTTGGCATCAACTCAACTCGCCTTGTTTGGAGGAGGAGGAATGCTGCCTATGACCCCAAGAACACCATGCCCACCGTCAAACATGGAGGTGGAAACATTATGCTTTTGGGGGTGTTTTTCTGCTAAGGGGACAGGACAACTTCACCGCATCAAAGGGACGATGGATGGGGCCATGTACAGTCAAATCTTGGGTGAGAACCTCCTTCCCTCAGCCAGGGCATTGAAAATGGGTCGTGGATGGGTATTCCAGCATGACAATGACCCAAAACACACGGCCAAGGCAACAAAGGAGTGGCACAAGAAGAAGCACATTAAGGTCCTGGAGTGGCCTAGCCAGTCTCCAGACCTTAATCCCATAGAAAATCTGTGGAGGGAGCTGAAGGTTCGAGTTGCCAAACGTCAGCCTCGAAACCTTAATGACTTGGAGAAGATCTGCAAAGAGGAGTGAGACAAAATCCCTCCTGAGATGTGTGCTAACCTGGTGGCCAACTGCAAGAAACGTCTGACCTCTGTGATTGCCAACAAGGGTTTTGCCAAAAAGTACTAAGTCATGTTTTGCAGAGGGGTCAAATACTTATTTCCCTCATTAAAATGCAATCCCATTTATAACATTTTTCACATGCGTTTTTCTGGATTTTTTTGTTGTTCTGTCTCTCACTGTTCAAATAAACCTACCATTAAAATTATAGACTGATCATTTCTTTGTCAGTGGGCAAACGTACAAAATCAGCAGGGGATCAAACACTTTTTTCCCTCACTGTATCTCTCACAGTGTCACTAGCGGAAGATAGTAACATGGCCAATTTTTTTCCCCCTCTCATGATTATATTTCAAGTAGGATAGATAACATGTCAATTTACAGCCGGGATGCTGTAATATGTTTTATAGTAAGGAAAATAGTACCCTAAAATACACTCACTGGACAATTTATCTAGCACCAGGTCAGACCTATTTTGCCTACAGAACAGCCTGAATTTTTGGGGCATTCTACATGGTGTTTGAAACAATCCACAGAGATGTTGGTCCATGCTGACGCGATGGCATCACCCAGTTGCTTCAGATTGAACGGCGGTACATTCATGCTGCTAACAGCCTGTTCCATCTCATCCCATTATACTCTATTGGGTTGAGGTCTGGGGACTGACCAGGCCACTCAAGTAAACTGAACACACTGTCATGTTCCAGGCAATGTTTTTTCCACTCCTCAATTGTCCAGTGTTGGTGATCGTGTGCCCACTGGAGCCACTTCTTCTTGTTTTTAGCTGATAGGAGTGGAACCCGGTGTGGGCGTCTGCTGCAAATAGCCCATCATATGACTAGGATTGAGGAGTTGTGCGTTCCGTGATGCCGTTCTGCACACCACTGTTGTACTGCGCCGTTATTTGTCTGTTTGTTGTCCGTCTGTTAGCTCGCCATTCTCCTTCCTTCAATGCCTGTCTGTCTGCTTTATGTAACAAGCTACGGCCGAGTGACTCACTGTCTGTAGGAGCAATCCATTCTAGTGAACAGGGTGGTGTACCTAATAAATACAAATATCAAATAATCTGCACGGTGAGTGTATGTTACAGCATCTCTGCTGTGAAGAAAAATTACAGTATTAAGCTGGCAACTCCGGTGCCGGAGTGCCGGTATAATGGTGCCGGTATAATGGTGCCGGTATAATGCTGTACATTAACAGGGAAAAAGTTTGACAGAGTATTTTATGCTCTTCACTCAATCTACAGAAACTAAACCTACATAATTCCATGTAGCCTATATGTTCTAGCTAACCTCTGACCTCACTCCCACTCTCTTTCCACAGGTGTGGTTTCAGAACCGTCGCGCTAAGTGGCGTAAGCGTGAGAAGGCAGGTGTCCAGACACACCCCTCTGGTCTCCCTTTCCCCGGCCCTCTTTCTGCCACGCACCCCCTCAGCCACTACCTGGATGGCGGTCCCTTCTCCACACACCACCACCCCGCCCTGGAGTCTGCCTGGACCGCCGCATTTCCTGGTCTAGCTCCTCACCATAGCAACCACTCGGCCCAGCACCAAGGGACACAACTGGGCCTCGGAACATTCCTGGGTACTGCTGCCATGTTCCGTCACCCCACCTTCATCGGGCCCACCTTCGGCAGGTGAGATAATAGGTACCTCTACCTACGTAACCCTGTATACCCATAGATATAGACAGAGGACTCTAGTGCTCAAAAGGCAGTTTTAGCATGGGCAGCGCCATTGAGGAATTAAACCATTTACAATAATAATAATTAGGTGGGGCTTCCTATGGGTTAAGGAAGGATCACATAATTCCATCCAGGTCACCAGGAGGAATCAGCCAATGAATTATATTCTACCTATAACACCAGCTCACACCTGTACTGTCCTCTACCTATAATACCACCTCACACCTGTACTGTCCTCTATAACACCACCTCACACCTGTACTGTCCTCTACCTATAATACCACCTCACACCTGTACTGTCCTCTATAACACCACCTCACACCTGTACTGTCCTCTACCTATAATACCACCTCACACCTGTACTGTCCTCTATAACACCACCTCACACCTGTACTGTCCTCTACCTATAATACCACCTCACACCTGTACTGTCCTCTACCCATAATACCACCTCACACCTGTACTGTCCTCTATAATACCACCTCACACCTGTACTGTCCTCTATAATACCACCTCACACCTGTACTGTCCTCTACCTATAATACCACCTCACACCTGTACTGTCCTCTATAATACCACCTCACACCTGTACTGTCCTCTATAATACCACCTCACACTTGTACTGTCCTCTACCTATAATACCACCTCACACCTGTACTGTCCTCTATAACACCACCTCACACCTGTACTGTCCTCTACCTATAATACCACCTCACACCTGTACTGTCCTCTATAACCACACCTGTACTGTCCTCTACCTATAATACCACCTCACACCTGTACTGTCCTCTACCTATAATACCACCTCACACCTGTACTCCACCTCACACCTGTACTGTCCTCTACCTATAATACCACCTCACACCTGTACTGTCCTCTACCTATAATACCACCTCACACCTGTACTGTCCTCTACCTATAATACCACCTCACATCTGTACTGTCCTCTACCTATAATACCACCTCACACCTGTACTGTCCTCTATAACACCACCTCACACCTGTACTGTCCTCTATAATACCACCTCACACCTGTACTGTCCTCTACCTATAATACCACCTCACACCTGTACTGTCCTCTACCTATAATACCACCTCACACCTGTACTGTCCTCTACCTATAACACCACCTCACACCTGTACTGTCCTCTACCTATAATACCACCTCACACCTGTACTGTCCTCTATAACACCAGCTCACACCTGTACTGTCCTCTACCTATAATACCACCTCACACCTGTACTGTCCTCTATAATACCACCTCACACCTGTACTGTCCTCTATAACATTACCTCACACCTTTACTGTCATCTATAATACCACCTCACACCTGTACTGTCCTCTACCTATAACGCCACCTCACACCTGTACTGTCATCTATAATATCACCTCACACCTGTACTGTCATCTATAATACCACCTCACACCTTTACTGTCATCTATAATACCACCTCACACCTGTACTGTCCTCTATAACACCACCTCACACCTGTACTGTCCTCTACCTATAATACCACCTCACACCTGTACTGTCCTCTATAACACCACCTCACACCTGTACTGTCCTCTACCTATAATACCACCTCACACCTGTACTGTCCTCTATAATACCACCTCACACCTGTACTGTCCTCTATAACACTACCTCACACCTGTACTGTCCTCTACCTATAATACCACCTCACACCTGTACTGTCCTCTACCTATAATACCACCTCACACCTGTACTGTCCTCTACCTATAATACCACCTCACACCTGTACTGTCCTCTACCTATAATACCACCTCACACCTGTACTGTCCTCTACCTATAATACCATCTCACATCTGTACTGTCCTCTACCTATAATACCACCTCACATCTGTACTGTCCTCTACCTATAATACCACCTCACACCTGTACTGTCCTCTACCTATAATACCATCTCACATCTGTACTGTCCTCTACCTATAATACCACCTCACATCTGTACTGTCCTCTACCTATAATACCACCTCACACCTGTACTGTCCTCTACCTATAATACCACCTCACACCTGTACTGTCCTCTACCTATAATACCATCTCACATCTGTACTGTCCTCTACCTATAATACCACCTCACATCTGTACTGTCCTCTACCTATAATACCACCTCACACCTGTACTGTCCTCTACCTATAATACCATCTCACATCTGTACTGTCCTCTACCTATAATACCACCTCACACCTGTACTGTCCTCTACCTATAATACCACCTCACACCTGTACTGTCCTCTACCTATAATACCACCTCACACCTGTACTGTCCTCTATAACATTACCTCACACCTGTACTGTCCTCTATAACACCACCTCACACATGTACTGTCCTCTACCTATAACACCACCTCACACCTGTACTGTCCTCTATAACACCACCTCACACCTGTACTGTCCTCTATAACACCACCTCACACATGTACTGTCCTCTACCTATAACACCACCACACACCTGTACTGTCCTCTATAATACCACCTCACACCTGTACTGTCCTCTACCTATAACGCCACCTCACACCTGTACTGTCATCTATAATATCACCTCACACCTGTACTGTCCTCTACCTATAATACCACCTCACACCTGTACTGTCCTCTACCTATAATACCACCTCACACCTGTACTGTCCTCTATAACACCACCTCACAGCTGTACTCCTCTATAATACCACATCACATCTGAACTGTCCTCTACCTATAATACCACCTCACACCTGTACTGTCCTCTATAATACCACCTCACACCTGTAGTGTCCTCTACCTATAATACCACCTCACACCTGTACTGTCCTCTACCTATAATACCACCTCACACCTGTACTGTCCTCTACCTATAATACCACCTCACACCTGTACTGTCCTCTACCTATAACATCACCTCACACCTGTACTGTCCTCTATAATACCACCTCACACCTGTACTGTCCTCTACCTATAACATCACCTCACACCGGTGACCATCAGCATCCATAATCCTCCTTACTATTCCACTTCGAGGAAAACAACATTGAGAAAACAACATGGCCCCCTGCTGCTCACAAGGACTGTCTGCCTGTTTAAGAATGCTCTTCATCGACTTCAGCTCAGCCTTCATCACCAGAGTCCCTCCAAGCTCATCACTAAGCTCAGGGCCCTGGGTCTGATCCCCGCCCTGTGCAACTTGGTCCTAGACTTCCTGATGTTCCAATCCCAGATGGTGAAAGTAGGCAACAACACGTCCGCCGTTGCTGACCCTCAACACGGGGGCCCCACAAGGGTCCGTGCTCACCCCCGCACGTCTCCAACTTAATCATTAAGTTTTCTGTTGACACAACAGTGGTAGGCCTGATTACCAGCAACGACCTGACAGCCTCCAGGGAGGAGGTGAAAGCGCTGGCGGAATGGTGCGAAGGAAAATAACCTCTCAACGTCAACAAAATAAAGGAGCTGGTATCGGACTACAGGAGACAGCAGAGGGAGCACGGTCCATCCACATTGACGTGGATGGGGCTGACAGTCGCAACACAACAATTATATATGTGGTATTTGCCACGCGCACTGTCCAAATTGCGGGCCCTTCTGACTGTAGGCAATGTGACTTAAAATAATTCAAAGTTCCTCCTCTGTGACCAAATCATGCTTTCTGATGTAGTAGCCTATTTTTAATGACTTTACTTATTTCTGTATGGACAAGAGTTAGCTATTTAGGCTATATAATTTGAGCAATTTCATTCAATTGACTTTGGGGGAAGTTTAGCCCATGTCTGTAGCACACTTGTGATGGATTTTTAAGAACAAATGGCCACTGGATTGATGCAAATATTCATGATTCTGCCAGGCAGCCAAAGGCAAATTCATGTCAAAAAGTCGCAAATGCGACTGTTTTGGTCACAGTATCGTACCCCGCGGTGAAGAAGGATGAACAAATTTGTCTTGGCTCCTAAGAGCCTTACAAACTTCTACAGATGCACCATTGAGAGCATTCTGTTGGGCTGTATCACCGCCTGGTACGGCAACTGCACCGCCCGCAAGCACAAGGCTCTCCAGAGGGTTGTGCGGTCAGCCTGACGCATCACCGGGGGCACACTGCCTGCCCTCTAGGACATCTACAGCACCCAAAGTCACATGAAGGCCAAGAAGATCATCAAGACCTCAGCCACCCGAGCCACGGCCTGTTCACCCCGCTACAATCTAGAAGGCGGAGACAGTACAGGTGCATCAAAGTTGGGACCGAAAGACTGAAAAACAGCTTCTATCTCCAGGTCATCAAACTGTTAGTCACCACTAGCCGGCCTCCACCCAGTACCCTGCCTTGAACCTTATTCACTGTTACTAGCCGGCTACCACCCGGTACTCTACCCTGTACCTTAGAGACTGCTGCCCTATGTACATAGAGTCCTTGAACACTGGTCACTTTAATAATGTTTACATACTGTTTTACCCACTTTATATGTACAGTGCCTTCAATAAAGTATTTATACCCCTTGACATTTTGTTGTTACAGCTTGAATTCAAAATTGATTAAATAGATGTTTTTTCTCACCCATCTACATGCATTAACCCATAATGCCAAAGTAAAAACATGTTTAAAAAAATTTTGCAAACGTATTGAAACTACTAAATACAGAAATATCTAATTTACATAAATATTCACACCCGATACTTTGTAGAAGCTCCTTTGGCAGCGATTATAGCAGCGAGTCTTTCTGGGTAAGTCTCTAAGAGCTTTCCCCACCCGGATTGTGCAACATTTGCCCATTGCTCTTTAAAAAATTCTTCAAGTTCTGTCAAGTTGTTTATTGATCATTGCTAGACAACAATTTGTAGGTATTGCCATAGATTTACAAGTAGATTTAAGTCAAAACTGTAACTCGGCCACTCAGGAACATTCACTGTCTTCTTGGTAAGCAACTCCAGTGTAGATTTGACTTAGTGTTTCCGGTTATTGCCCTGCTGAAAGGTGAATTTATCTCCCAGTGTATGGTGGAAAGCAGACTACACCAGATTTTCCTCTAGGTTTTTGCCTGTGTTTAGCTCCATTCTGTTTATTTTTATCCTGAAAAACTCCTTAACGATTACAAGCATACCCATAACGTGATGCAGCCACCACTATGCTTGAAGTGGTACTCAGTAATTTGTTGTATTGGATTTGCCCCAAACATGACACTTTGTATTCAGGACAAAAAGTGAATTGCTTTGCCACATTTTTTGCAGTAATACTTTAGTACCTTGTTGCAAACAGGATGCATGTTTTGGAATATTTTTTCTTCTGTACAGGACTCTTTCTTTTCACTCTGTCAGTTAGGTTAGTATTGTGAAGTAACTACAATGTTGTTGATCCATCCACAGTTTTCTCCTATCACAGCCATTAAACTCTGTAAATGTTTTAAATTCACCATTGGCCTCATGGTAAAATCCCTAAGTGGTTTCCTTCCTCTTCGGCAACTGAGTTAGGAAGGATGCCTGTATTGATACACCATCCATTTATTTAGAATTTAAGGCCCATTTAACCGGCATGGCTACCACAGCATTCTGCAGCGATACGCCATCCCATCTGGTTTGCACTTAGTGGGACTATCATTTGTTTTTCAACAGGACAATGACCCAAAACACACATCCAGGCTGTGTAAGGGCTATTTGACCAAGGAGAGTGATGGAGTGCTGCATCAGATGACCTGGTCTCCACAATCACCCGACCTCAACTCAATTGAGATGGTTTGGGATGAGTTGGACCGAAGAGTGAAGGAAAAGCGGCCAACAAGTGCTCAGCATATGTGGGAACTCCTTCAAGACTGTTGGAAAAGCATTCCAGGTGAAGCTGGTTGAAAGAATGCCAAGAGTGTGCAAAGCTGTCATCAAGGCAAAGGCTGGCTACTTTGAAGAATCTCAAATATAAAATATATTTTGATTTGTTTAACACTTTCTTGGTTACTACATGATACTATATGTGTTATTTCATAGTTTTGATGTATTCACTATTATTCTACAATGTAGAAAATAGTAAGAATAAAGAAAATCCCTTGAATGAGTAGGTGTGTCCAAACTTTTGACCGCTACTGTATATATACAGTATATATTCCGGACTCTGACATTGCTCGTTCTGATATTTCTTAATTTCGTAAATGTTTTACTTTTTTCATTATGTGTGTATTGTTTTGTATTGCTAGGTATTACTACACTATTGGAGCTAGAAACACAAACATTTCCATGCACTTGCGATAACATCTGCAAATCTGTGTACAAGACCAATAAACTTTGATTTGATTTGACAGAGCAGGCTCCCCTGAGGTCTATCTTTGTTGGTTTCAGTAAGATGGAAGTGTGCTAGTTTACAGCCCTTAACGTTGCTCATGAGACTGTGTGTGTGTGTGTGTGTACAGTCGTGGCCAAAAGTTTTGAGAATGACACAAAAATAAATTTTCACAAAGTATGCTGCCTCAGTTTGTATGATGGCAATTTGCATATACTCCAGAATGTCATGAAGAGTGATCAGATGAATTGCAATTAATTGCAAAGTCCCTCTTTGCCATGCAAATGAACTGAATCCCCCAAAAAACATTTCCACTGCATTTCAGCCCTGCTGACATCATGTCAGTGATTCTCTCGTTAACACAGGTGTGAGTGTTGACGAGGACAAGGCTGGAGATCACTCTGTCATGCTGATTGAGTTCGAATAACAGACTGGAAGCTTCAAAAGGAGGGTGGTGCTTGGAATCATTGTTCTTCCTCTTTCAACCATGGTTACCTGCAAGGAAACACGTTCCGTCATCATTGCTTTGCACAAAAAGGGCTTCACAGGCAAGGACATTGCTGCCAGTAAGATTGCACCTAAATCAACCATTTATCGGATCATCAAGAACTTCAAGGAGAGCGGTTCAATTGTTGTGAAGAAGGCTTCAGGGCGCCCAAGAAAGTCCAGCAAGTGTCAGGACCGTCTCCTAAAGTTGATTCAGCTGCGGGATCGGGGCACCACCAGTACAGAGCTTGCTCAGGAATGGCAGCAGGCAGGTGTGAGTGCATCTGTACAAAAACATCAGGGACAGACTGATATTCTGCAAAAGGTACAGGGATTAGACTGCTGAGGACCGGGGTAAAGTCATTTTCTCTGATGAATCCCCTTTCTAATTGTTTGGGGCATCCGGAAAAAAGCTTGTCCGGAGAAGACAAGGTGAGCACTACCATCAGTCCTGTGTCATGCCAACAGTAAAGCATCCTGAGACCATTCATGTGTGGGGTTGCTTCTCAGCCAAGGGAGTGGGCTCACTCACAATTTTGCCTAAGAACACAGCCATGAATAAAGAATGGTACCAACACATCCTCCGAGAGCAACTTCTCCCCACCATCCAGGAACAGTTTGGTGACGAACAATGCCTTTTCCAGCATGATGGAGCACCTTGCCATAAGGCAAACGTGATAACTAAGTGGCAAGGGGAACAAAACATCGATATTTTGGGTCCATGGCCAGGAAACTCCCCAGACCTTAATCCCATTGAGAACTTGTGGTCAATCCTCAAGAGGCGGGTGGAAAACTCCAAGCATTGATTATGCAAGAATGGGCTGCCATCAGTCAGGATGTGGCCCAGAAGTTAATTGACAGCATGCCAGGGCGGATTGCGAAATTACTGCAAATATTGACACTTTGCATCAACTTCATGTAATTGTCAATAAAAGCCTTTGACACTTATGAAATGCTTGTAATTATACTTCAGTATTCCATAGTAACATCTGACAGAAACATCTAAAGACACTGAAGCAGCAAACTTTGTGGAAATTAATATTTGTGTCATTCTCAAAACCTTTGGCCACGACTGTACATGGTATCAGACACATTATCACTCTGCCTTGTCAGTGTTGACAGTAATTAGCTGAGTGTGATGTTGATACACAAGCTGTTACCTGAAGTGCCAAAACAGACATACACACTCCAAACACGTGTACCTGAAGTGCCAAAACAGACATACACACTCCAAACACGAGTATTTCAATAGTTTAAGGCCGCTTCCTCTCCGTATCGCCTTTTTTATTTATTTGCGCTGGTGTTAAAATGCTGCTGATTACAATACCTGGTGAAGACATTCACCGTCTGGTCTAACATCTCTCCTCTCTCGTCCCCACTCTCTCTCTCAGGCTCTTCTCCAGTATGGGCCCTCTGACCAGTGCTTCCGCCGCTGCCGCACTCCTCCGGCAGCCTGCCCCGTCCATCAAGACTCCCTCCATCCCTCCCCCGGTCCTCTCTGACCCTTCCTCCTCCAAATCGCCCTCCTCCTCGGCTGCAGCAGACCGCAGGGCCTCCAGTATTGCAGCTCTGAGGCTGAAGGCTAAAGAGCACTCTGCTCAGATCACCCAGATCCATATCCTGCCCAGCGGAGCTCCAGGGAAGGAGGTGTGCTGAACAGCTGTTACCCCCCAACCCCTCTCTCTCTCCTGGGCTTTTGTCCCTCACCTGTCCCCTCTTTTACCTCTCATACCTCTGGAGTGGTGTGGTGGGTGGATCCAACCCTAACCTCTGACCCATAAACTCTGATCTTCTAACTCCCCCACCACCCCACCCCCACCCCTTCTCCATACCTCTTAGCCCCAAACAAAAAGCACAACCAAATTCAAAGAGCACTGGCAAACCGGTGTGTGTGTGTGTTTGTGTGTGAGAGAGCATCATCATCACCCCTCCAGGTCTCCTGATTGAACTTAATCCTTAGCTATAGATCCATTAAGTCAAGAATCCCTCTGACACACACACACACACACACACACACACACACACACACACACACCAACGAACCTCCATATTGTGTTAACCCCTTCTCTAGCTCATGCTTCCTGTTTCACTAAGTCCACTTTTTGTGACAGATTAAAAACTATGAACTCAGGGGGGTCAACTCCATGACACCTGCTGCTTGGACACAAACTCACACACACACACACACACATGCTTTCTCAAGTCCAGAGAGAGAGCAAGAACCAGAACTAAAAACAGTTGATTCAGTGGACCACATGAACCCAGTTCCAAAGCAGAGTCTGAGGTCTCCATCCAAGCCAAAGCAACCTGTCCACAGAACTTCCTGTCCTACTCTGCAACCCAAACTGAACCTACTGGCTCAATCTCACCTGCATCAAGTTTGTTCTCCTGTCTTCATTTTCAGTTCCCAACATCACTAAGCAGCACACGATTTATCATTTTGGAGTAAACTAAATATAATTTTCAGGCTTTCAACAAATTGAGTTTTAATTTAAGGACAAATTACGTTATTAATTAATTAATTATTAATTTAATGAATTGTAGAATCTATCCAGTGTATCTTATGGCTGAACTGAGAAAAAAAGTAAACTGTTGTAAATATTACTGTAAAAAATTCGGGGGGAAAACTAACAAAAAAGATATAATTTTCAAAACATAGTGTTGCATATTTGAAAAGAGACCATGTTTGAGAAGTTGCACTTTGTGTAGTGTTGTATGGATTTAGATGTGGCCCGGAGAGTTCC
Source organism: Brachymystax lenok tsinlingensis (assembly GCA_030435695.1). NCBI lineage: Eukaryota > Metazoa > Chordata > Actinopteri > Salmoniformes > Salmonidae > Brachymystax > Brachymystax lenok. The sequence goes on from CM059814.1 coordinate 9,706,266, forward strand.
CCCATCGTTATGAGCTATCATAGGCTTTTACATGATCATTTATGTCGAAACTGTTCCCCAACCGATTGAGTGCAGGGTGTCATGTAGAAATGTTCCCAACAGGGCAGGATTTTTTTTTATTGTTAAAGTGATTGTACATTTCCTGGTTTAATAATAGATAGAAAAAACATAATTTAATAAATGAGTGGTGAAATTAAATATTGCTTAGATTATTATTTCAATCCATTATAGAACTGACAAAAGCCAGGAATTTTAAACATGTGAAATAGAATTATAGAACTATTAATAAAATTGTTATGAAGAAACTGATGTTTTAAGTCTTGCATATATTTAGAAATGATATAGACCTAGGCTTATGAATGCTTCAAATCAAAATAATTGTATTCCATTCTATGCTTGCCTATGAAAAGTACAGTTATACCATACAGATTTTAACGTAGAATTGCATTTTTAATAACATTAAATCTTTAGATTCTGACCCACTAGCATTTCATATCGAATTAACCTTTATTATAAGTAATTCATGATGTGTTAATATTATTTAACATTCATGTGAAATTTGAAAAGTCATTTGGAATTAGGTCCAAAATGCATCTTAATTGTTTTCCAAATGAATTTAAAAGAAAGAGAGGCTCACCAGAGGATAAAATAATAAAGTTGTGAGTGTGAGGAACTGAGAAAGGGAGTATAGTGCTGCCGGCCTGTTGTGTATGGTGGCTGGCCACACTGGACAGGCCAACATAAAGAGAAAATAGATTCGCTGCAGTAATGACAGATATAATTCAAGGTCGCTGTGTGCGTCTGGTCTCTCCAGCCGAGTTGACAAAATACAGACCCATATATTCATGAGCAGAATCCCCACATGTGAAACGGGCGACAAAGGCGAGGGGTTTTCAATTAGATCGCCCACTTTATCCGGGGCACTCTTTACAAAACGCGCTTTAAAAACTTTTAAAGGCGCTAAATTGGTGTTAACATCTGTAATGCCATGTCGATGGAAGCGAGTCCCTTTGTCATTAATGAAGTAACAAATCACTTTATCATAAAGACTTGCTCTAAAGTCCCCCCTCCCTCCCTGCATCCATCCCTCTATCCACGACTTAATTCCCCAAATCCCTATAAAGGGTTCTATTAGGCGCCATCAATGCGCTTCCTTTCACCGAAGTAATTCTCACCCGTTTTACCCGTCCATGGTATCGGACCAAAGCGCGTGAAATTACCTCTCGGATTAATTTAGTCCTCTTTTATAGTCTCGCTCTGGTGGAAACCATTTTCTTTCTCCGACCTTGTTTTATACACCTGCTAATCCGAGACAGAATGACATCAGATCACATGGACGGGAATAATAAAGCAATCAAATATGGAGATGGTGTGTGTGTGTGGGAGAGAGAGAGAGAGAAAGAGAGAGAGAGATAGGGAGGGAGAGAGAGGGAGAGAGGGAGGGGGTGAGAGAAGGAGAGAGAGGGGGGAGAGAGGGAGAGAGGGAGAGAGGGAGGGGGTGAGAGAGGGAGAGAGGGAGAGGGTGAGAGAGGGAGAGAGAGGGGGAGAGAGAGGGAGAGAGGGAGGGGGTGAGAGAGGGAGGGGGTGAGAGAGAGAGAGAGAGAGAGAGAGAGAGAGAGAGAGAGAGAGAGAGAGAGAGGGGGAGAGAGAGAGAGAGGAGAGAGGGAAAGAGAGAGAGAGAGGGAGAGAGCGAGTGAAGGAAAGAGAGAGAGCAAGAGGGGGAAAGAGAGAGAGAGGGAGAGGGAGGGAAAGAGAAAAATTATCTCAACTTTCTCCAGCTGGATCAGTCCTAATTCGACACTTAATATTCCCATACCGCGCGCTAAGGACACCCCTTGGCACCCGCCTCGAGACCGCATTACGCGCCGTCTCACTTGCCAAGCACGCATGACAGCATCACACTCGTTCTCTGCGTTCAAATGGGCATTATGCAAAAGAAAGACTGAAATAAACTAAGAAACCAATTTTCTTCTGTGTGCCCAAAACCCTCCCCTTCTACGTGAACTCTGAGTGTTTTGAAAATTCTCCTGAAATAGGATGTTATATGAGATTGTCCGGGGCGCTTTAATCTTATTGTGCACATTACTAATGAATGGCAAACCAATTTGCCCCTAATATCTGGGGAATGCCTGGGGCTTTGCAAGAGGCGGGTGACCCGCTGCGCTCGAGGCTTTCACTTTCTTTTCAGAGCGACAAGACTGAAATGAGTTGTCGTAGCCACGGGCGCGCGCGTTCTGGGTCCTACGAATTCTCACTTGTTGTTGGGTGCGCGCACAATAGGCTGTAGCCTTGGCATAGCCTGATGGCCTGTAGATTGGATATAGGGCATAGGCTATAGGCTCTGAGATTCAAAATACTTTGAATTGGCCAAAGGCTAGGTCTATAAATCGAATAATGAAAATTATCTTTTAAGATAGGTCTATGAATAGTGTCTGAATACAATCAAATTACATTTTCAAATAGAAAAAAGAGACTATGGACACCACCACAATCTTCTTATAAAGGTTGCCTATTAGATGTTTAAAATTGCTTTCCACAATGACCCACCCATTTTCATCATCTCCATCCCTGCTCTCTCTGCAGGACTGATTTGACCGCTGATTTCCGCTTCTCCAGGACCCCCATCTCTCAGCGAGCCCTTCCGAGAGAATAGATCCAATCAGTCCTCTTCTCACCCGGCTCACTCCTCACCCCATCCCCGGGAGAGGCTCTCTTAAAGCCCCTTTGATGAAGCCACCTCGCCTCCCCCTCGGACTAGCGACGCCAACTGATGAGAGAAGTTTGGGAGAGAGATGAGATGGAGGTGAATAAAAGGAGTGAATAGCGAGGCCTCTGGCACTGGTTCTTTTCCCCTTAATTCCCTCCGCTCTCCTTCGCTCTCATCCAATTAGCTGGCTGTATTAAGCGGTTTATCATCTCATAGCCGCCCTTTCAGGCCGAACAAGGGGGACACTCTGCAATAGGACCGGCTCTCCTTTTGACACCCTTCCTGGTACTTACATGTTCCACCGCGCTATGAATAATAGGGACAGAATAGGCCGCTAATTCCCTCATCAAAGAAGGCCTTGTGCGACGCTTTGCTCAACGCCGCCATTCTGGTCAAAGAGGACAGGCAATAAAGCTTAACATCACACACACAATGGCCTACAACGTCCCGTTCGCTCTTTATTAGCTTATGACGAGGTCGAATTAAAACGCAGCCTCGTTCGGGAGGTGATTTGGAAATCAAGGCCGTATTGAAAAACCCAGGTCTTTTTCTCACGTACAGACCCAGATAGACCCAGATAGTCCCAGAACAGACCCAGATAGTCCCAGAACAGACCCATATAGACCCAGAACAGACCCAGATAGTCCCAGAACAGACCCAGAATAGACCCAGAACAGACCCAGATAGACCCAGAACAGACCTAGATAGACGTGCACGTCGCTGCCACTGAAGATGCAGCTATGTTTTTAGCTCCCCCAGGATTTCGTGGACGGAATGTATAAATAAAAAAAGCCAAATCCACATCAGACTCTAGCGCCACTGATTATTTAATCTGGTAAAAGTAGAATAAAACAATAAAACTGTTAAACTGCCTCCATTATGTGATTTAATACAAACTGTTAAACTGCCTCAATTATGTGATTTAATACAAACTGTTAAACTGCCTCCATTATGTGATTTAATACAAACTGTTAAACTGCCTCCATTATGTGATTTAATACAAACTGTTATACTGCCTCTATTTTGTGATTTAATACAAACTGTTAAACTGCCTCCATTATGTGATTTAATACAAACTGTTAAACTGCCTCCATTATGTGATTTAATACAAACTGTTATACTGCCTCCATTATGTGATTTAATACAAACTGTAAAACTGCCTCCATTATGTGATTTAATACAAACTGTTAAACTGCCTCTATTTTGTGATTTAATACAAACTGTAAAACTGCCTCCATTATGAGATTTAATACAAACTGTTAAACTGCCTCCATTATGTGATTTAATACAAACTGTTAAACTGCCTCCATTATGTGATTTAATACAAACTGTTAAACTGCCTCCATTATGTGATTTAATACAAACTGTTAAACTGCCTCCATTATGAGATGTAATACAAACTGTTATACTGCCTCCATTATGTGATTTAATACAAACTGTAAAACTGCCTCCATTATGTGATTTAATACAAACTGTTAAACTGCCTCTATTTTGTGATTTAATACAAACTGTAAAACTGCCTCCATTATGTGATTTAATACAAACTGTTATACTGCCTCCATTATGTGATTTAATACAAACTGTTATACTGCCTCCATTATGTGATTTAATACAAACTGTAAAACTGCCTCCATTATGTGATTTAATACAAACGGTTGTACTGCCTCCATTATGTGATTTAATACAAACTGTTAAACTGCCTCCATTATGTGATTTAATACAAACTGTTAAACTGCCTCCATTATGTGATTTAATAGAAATGTAATGAAACCACACACACACTAAGGGTATGGAATGGAGAGGGAGTGTTGAGTCAACTTAAAGTTTGTTCTATGAGTCTGAGGTTGGCGTGAAAAGTAATTTCTGAAGAAACATTAGTGGAAACAGAATGGAGTGAAAATGATGTCATTATAAACAGTGAAGGATGGAGAACACAGCATATATTCTCTAGACTATAGCGTCCTTCAGACACACTAGAAAACACACACACACGAAACACGCTCTTCCTATTGCCGTACACAAGTTAGAGGCACACACCTCTAAGCCAAAGTTTCCCAATCTTGGTCCTGGGGCCCCTCCCCCCTGGGTGCACTTTTAGTTTTTTTGCGCTAGCACTACACAGCTGACTCAAATACCCAACTCATCGTCACGCTTTGCTGATTGAATCAGCTCTATAGCGTTAGGGCAAAAACCAAACCGAGTTTTGGGCAGCTCTGCTCTAAGCCACCAAGCAGCTGATTGAAAAGGCCAGTTCATACGAACATGTATCAACGTACCAAGAATATTATTAAACTTTTATTTAAGCTTCAGTATCAAATGTTGTACGAAACACTTTCCCTATCAAAACAGAAGATTATGAATCTCACAAGAAAATACACGACATTCAGAATGGGAAACTGTGTAACACGCCCATTTTCATAGGAACAGAAATACTGTGAAGAACATTCCAATGACATCACTTAAACAGAGGAAGGATGGAATGAGAAATCACCTGATCAAGACAGACTAAAGAACATAGGAAACAACTCCTTTCCTCCCTCACCTCATCTATTCCACCATCCATCTCTCTCTCTCTCCATCTCGCTCTCTCCATCCATCTCTCTCTCTCTCCATCTCGCTCTCTCCATCCATCTCTCTCTCTCTCCATCTCTCTCTCTCCATCCATCTCTCTCTCTCACACACACACACACACACACACGCACACACACGCACACACACACACACGCACACACACACGCACACACACACGCACACACACACGCACACACGCACGCGTGTAATGGGGGTAATCCTCACAAGTGTCCAATTGCGGCACGAGTCCAGTAGACTGACTGGCCAGGGCTTGTATCTTTGGCTAATTGCTGTGCTGTGGAGTGCACTGGGAGCCGTGTGTGTGAGTGGGGAGAAGCCATTTGAGAGCAGGTCTGTGAACAAATGGCTGCACCCCCCCTCCCCCACTCAGCTATCCTCTGCTGTGTCATTTAGCTCTGTCACCCCCCACCACCACGTCCCTAACTGAGGTGACTGGGGTCACAGTGTGTGTGAGGGAGAACCATCTCTGCAGCCAATCATTATGTGTGTGTGTGTCTGTGTGTGAGGAAGAACCGTCTCTGCAGCCAATCATTATGTGTTGATAAGAGAGAGATGAGCTGATATTTATTTTTATTTAATTTTTTTATTTCACCTTTATTTAACCAGGTAGGCAAGTTGAGAACAAGTTCTCATTTACAACTGCGACCTGGCCAAGATAAAGCAAAGCAGTTCGACACATACAACAACACAGAGTTACACATGGAATAAACAAAACATACAGTCAATAATACAGTAGAAAAACAACAACACAGAGTTACACATGGAGTAAACAAACATACAATACAGCAGAAAAAAAACAAGTCTATATACAATGTGTGCAAATGAGGTAAGATAAGGAACGTAAGGCAATAAATAGGCCATGGTGGCGAAGTAATTACAGTATAGCAATTTAACACTGGAATGGTAGATGTGCAGTAGATGAATGTGCAAAGTAGAAATACTGGGGTGCAAAGGAGCAAGATAAATAAATGAAAACGGTAGGGGATGAGGTAGTTGGTTGGGCTATTAACAGATGGGCTATGTACAGGTGCAGTGATCTGTGAGATGCTCTGACAGCTGGTGCTTAAAGCTAGTGAGGAAGATAAGTGTCTCCACTTTCAGTGATTTTTGTAGTTCGTTCCAGTCATTGACAGCAGAGAACTGGAAGGATAGGCGGCCAAAGGAGGAATTGGCTTTGGGGGTGACCAGTGAGATATACCTGCTGGAGCGCGTGCTACGGGTGGGTGCTGCTATGATTACCAGCGAGCTGAGATAAGGCGGGGCTTTACCTAGCAGGGACTTGTAGATGACCTGGAGCCAGTGGGTCTGGCGATGAGTATGTAGCGAGGGCCAGCCGACTAGAGCATACAGGTTGCAGTGGTGGGTGGTATAAGGGGCTTTGGTAACAAAGAGGATGGCACTTTGATAGACTGCATCCAGTTTGCTGAGTAGAGTATTGGAAGCTGTTTTGTAGATGACATCGCCGATGTCGAGGATCGGTAGGATAGTCAGTTTTACTAGGGCAAGTTTGGCGGCGTGAGTGAAGGAGGCTTTGTTGCGAAATAGAAAGCCGATTCTAGATTTGATTTTGGATTGGAGATGTTTAAAGTGAGTCTGGAATGAGAGTTTACAGTCGAGCCAGACACGTAGGTATTTGTAGTTGTCCACAAAGCGTTTAAGAGCAGTTGGAGGCAGCGGAAGGAGTGTTGTATGGCATTGAAGCTCGTTTGGAGGTTAGTTAACACAGTGTCCAAGGAAGGGCCAGAAGTATACAGAATGGTGTTGTCTGCATAGAGGTGGATCAGGGAATCACCCGCAGCAAGAGCGACATCATTGATATATACAGAGAAAAGATTCGGCCCGAGAATTGAACCCTGTGGAACCCCCATAGAGACTGCCAGAGGTCCGGACAACAGGCCCTCCGATTTAACACACTGAACTCTGCCTGCAAAGTAGTTGGTGAACCAGGCGAGGCAGTCATATGAGAAACCAAGACTATTGAGTCTGCTGATAAGAATACGGTGATTGACAGAGTCGAAAGCCTTGGCCAGGTCGATGAAGATGGCTGCACAGTACTGTCTTTTATCAATGGCGGTTATGATATTGTTTAGTACCTTGAGCGTGGCTGAGGTGGGATTCGAAGTGGTCAATGATCTGTTTATTAACTAGGCTTTCGAAGACTTTAGAGAGGCAGGGCAGGATGGATATAGGTCTTTAGCAATTTGGGTCTAGAGTGTCACCCCCTTTGAAGAGGGGGATGACCGTGGCAGGTTTCCAATCTTTTGGGATCTCGGACGACACGAAAGAGAGGTTGAGCAGACTGGTAATAGGAGTTGCAACAATGGCGGCAGATAGTTTTAAAAAGAGAGGCTCCAGATTATCTAGCCCAGCTGATTTGTACGGGTCCAGGTTTTGCAGCTCTTTCAGAACATCTGCTATCTGGATTTGGGTGAAGGAGAAGCTGGGAAGGCTCGGACAAGTAGCTGCGGGGGGCAGAGCTGTTGGCCGCGGTTGGGGTAGCCAGGAGGAAAGCATGGCCAGCCGTAGAGAAATGCATGTTGACAATTTTGATTATCATGGATTTATCGGTGGTGACCGTGTTACCTAGCCTCAGTGCAGTGGGCAGCTGGGAGGAGGTGCTATTGTTCTCCATGAACAGTATCCCAATACTTTTGGGAGTTAGAGCTACAGGATGCAAATTTATGTTTGAAAAAGATAGCCTTTGCTTTCCTGACTGATTGCGTATATTGGTTCCTGACTTCCCTGAACAGTTGCATATCGCGGGGACTATTCGATGCAATAGCAGTCCTCCACAGGATGTTCTTGTGCTGGTCAAGGGCAGTCAGGTCTGGAGTGAACCAAGGGCTGTATCTGTTCTTAGTTCTCCATCTTTTGAATGGGGCATGCTTATTTAAGACGGTGAGGAAGTTGCTTTTAAAGAACGACCAGGCATCCTCGACTGACGGAATGAGGTCAATTTCCTGATATGACAGCAAGGGTCACACTGACTGCTTGTAAGACACACACACAGACCATCCTCATCATTATGGAAATCCAGGCCTAATTTCACACAAAGACCCTACACTCCCTCCTCATCGTCTCATTCAAAACCACGTAGCCAAATGTCATTCCATATAAAGCAAAGCATCAAGAGCCAAGAGTCAAGACTAGACAAGAGTCAAAACTTCTTCAAACATACAAGCATTGCCAGAATCAATCTGTGCCTTGATTAACACCAATAGTAACCTGAGGGCTGAGAGACAGTCACAGACAAATATGCTATCTGAGAAAAACAGTTTATTTGAAGTTGACCAAGTTACATCCATAACTACAGTCAAATCCAGAGGTGGGCCTTCACTGCCCAAACTTCTGTGCTGATAGGACTCCTCAGCTTTCAGTAAAGTCATCAAATCCCCAGTGGCCAATGAGGAGTGTGATGGAGGTGTTGAGGCGGGGTTTACTTGAGGGAAGTGCAGACTTGGAAGAGTTTAGGCAGGTTGACCTCTGAGTAACGGCTGGCAAGTAGGGCGCGGTCGGGAACATCTTTAAACTTGCTGTAGACATCCATCTCTGCCTTCCATCCTGTCTTAAACATTCCTGGAGTGGGGTATGAGAGAAAGAGAGAGAGAGAGAGAGAGAGAGAGAGAGAGAGAGGATTGAAGAAAATTGTCAGTCTTGAAGACAGCGTTCAGAAGCACATGTAAAATTCTAGACTGTATGCCAGCATACACTAAGTAAACCAAACATTAGGAACACCTTCCTAATATTGAGTTGTGGTTTCCATATGTTTGATATGTTCCATTAACAATGAGGCCATCCTCCTATAGCTCCTCCGACCAGTCTCCTCTGTTGTATACTTAGTGTATAATCTCTCTGGTAGAAATACAAGCTATAGGGTTGATGTCACGCTTAACTGGAGGGTTGAGGGGTCTATAGTGGAGCAGTGATACCATCACTTTAAGTTGGGCCACAGGGTCGATACACACACACACGCACGCACGCACACACACAGCGAGAGAGAGTTGTTGTGTATGGGTTCGATACAGCCTCTCTGTTAACTCCTCAGGAGGGCCTAAGAAGGTCAGAGCACTACTGTCTCTCTGTCAGCCTCTGAGCTACTGTCAACCCTAGAGCTCCCTCTGAGTGTGTGTGTGTGTATTCATTGGTGTGTGTTCCATAATGTCAGTGTCTAATTAAGCAATAAGGCACGAGGGGGTCTGGTAAATGGCCAAAATACCACGGCAACGCGGAGTGCCTGGATACAGCCCTTAGCCGTGGTATACTGGCCAAATACCACAAACCCCAGAGGGGCCTTATTGCTATTATAAACTGTTTACCAACGTAATTAGAACAGTAAAAATACATGTTTTGTCGTACCCGTGGTATACGGTATGATATACCATGGCTGTCAGCCAATCATCATTCAGGGCTGGAACCACCCAGTTGATAATCTCAATTAAAGCCTTTCTCTCTACCCATAAATATATGACCAGTAGATATACAGATAACCATTAAGTGGAATCATCCATCCATCCGATTTCACTCTCCTCTCCCAGTTTCTACTCATCTTCCTGTCCTCCGTACTCTTAATAAAGGTTAAACACACACACACACACACACACACACACACACACACACACACACACACACACACACACACACACACACACACACACACACACACACACACACACACACACACACACACACACACACACACACTCAGGTTGTCTCGGCTGACCCAGCCACCACCAGCAACCATTACTAGATAATCCTAACCTCAGAGGGAGGGAGGAAGGGAAGGAGAGAGGGAGGGAGAGAGAGAGGGGAAGGAAAAATACATAAGGGGTATAAAGGAAAAGCAGAATGGTAGAGGTGGGAATAGAGGGGAGAGGAGGGGAGAGGTGAGGAATAGAGAGGAGAGGAGGAGAGAGGAGAGGAATAGAAAGGAGAGGAGGAGAGAGGAGAGGAATAGAAATGGGGAGGAGGAGAGATGAGGAAGAGAGAGGAGAGGAATTGAGAGGAGAGGAATAGAGAGGGGGGAATAGAGAGGAGATGAATAGAGAGGAGAGGAGGAGAGAGTAGAGGAGGAATAGAGAGGAGGCTAGAGATGAGAGGTGGAGAGGAGAGGAATAGAGAGGAGAGGGGGAATAGAGAGGAGAGGAGAGGAAGAGAGATGAGAGGAGGAGAGAGGCGAGGAATAGAGGAGAGGAGGAGAGGGGAGAGGAATAGATAGGAGAGGAATAGAGAGGAGAGGAATAGAGAGGAGAAGAGAGGAGTAGAGTAATAGAGAGTAGAGGAATAGAGAGGAATAGAGAGGAGAGGAATAGAGAGGGGGAATAGAAAGGAGAGGAATAGAGAGAAGAAGAGGAGAGGAATAGAGAGGGGGAATAGAGAGGAGAGGAATAGAAAGAAGATGATGCATGATCAAGCTAAAGCAATCATGGAATCATTTCTGAAAGGTAGGAGAATATAATTATATTTTTTTCATTCTGTCTATTTTCCACCTTAACCACTGGAATGTATAAAATAACGACTTAAGAGGAGAGGGAAGGAGGGAGGTAGAGAAATATGCAGAGCCCAGTGCTCAGTAGGGACTGCAGTTTAAATAAATGTCCTCCCTTTAAGAGAGGGAGTGAGGGGAAGGAGAAAAAGAAAGATAGGAGGGAGAGAAAGAGAGGAATGGCAGAGAAAGCAAAAAGAGAAAGGAAATGAATCAGGCAGGAGAAAGCCGACCTGTCTGCAGTTTATCACAGGGCTGTGCGCTGAGCCACTCTAACTCAAACCGAATCAAATAAAAATAAATTGGTCACATACACATGGTTAGCAGATGTTATTGGTCACATACACATGGTTAGCAGATGTTATTGGTCACATACACATGGTTAGCAGATGTTATTGGTCACATACACATGGTTAGCAGATGTTATTGGTCACATACATATGGTTAGCAGATGTTAATGAGAGTGTAGCGAAATGCTTGTGCTTCTAGTTCCGACCGTGATCTAACAATTTAATCTAACAATTTCACAACAACTACCTTATACACACAAGTGTAAAGGAATGATTAAGAATATGTACATATAAATACACTGCTCAAAAAAATAAAGGGAACACTTAAACAACACAATGTAACTCCAAGTCAATCACACTTCTGTGAAATCAAACTGTCCACTTAGGAAGAAACACTGATTGACAATAAATTTCACATGCTGTTGTGCAAATGGAATAGACAACAGGTGGAAATTATAGGCAATTAGCAAGACACCCCCAATAAAGGAGTGGTTCTGAAGGTGGTGACCACAGACCACTTCTCAGTTCCTATGCTTCCTGGCTGATGTTTTGGTCACTTTTGAATGCTGGCGGTGCTTTCACTCTAGTGGTAGCATGAGACGGAATCTACAACCCACACAAGTGGCTCAGGTAGTGCAGCTCATCCAGGATGGCACATCAATGCGAGCTGTGGCAAGAAGGTTTGCTGTGTCTGTCAGCGTAGTGTCCAGAGCATGGAGGCGCTACCAGGAGACAGGCCAGTACATCAGGAGACGTGGAGGAGGCCGTAGGAGGGCAACAACCCAGCAGCAGGACCACTACCTCCGCCTGTGCAAGGAGGAGCACTGCCAGAGCCCTGCAAAATGACCTCCAGCAGGCCACAAATGTGCATGTGTCTGCTCAAACGGTCAGAAACAGACTCCATGAGGGTGGTATGAGGGCCCAACGTCCACAGGTGGGGTTGTGCTTACAGCCCAACACCGTGCAGGACGTTTGGCATTTGCCAGAGAACACCAAGATTGGCAAATTCGCCACTGGCGCCCTGTGCTCTTCACAGATGAAAGCAGGTTCACACTGAGCACGTGACAAACGTGACAGAGTCTGGAGACGCCGTGGAGAACGTTCTGCTGCCTGCAACATCCTCCAGCATGACCGGTTTGGCGGTGGGTCAGTCATGGTGTGGGGTGGCATTTCTTTGGGGGGCCGCACAGCCCTCCATGTGCTCGCCAGAGGTAGCCTGACTGCCATTAGGTACCGAGATGAGATCCTCAGACCCCTTGTGAGACCATATGCTGGTGCGGTTGGCCCTGGGTTCCTCCTAATGCAAGACATTGCTAGACCTCATGTGGCTGGAGTGTGTCAGCAGTTCCTGCAAGAGGAAGGCATTGATGCTAAGGACTGGCCCGCCCGTTCCCCAGACCTGAATCCAATTGAGCACATCTGGGACATCATGTCTCGCTCCATCCACCAACGCCACGTTGCACCACAGACTGTCCAGGAGTTGGCGGATGCTTTAGTCCAGGTCTGGGAGGAGATCCCTCAGGAGACCATCCACCACCTCATCAGGAGCATGCCCAGGCGTTGTAGGGAGGTCATTCAGGCACGTGGAGGCCACACACACTACTGAGCCTCATTTTGACTTGTTTTAAGGACATCACATCAAAGTTGGATCAGCCTGTAGTGTGGTTTTCCACTTTAATTGTGAGTGTGACTCTAAATCCAGACCTCCATGGGTTGATAAATTTGATTTCCATTGATAATTTTTGTGTGATTTTGTTGTCAGCACATTCAACTATGTAAAGAAAAAAGTATTTAATAAGATTATTTCATTCATTCAGATCTATGATGTGTTATTTTAGTGTTCCCTTTATTTTTTTGAGCAGTGTATATGGATGAGCGATGGCCGAACGGCATAGGCAAGATGCAGTAGATGGTATATAGTACAGTATATACAGTCATGGCCAAAAGTTTTGAGAATGACACAAATATTAATTTCCACAAAGTTTGCTGCTTCAGTGTCTTTAGATACAGTGGGGCAAAAAAGTATTTAGTCAGCCACCAATTGTGCAAGTTCTCTCACTTAAAAAGATGAGAGAGGCCTGTAATTTTCATCATAGGTACACTTCAACTATGACAGACAAAATGAGGAACAAAAATCCAGAAAATCACATTGTAGGATTTTTAATGAATTTATTTGCAAATTATGGTGGAAAATAAGTATTTGGTCACATACAAACAAGCAAGATTTCTGGCTCTCACAGACCTGTAACTTCTTCTTTAAGAGGCTCCTCTGTCCTCCACTCGTTACCTGTATTAATGGCACCTGTTTGAACTTGTTATCAGTATAAAAGACACCTGTCCACAACCTCAAACAGTCACACTCCAAACTCCACTATGGCCAAGACCAAAGAGCTGTCAAAGGACACCAGAAACAAAATTGTAGACCTGCACCAGGTTGGGAAAACTGAATCTGCAATAGGTAAGCAGCTTGGTTTGAAGAAATCAACTGTGGGAGCAATTATTAGGAAATGGAAGACATACAAGACCACTGATAATCTTCCTCGATCTGGGGCTCCACGCAAGATCTCACCCCGTGGGGTAAAAATGATCACAAGAACGGTGAGCAAAAATCCCAGAACCACACGGGGGGACCTAGTGAATGACCTGCAGAGAGCTGGGACCAAAGTAACAAAGCCTACCATCAGTAACACACTACGCCGCCAGGGACTCCTGGAGTGCCAGACGTGTCCCCCTGCTTAAGCCAGTACATGTTCAGGCCCGTCTGAAGTTTGCTAGAGAGCATTTGGATGATCCAGATGAGGATTGGGAGAATGTCATATGGTCAGATGAAACCAAAATATAACTTTTTGGTAAAAACTCAACTCGTCGTGTTTGGAGGACAAAGAATGCTGAGTTGCATCCAAAGAACACCATACCTACTGTGAAGCATGGGGGTGGAAACATCATGCTTTGGGGCTGTTTTTCTGCAAAGGGACCAGGACGACTGATCCGTGTAAAGGAAAGAATGAATGGGGCCATGTATCGTGAGATTTTGAGTGAAAACCTCCTTCCATCAGCAAGGGCATTGAAGATGAAACGTGGCTGGGTCTTTCAGCATGACAATGATCCCAAACACACCGCCTGGGCAACGAAGGAGTGGCCGAAGAAGCATTTCAAGGTCCTGGAGTGGCCTAGCCAGTCTCCAGATCTCAACCCCATAGAAAATCTTTGGAGGGAGTTGAAAGTCCGTGTTGCCCAGCGACAGCCCCAAAACATCACTGCTCTAGAGGAGATCTGCATGGAGGAATGGGCCAAAATACCAGCAACAGTGTGTGAAAACCTTGTGAAGACTTACAGAAAACGTTTGACCTCTGTCATTGCCAACAAAGGGTACATAACAAAGTATTGAGATAAACTTTTGTTATTGACCAAATACTTATTTTCCACCATAATTTGCAAATAAATAAATAAAAAATCCTACAATGTGATTTTCTGGATTTATTTTTCTCATTTCGTCTGTCATAGTTGAAGTGTACCTATGATGAAAATTACAGGCCTCGCTCATCTTTTTAAGTTGAGGAACTTGCACAATTGGTGGCTGACTAAATACTTTTTTGCCCCACTGTATTTTTGTCAGATGTTACTATGGAATACTGAAGTATAATTACAAGCATTTCATAAGTGTCAAAGGCTTTTATTGACAATTACATGAAGTTGATGCAAAGAGTCAATATTTGCAATGTTGACCCTTCTTTTTCAAGACCTCTGCAATCCGCCCTGACATGCTGTCAATTAACTTCTGGGCCACATCCTGACTGATGGCAGCCCATTCTTGCATAATCAATGCTTGGAGTTTGTCCACCCGCCTCTTGAGGATTGACCACAAGTTCTTAATGGGATTAAGGTCTGGGGAGTTTCCTGGCCATGGACCCAAAATATCGATGTTTTGTTCCCTTGTGCCACTTAGTTATCACTTTTGCCTTATGGCAAGGTGCTCCATCATGCTGGAAAAGGCATTGTTCGTCACCAAACTGTTCCTGGATGGTTTGGAGAAGTTGCTCTCGGAGGATGTGTTGGTTCCATTCTTTATTCATGGTTGTGTTCTTAGGCAAAATTGTGAGTGAGCCCACTCCCTTGGCTGAGAAGCAACACATGAATGGTCTCAGGATGCTTTACTGTTGGTATGACACACAACTGATGTTAGCGCTCACCTTGTCTTCTCCGGACAAGCTTTTTTCCGGATGCCCCAAACAATCGGAAAGGGGATTCATCAGAGAAAATGACTTTACCCCGGTCCCCAGCAGTCTAATCCCTGTACCTTTTGCAGAATATCAGTCTGTCCCTGATGTTTTTCCTGGAGAGAAGTGGCTTCTTTGCTGCCCTTCTTGACACTAGACCATCCTCCAAAAGACTTTGCCTCACTGTGCGTGCAGATGCACTCACACCTGCCTGCTGACATTCCTGAGCAAGCTCTGTACTGGTGGTGCCCCGATCCCGCAGCTGAATCAACTTTAGGAGACGGTCCTGGCGCTTGCTGGACTTTCTTGGGCGCCCTGAAGCCTTCTTCACAACAATTGAACCGTTCTCCGTGTGTTTAAGTTCTTGATGATCCGAGAAATGGTTGATTTAGGTGCAATCTTACTGGCAGCAATGTCCTTCCCTGTCAAGCCCTTTTTGTGCAACGCAATGATGACGGCACGTGTTTCTTTGCAGGTAACCATGGTTGAAAGAGGAAGAACAATGATTCCAAGCACCACCCTCCTTTTGAAGCTTCCAGTCTGTTATTCGAACTCAATCAGCATGACAGAGTGATCTCCAGCCTTGTCCTCGTCAACACTCACACCTGTGTTAACGAGAGAATCACTGACATGATGTCAGCTGGTCCTTTTGTGGCAGGACTGAAATGCAGTGGAAATGTTTTTGGGGGATTTAGTTCATTTGCATGGCAAAGAGGGACTTTGCAATTAATTGCAATTCATCTGATCACTCTTCATGACATTCTGGAGTATATGCAAATTGACATTATACAAACTGAGGCAGCAGACTTTGTGAAAATGTATATTTGTGTCATTCTCAAAACTTTTGGCCACGACTGTACATATGAGATGAGTAATGTTGGATATGTAAACATTTTATAAAGTGGCATTGTTTAAGTGACTAGAGATACATTTATCACATCCAATTGTTAATTATTAAAGTGGCTAGAGATTGAGTCTGTATGTTGGCAGCAGCCACTCAATGTTAGTGATGTCTGTTTAACAGTCTGATGGCCTTGAGATAGAAGCTGTTTTTTAGTCTCTCTGTCCCAGCTTTGATGCACCTGTACTGACCTCGCCTTCTGGATGATAGCGGGGTGAACAGGTCGTGGCTCGGGAGGTTGTTGTCCTTGATGATCTTTTTGGCATTCCTGTGACATCGGGTGGTGTAGGTGTCCTGGAGGGCAGGTAGTTTGTCCCCAGTGATGCGTTGTGCAGACCTCACTAACCTCTGGAGAGCCTTACAGTTGTGGGCAGAGCAGTTTCCGTACCAGGCGGTGATACAGCCCGACAGGATGCTCTCGATTGTGCATCTGTAAAGTGTTTGTGAGTGTTTTTGGTGACAAGCCAAATTTCTTCAGCCTCCTGAGGTTGAAGAGGCTCTGTTGTGCCTTCTTCATCACGCTGTCTGTGTGGGTGGACCATTTCAGTTTGTCCGTGATGTGTACGCTGAGGAACTTAAAACTTTCTACCTTCTCCACTACTGTCCCCTCGATGTGGATAGGGGGGGGGGCTCCCTCTGCTGTTTCCTGAAGTCCACGATCATCTCCTTTGTTTTCTTGACGTTGAGTGTGAGGTTATTTTCCTGACACCACACTCCGAGGGCCCTAGGTGTAAATACAATAACAAGGGTATAATTAAGTGTGTGTGATGAAGTCAATGGAGCCGGGCCATAGCGATCCCTGCTGTAATGTGATGAAAGTTAACGCAGCCGGGCCATAGCGATCCCTGCTCTAATGTGATGAAAGTTAATGGAACCGGGCATAGCGATCCCTGCTCTAATGTGATGAAAGTTAATGGAGCCGGGCCATAGCGATCCCTGCTCTAATGTGATGAAAGTTAATGGAACCGGGCATAGCAATCCCTACTCTAATGTGATGAAAGTTAATGCATCCGGGCCATAGCGATCCCTGCTCTAATGTGATGAAAGTTAATGGAGCCTGGCCATAGCGATCACTGCTCTAATGTGATGAAAGTTAACGGAGCCGGGCCATAGCGATCCCTGCTCTAATGTGATGAAAGTTAACGGAGCCGGGCCATAGCGATCCCTGCTCTAATGTGATGAAAGTTAATGGAGCCGGGCCATAGCGATCCCTGCTCTAATGTGATGAAAGTTAATGGAGTCGGGCCATAACGATCACTAACACTAACATGAATAATATTCTATTAGTGGAATGCTGTTATTTGAATCACCCGTCGGAGGGTAATTTGGGTGAGGGCAATTGCACAGAAAGAATAATTGATTTGACAATCACACACAGATTTACTGTCTTTATATGGACTGTGGAGGGTGGGATAAGGGACAAATACCCCAAATCTCTCTCTCTCTCTCTCTCTCTCTCTCTCTCTCTCTCTCTCTCTCTCTCTCTCTCTCTCTCTCTCTCTCTCCCTATATACAGTGGGGCAAAAAAGTATTTAGTCAGCCACCAATTGTGCAAGTTCCTCAACTTAAAAAGATGAGCGAGGCCTGTAATTTTCATCATAGGTACACTTCAACTATGACAGACGAAATGAGAAAAAGAAATCCAGAAAATCACATTGTAGGATTTTTAATTTATTTATTTGCAAATTATGGTGGAAAATAAGTATTTGGTCAATAACAAAAGTTTATCTCAATACTTTGTTATGTACCCTTTGTTGGCAATGACAGAGGTCAAACGTTTTCTGTAAGTCTTCACAAGGTTTTCACACACTGTTGCTGGTATTTTGGCCCATTCCTCCATGCAGATCTCCTCTAGAGCAGTGATGTTTTGGGGCTGTCGCTGGGCAACACAGACTTTCAACTCCCTCCAAAGATTTTCTATGGGGTTGAGATCTGGAGACTGGCTAGGCCACTCCAGGACCTTGAAATGCTTCTACGAAGCCACTTCTTCGTTGCCCGGGCGGTGTGTTTGGGATCATTGTCATGCTGAAAGACCCAGCCACGTTTCATCTTCAATGCCCTTGCTGATGGAAGGAGGTTTTCACTTAAAATCTCACGATACATGGCCCCATTCATTCTTTCCTTTACACGGATCAGTCGTCCTGGTCCCTTTGCAGAAAAACAGACCCAAAGCATGATGTTTCCACCCCCATGCTTCACAGTAGGTATGGTGTTCTTTGGATGCAACTCAGCATTCTTTGTCCTCCAAACACGACGAGTTGAGTTTTTACCAAAAAGTTATATTTTGGTTTCATCTGACCATATGACATTCTCCCAATCCTCATCTGGATCATCCAAATGCTCTCTAGCAAACTTCAGACGGGCCTGAACATGTACTGGCTTAAGCAGGGGGGCACGTCTGGCACTCCAGGAGTCCCTGGCGGCGTAGTGTGTTACTGATGGTAGGCTTTGTTACTTTGGTCCCAGCTCTCTGCAGGTCATTCACTAGGTCCCCCCGTGTGGTTCTGGGATTTTTGCTCACCGTTCTTGTGATCATTTTTACCCCACGGGGTGAGATCTTGCGTGGAGCCCTAGATCGAGGAAGATTATCAGTGGTCTTGTATGTCTTCCATTTCCTAATAATTGCTCCCACAGTTGATTTCTTCAAACCAAGCTGCTTACCTATTGCAGATTCAGTTTTCCCAACCTGGTGCAGGTCTACAATTTTTTTTCTGGTGTCCTTTGACAGCTCTTTGGTCTTGGCCATAGTGGAGTTTGGAGTGTGACTGTTTGAGGTTGTGGACAGGTGTCTTTTATACTGATAACAAGTTCAAACAGGTGCCATTAATACAGGTAACGAGTGGAGGACAGAGGAGCCTCTTAAAGAGGAAGTTACAGGTCTGTGAGAGCCAGAAATCTTGCTTGTTTGTATGTGACCAAATACTTATTTTCCACCATAATTTGCAAATAAATTCATTAAAAATCCTACAATGTGATTTTCTGGATTTTTGTTCCTCACTTTGTCTGTCATAGTTGAAGTGTACCTATGATGAAAATTACAGGCCTCTCTCATCTTTTTAAGTGAGAGAACTTGCACAATTGGTGGCTGACTAAATACTTTTTTGCCCCACTGTATATATATATACATAAAATGCAAAAATGGAGGCGGCAAGTGAAGGTAGGGAACTTGTTTGTCAGTCTTTAATTAAAGACCAAAATTGGCAAAGTAAAATAGTACTAAATAAATCACATGCATCAGTTTAACTTCAGGACATAATGTTGAGCGCGGTGTCATACTGGTTGAAAATAGTTGCAAAGAGATGTATTTTTGATATGCCGATTCCGTGGCACAATTATACACAATTCTTGCAACAAACAGAATGGTATGTATATGGGGCATAGAACCATCACAGCTCTGCAGATGTTGCTACAAAGAGACAGAATCACTTATTTTGGTATTGCCTCTATGTATCTTGTTTCTGGTCACAAGTTCAGAGAATGGCCGAAAAGTCACAATATGCATCTCAAATCTGCCCTACAAATAGCAGTGATGGGAGACTTGGAAAGCCATAGTCAACCAACCAATCAACAATATAATAATACTTGTAGTAAAAATGTGTTTAACTCGCAATCTATACATACAGTTTAGGGCAGTTTATGGAGATAATAAAAAAATATATAGCTAGTTTATAAATTTAGCAACGTATCTAGTTGATCCAACGTCAGTCGTGACCCATGATGTTCTTCTCACATTGTACGCATGCGCAGTGTCTCTGAACTTTGAACCCAGATGGACTGAGAGTAGCTGAGAGGTGGGGTTAAGGTGATAGGTGGGATGGACTGAGAGTAGCTGAGGGGTGGGGTTAAGGTGATAGGTGGGATGGACTGAGAGTAGCTGAGAGGTGGGGTTAAGGTGATAGGTGGGATGGACTGAGAGTAGCTGAGGGGTGGGGTTAAGGTGATAGGTGGGATGGACTGAGAGTAGCTGAGGGGTGGGGTTAAGGAGATAGGTGGGATGGACTGAGAGTAGCTGAGGGGTGGGGTTAAGGTGATAGGTGGGATGGACTGAGAGTAGCTGAGGGCTGGGGTTAAGGTGATAGGTGGGATGGACTGAGAGTAGCTGAGGGGTGGGGTTAAGGTGATAGGTGGGATGGACTGAGAGTAGCTGAGGGGTGGGGTTAAGGTGATAGGTGGGATAGACTGAGAGTAGCTGAGGGGTGAGGTTAAGGTGATAGGTGGGATGGACTGAGAGTAGCTGAGAGGTGGGGTTAAGGTGATAGGTGGGATGGACTGAGAGTAGCTGAGGGGTGGGGTTAAAAGCTCATGTTCTATACTAGTTATGACTGAAAACAGAATGTATAATGTATAAGTACTATCTATCCAGATGTAATGTATATCAAATTACTTTATTCTAGCTCTGTAACTACTGTAGTAAAAAAAAAAACTGTGAATGTAAAATGTGTAGAAATAAATCTAAGAACAAACAAAAAAGCTGTGTCGTCTGAAAAGGATAAATAAATGAATAAGATAATGGACATATATATATATACATATTGTTTTTGGAATATAATCTTTGAGAACTATCAATCACTGAAACAAAAGATTGAAAGTCAGGGAGAATTGAACATTTCCAAAACAATGAATTTAGCAGTATAAACTTTGTTATTATGTTGGAGCAAAATAACACAATATTAGCCATTGCAAAATGCATAGAAATGAAGGAAATTAGCTTTAAATGGGCAAAATGTTCTCTCAGCTCCATGGCAGAATATGTAGAACCACAGATAAATTGCTTTAAAACTGCAGCATTTTCTCTCAGCTTCATGGCAAAATGTGTAGAATAGCGGTAAATTGGCTCAAAAATGCAAAAATGTCTCCACCAACAAGATGGGAGCCGCGCCGACCATGCCCCTGCCACGTCCCCTGCCACGTCCCCTGCCATGCCCATCACTTAAGTCCCTTCTAGATATAGAAATAAACCACTGCAAAAGGTTAAAGAGATTAAACTAGGTGAAATGTGTGGTAACCCAACCGGTAAGGAGTGTGTAGGGCCACAGTGCAACCCTAGCAGAGCTTCCCCAGGCAGTGTAACACAGTAATATGTGGTATTACTGCCCTGGGACCAGAGGATAACACACACAACATATACTTTACAGATGCACGGGTCTGTGTATGAGAGACCTCCCAGTTCACTAATCCAGTCCCACCTACAGTTATCCCAGTCTGAGTGAAGCGAGGGTCTGGGTATGAGATTCATCCCAGGTCACTAATCCAGTCCCACCTACACAGTGGTGTATAGTACTTAAGTAAAAACACTTTAAAGTACTACTTAAGTATTTTGGGGGGGTATCTGTACTTTACTATTTATATTTTTGACAACTTTCACTTTTATTTCACTACATTCCTAAAGAAAATGATATACTTTTTACTCCATACATTTTACCTGACAGCCAAAAGTACTTGTTACATTTTGAATGCTTAGCAGGACAGAAAATGGTCCAATTCGCACACTTATCAAGAGAACATCCTGGTCACCCCTACTGCCTCTGATCTGGCAGACTCACTAAACACAAATGCTTCGTTTTTAAATAATGTCTGAGTGTTGAACTGTGACCCTGGCTATCCATAAATAAATAAAAAACAAGTAAATTGTGCCATCTGGTTTGCTTAAATATAAGATATTTTAAATGATTTGTACTTTTACATTTACTTTTGATACTTAAGTATATTTAAAACCAAAAACGTATAGACCTTTACTCAAGTACTATTTTACTGGGTGACTTTCTATTAAAGTATCTTTACTTTTACTCAAGTATGAGGATGTAGTACTTTCTCCACCACTGGATCTACAGTTATCCCAGTCTGAGTGAAGTGAGGGTGGGTGCATGTTGTCACATACAGTCTTATGTTAAAGTAGTGTGTCTGTTTAGGACTGGGAAGTGCTATATAGGTTTCTGAATAGTGTTCACACTTGGAGTGTAGTTGGACACAATGCAACAGTTAATATGAAAACCACAAAAAATTACAATATACAAAACATAAGTACAATAAAAAAAAATTTAAACACCAATTTATTTACAAATGTATAGAATGTATAGGTATGTATAGGGTGTATAGAAAGTATAGGGTGTATAGAGTGTATAGTGTGTATAGGGATTATAGAAAGTATAGGGGGTATAGGGTGTGTAAAAAGCATAGGGTGTATAGAGTGTTTAGGGTATATAGGGTGTATAGAAAGTATAGGGTGTACAGAGTGTATTAGGGTGTATAAGGTTTAGAGAAAGTATAGGGTGTACAGAGTGTATAGGTTGTTTAGGGTTTATAGAAAGTATAGGATGTATAGCGTGTATCGAAAATATAGGATGTATAGAGTGTATAGGGTGTATAGAAAGAATAGGGTGTATAGGATGTATAGGGACTACATGGTGTACAGGATATATAGGGTGTACCGGGTGTAAATGGTGTATAGAAAGTATAGGGTTTATATGGTGTATAGGGTGTATAGAAAGAATAGGGTGTACAGGGTGTATAGAATGTATAGGGTGTATGGGGTGTATAGGGTGTATGGGGTGTATAGGGTGTATATAATGTATAGGGTGTATAAAATATATAGGGTGTACAGGGTGTATAGAAAGTAAAGGGTGTATAGGGTGTATATAATGTATAGGGTGTATAGGGTGTATAGAATGTATAGGGTGTATAGGGTGTATAGAGTGTATAGGGTGAATGGGGTGTACATGGTGTACAGGGTGTATAGAACGTATAGGGTGTAGAGGGTGTAGAGGGTGTATAGGGTGTATAGGTTGTATAGGGTGTATAAATGTATAGGATGTATACAATGTACAGGGTATACAGGGTGTATTGAATGTATAGGGTGTATAGAATGTATAGGTTGTATAGGGTTTATAGAAAGTATAGGGTGTATAGCGTGTATAGAAAATATAGGATGTATAGAGTGTATAGAAAGAATAGGGTGTATAGGATGTATAGGGACTACAGGGTGTACAGGGTATATAGGGTGTACAGGGTGTAAATGGTGTATAGAAAGTATAGGGTTTATATGGTGTATAGGGTGTATCGAAAGAATTGGGTGTACAGGGTGTATAGAATGTACAGGGTGTATGGGGTGTATAGGGTGTATATAATGTATAGGGTGTATAAAATATATAGGGTGTACAGGGTGTATAGAAAGTATAGGGTGTATAGGGTGTATAGGGTGTATATAATGTATAGGATGTATAGGGTGTATAGAATGTATATGGTGTTTAGGGTGTATAGAACGTAAAATGTGTAAAGGGTTTATAGGGTGTATAGGGTTTATAGAAAGTATAGGTTGTATAGAGTGTATAGGGTGTATAGGATTTATAGAAAGTATAGGGTGTATAGAGTGTATATGGTGTATAGGGTGTACAGAAAGTATAGGGTGTATAGAGTGTATATGGGGTATAGGGTTTATAGAACGTATAGGGTGTATAGGGTGTATAGGATTCATAGAAAGTATAGGGGGCATAGGGTGTATAAAAAGTATAGGGTGTATAGAGTGTTTAGGGTGTATAAGGTGTATACGGTTTATAGAAAGTATAGGGTGTATAGGGTGTATAGAAAGTATAGGGTGTTTAGAGTGTATAGGGTGTATAGTGTTTATAGAATGCATAGGTTGTATAGAGTGTATAGAGTGTATAGGGTGTATAGAAAGCATAGGGTGTATAGGGTGTATATGGACAACAGGGTGTATAGGGTGTATAGGGACTACAGGGTGTACAGGGTATATAGGGTGTACATGGTGCATACGGTGTATAGAAAGTATAGGGTGCATATGGTGTATAGGGTGTATAGAGTGTACATGGTGTACAGGGTGTATAGAACGTATAGGGTGTAGAGGGTGTATAGGGTGTATAGGTTGTATAGGGTGTATAAATGTATAGGATTTATAGAATGTACAGGGTATATAGGGTGTATTGAATGTATAGGGTGTATAGAATGTATAGGGTGTACAGAGTGTACAGGGTGTATGGGGTGTAAAGAGTGTATAGGGTGTATAGAGTGTTTAGGGTGTATAGGGTGTATAGGGTGTATAGGATGCATAGGGTGTATAGGGTGTACAGTTTGTAAAGGGTGTACGCGTGTGTGTGTGTGTGTGTGTGTGTGTGTGTGTGTGTGTGTGTGTGTGTGTGTGTGTGTGTGTGTGTGTGTGTGTGTGTGTGTGTGTGTGTGTGTGTGTGTGTGTGTGTGTGTGTGTGTGTGTGTGTGTGTAATTGCCTTCTACACCCATGCTATGCCCACAGCTGTGTGGTCTGGGCAACTACCAACAACGCATCCCTCGGTTAACTGTGCCAACACAGAACACACACTGAACTTGACTGACAGGTGTTGAAGAGGCGTGGCTAAAGGTGTTACAGGTAGTTATTGAATTTACAGTGCTCACACCCTCCCACACACTCCCATTATCATTCGGTTCTGTGCTTTGTTCCTGTTCTGACACAATTTCAATTTGCACCACAAATCTGCTGCTTTTTCAGCCTGGCTGCCTAAAGAGCAAACCAGCTGTGAAATTGCCTCTCTGGGAGCACACAACCCCCCCTCGCTAACTAGGATAGGTGCACTTCCCTTTGCTATGCAAGTAACACTGACAAGTATGGTGTGAGAGAGAGAGAGAGAGAGAGAGAGAGAGAGAGAGAGAGAGAGAGAGAGAGAGAGAAAAATGGGTCTAAATCACTAAACCACAGCCAACAGTCTAAACAGCTAAACCCCAGCCAACAGTCTACATCACTAAACCACAGCCAACTGTCTAAACCACTAAACCCCAGCCAACAGTCTAAACAACTAAACCACAGCCAACAGTCTAAACCACTAAACCCCAGCCAACAGTCTAAACAGCTAAACCACAGCCAACAGTCTAAACCACAAAACCCCAGACAACAGTCTAAACCACTAAACCACAGCCAACAGTCTAAATCACTAAACCACAGCCAACAGTCTAAATCACTAAACCACAGCCAACAGTCTAAAACACTAAGCCACAGCCAACAGTCTAAACCACAGCCAACAGTCTAAACCACTTAACAACAGCCAACAGTCTAAACCACAGCCAACAGTCTATACCACTAAACCACAGCTAGCAGTCTAAATCACTAAACCACAGCCAACAGCCTAAACCACAGCAAACAGTCTAAACCACTAAACCACAGCCAACAGTCTAAAACACTAAACCACAGCCAACAGTCTAAACCACTAAACCACAGCCAACAGTCTAAATCACTAAACCACAGCCAACAGTCTAAACAGCTAAACCCCAGCCAACAGTCTACATCACTAAACCACAGCCAACAGTCTAAACCACAAAACCACAGCCAACAGTCTAAATCACTAAAACACAGCAAACAGTCTAAATCACTAAACCACAGCCAACAGTCTAAACCACTAAACCACAGCCAACAGTCTAAACCACTAAACCACAGCCAACAGTCTAAATCACTAAACCACAGCCAACAGTCTAAACAGCTAAACCCCAGCCAACAGTCTACATCACTAAACCACAGCCAACAGTCTAAACCACAAAACCACAGCCAACAGTCTAAATCACTAAAACACAGCCAACAGTCTAAATCACTAAACCACAGCCAACAGTCTAAATCACTAAAACACAGCCAACAGTCTAAATCACTAAACCACAGCCAACAGTCTAAACCACAGCCAACAGTCTAAACCACAGCCAACAGTCTAAACCCCTAAACCACAGCCAACAGTCTAAATCACTAAACCACAGCCAACAGTCTAAACCACTAAACCACAGCCAACAGTCTAAACCACAGCCAATAGTCTAAATGACAGCCAACAGTCTAAACCACTAAACCACAGCCAACAGTCTAAATGACAGCCAACAGTCTAAACCACTAAACCACAGCCAACAGTCTAAATGACAGCTAACAGTCTAAACCACTAAACCACAGCCAACAGTCTAAACCACAGCCAACAGTCTAAATGACAGCCAACAGTCTAAACCACTAAACCACAGCCAACAGTCTAAATGACAGTCAACAGTCTAAAACACTAAACCACAGCCAACAGTCTAAACCACTAAACCACAGCCAACAGTCTAAATCACTAAATCACAGCCAACAGTCTAAACCACTAAACCACAGCCAACAGTCTAAAACAATAAACCACAGCCAACAGTCTAAACCACTAAAACACAGCCAACAGTCTAAATCACTAAACCACAGCCAACAGTCTAAATCACTAAACCACAGCCAACAGTCTAAACCACTTAACCACAGCCAACAATCTAAACCACATCCAACAGTCTAAACCACTAAACCACAGCTAACTGTCTAAACCACTAAACCACAGCCAACAGTCTAAATCACTAAACCACAGCCAACAGTCTAAATCACTAAACCACAGCCAACAGTCTAAACCACTAAACCACAGCCAACAGTCTAAATCACTAAACCACAGCCAACAGTCTAAATCACTAAACCACAGCCAACAGTCTACATCACTAAATCACAGCCAACAGTCTAAATCACTAAACCACAGCCAACAGTCTAAACCACAAAAGCACAGCCAACAGTCTAAACCACAAAAGCACAGCCAACAGTCTAAATCACTAAACCACAGCCAACAGTCTAAACCACTAAACCACAGCCAACAGTCTACATCACTAAATCACAGCCAACAGTCTAAAT
>CM059814.1:10423121-10453121 GCA_030435695.1 Brachymystax lenok tsinlingensis
AAATGACCTGTTACCTGCCTGAAGATGTAGAGTGTTTAAGGGTTTGTGTAATCTCAGCATTGCTGTGTTCTAGATTTCTGATGATCTGTCTCAGGTGTTTAAGAGGAGAGGTCAGACTGCTTCCCCTTCTGTCTCTCTGTCTATCCACATCTCTCTCTCTCTCTCACACACACACACACACACACACACACACACACACACACACACACACACACACACACACACACACACACACACACACACACACACACACACACACACACACACACATTCTGTAGCATGGCATCAGGTGGGGGTGGATTATTGCTATTTTCCCCAGCTCTTTCTTTCTTTCTTTCTCCTTCTTGCTCTCTCTGTTACGTTCTTTATGACGGATATCATCATCGCTCGCTACACCATTCTAACCAGTCAGCAGAGTAGTAGGCCTCTCTCTCCCCTCTCTTTCTCCCCCTCTCTCTCTCTCTCTCTCTCTCTCTCTCTCTCTCTCTCTCTCTCTCTCTCCTCTCTCTCTCTCCCCTCTCTCTCTATCTCCCCTCTCTCTCTCTCTCTCTCTCTCTCTCTCTCTCGCATCTCTCTCTCACTCTCTCTCCCCCCTCTTTCTCTCCCCTCTGTCTCTCTCTCTCTAAAATTTAAGCTGCTATATTGTGTCAATATAAAGCAACAATATATACAATAAACATTGTCATAAATTAATGAAGAATAATAATATAAAGTTATAGTGAAAAATAACACAAATAATGTAGAGCCCTCTGGGCTCTCTATGGAGGTTTTGGTCAGGACGTGACTAGGGGGAATATTTGGTTCTATATGTTGTATTTCTATGTTTGGGTTTGTATGGTTCCCAATTAGAGGCAGCTGAGTGTCGTTGCCTCTAATTGGGGATCATTCTTAAGTTGTTCCTTTTCCCACCTGTTTTGTGGGATATTGTTTTTTGTTAGTGCCTGTGTGCGCTACACTTATTGTTACAATCAGTTGTTTCTTTATTTGTTTTGACGTTTCACTTTGAATTAAAAAATGTGGAACTCTATGCACGCTGCGCCTTGGTCCATTCCTTATGAAGATCGTAACAGAATAACCCACCACCAAAGGACCAAGCAGCGTGCCCAGGTTTGGAAGGAAAGCTGGACTTGGCGAGAGTCCCCGAGGGATATGAGTGGACAACGAAGACGCCGGGGTCCACGTTCACAAAAATCCCAAAGAAAATCCCAAGATTGGGGGCACATGGGGCAAATGGCCGGGCTGAGGTGAGAGCCAAATCCCGAATGGGAAACAATAGAGGAGTTTAAGGAAGGTTATCGAAGGGAGGTATTGGCGAAGAATAAGCTGCAGCGCAGGCGCCTATAGGAGCGTCTGCCCAGCCTGGTACATACTGTGCCAGCTCCCCGCACTCGCCCTGAAGAGCGTGTCATCAGTCCGGTGAAACCTGTGCCCGCTCCACGCACCAGGCTTCCAGTGCGCCTTCCCGCCAGGTATGTCCTGTGCCAGCTCCCCGCATTCGCCCTGAAGAGCGTGTCATCAGTCCGGTGAAACCTGTGCCGGCTCCACGCACCAGGATTGTGTCAAAGCACAGATATTGGGAAGGGTACCAAACAATTTCTGCAGCATTGATGGTCCTCAAGAACACAGTGGCCTCCATCATTCTTAAATGAAGTTTGGAACCACCAAGACTCTTCCTAGACCTTGCCGCCCGATGGTTACTTTGACAGAGCTCCAGAATTCCTCTGGAGCTGGGAGAACCTTCCAGAAGGATAACTATCTCTGCAGCATTCCACCAATCAGAATTTAATGGTAGATGGGAACCACTCCTCAGTAAAAGGCACATGACAGCCCGCTTGGAGTTTGCCAAAAGTCACCTAAAGGACTTTCAGACCATGAGAAACAAGATTCTCTGGTCTGATGAAACAGAGATTGAACTCTTTGGCCTGAATGCCAAATGTCATGTCTGGAGAAAAGCTGGCACCATCCCTACGGTGAAGCATGGTGGTGGCAGCATCATGCAGTGAGGATGTTTTTCAGCTGCAAGGACTGGGAGACTAGTCAGGGTCAAGGCAAAGATGAACGGAGCGAAGTACACAGAGATCCTTGATGAAAGCCTGCTCAAGTGCACTCACGACCTCAGACTGGGGTGAAGGTTCACCTTCCAACAGGACAGCGACCCTAAGCACACAGACAATACAACGCAGGAGTGGCTTCGGGACAAGTCTCTGAATGTGTGGCCCAGCCAGAGCCCAGACTTGATCCCGATCGGACATCTCTGGAGAACCTGAAAATAGCTGTGCATTGACACTCCCCATCCAACCAGTGAAAGATTGAGAGGATCTGCAGATAAGAATGTCAGGATTTCCCCAAATACAGATGTGCCAAGCTTGTATAGTCATATCCAAGAAGACATGAGGCTGTAATCGCTGTCAAAGGTGCTTCAACAAAGTTCTGAGTAAAGGGTCTGAATACTTATGTAAATGTGATAATTAGGTTTTTTATTATTAATACATTTCTAAAACCCTGCTTTTTCTTCGTCATTATGGGGTATTGTGTGCAGATTGATGTTTTATGTTGTTTTATCCATTTTAGAATAAGGCTGTAATGTAACAAAATGTGGAAAAGGTCAAGGGGTCTGAATACTTTCCGAATGTAATATAACTAACTGTCATCTTCACCATTACATCAGTACTACTACCACCATCATTACTACTACTACTACCACCACCATCATTAAACTGCTATCATTACCATCAACCTTCTACCCGTACCACTATTTGGAATAATAATAATAACAGTAATAACAATACTACTAATATTAAGTAAGTTACTGCTGTTTACTATGCAGAAGTTGTTATTCAGTATCCCTCAGGCTATGGCAGGAAAATACATATTTGGTTACAAGAGGAGACGTTGCTCCTTCGCCCATGAGTATATTTTGTTTTTCCTCTGGGTTTAATAAGTTAACTTTTTGAATAAATGTAGTCATTTCTGTGAATAATTAATCTCTTGGTGAGGAACTTTTCTCACAGTAAAGGAGAAAGTGCATTTCTGGTTCTACCTCCCCTGTCGTGCAGTGACCACATACAGTACACACTCCTCTCTCTCTCTCTCTCTCTCTCTCTCTCTCTCTCTCTCTCTCTCTCTCTCTCTCTCTCTCTCTCTCTCTCTCTCTCTCTCTCTCTCTTGCTCCCCACTCTCTCTCTCTCTCTCTCTTGCTCCCCACTCTCTATTTCTCTCTCTCTCTTTCCCTCTCCCCTGTCTCTCCTCTCTCTCTCTCGCTCTCTCTCGCTCTCCCTCTCTCCCCTTTCTATTTCTCTCTCTATTTCTCTCTCTATTTCTCTCTCTCTCGCTACCCTCTATTTCTCTATCTTTCGCTCTCTCTATTTCTCTCTCTCTCTCTCTCTCTCTCCCCTTTCTATTTCTCTCTGTATTTCTCTCTCTCGCTACCCTCTATTTCTCTATCTTTCGCTCTCTCTCTCTCACTCCCCTCTCTCTATTTCTCTCTCTCCCTCTCGCTCTATTTATACTCTCTTTCCCTCTCCCCTATCTCTCCCCTCTCTTTCTCTTTCTCTCTCTCAATTCAATTCAATTCAAGGGGCTTTATTGGCATGAGAAACATATGTTTACATTGCCAAAGCAAGTAAAATGGATAAACAAAAGTGACATTTACAATAAAATGTGAACAGTAAATATGACACTCACACAAGTTCCAAAATAATTTACGTTTCAAATCTCATTATCTCTCTCTCTCCCTCTCCCCTCTCTCTTTTCTCTCTCTTTCCCTCTCTCTTTCAATTCAATTTGCTTTAATGGCATGGCGTGACATTGTACATATTGCCAAAGCATACTTTGGAGATGAACAATATTAATATAATTAAAATATTATTAATCAATATTTTCAACAGGACAACAGTAATAACAATAATCAAGGGTCAAAATAGCCATACATTAAACAATAACAATATGCATAGAGGACATGTGCAGGTGGATTGGTCTGTCAGACACTGTCCCTCATCTTATGGCAGGCAGCAATATAACCCACAGCTCTCTGTGTCTCCCCCAATAGGAAGTGAAGGTCTTTGAAATCTTGAATAAGGGTTTCAAATTTGGGGAAATGACACTCTCTGTCTCGGGTTCTGCTGTGGTGCAGTGGTTCCACACCCTCTCCTCTACAGGGAGCCAGGTTTTCCTGTCTTTATCTCTCCCCTTTCTCTATTTCTCCCTCTCTCAATTCAATTCAAGGGGCTTTATTGACATGGGAAACATATGTTAACATTGCCAAAGCAAGTGAGGTAGATAATATACAAAAGTGAAATAAACAAAAATGCACAGTAAACATAATAAAGACATTACAAATGTCATATTACGCATTAATACAGTGTTGTAACGATGTATAAATGGTTAAAGTACAAAAGGGAAAACAAATAAGCATAAATATGGGTTGTGTTTACAATGGTGTTTGTTCTTCACTGGTTGACCTTTTCTTGTGGCAACAGGTCACAAATCTTGCAGCTGTGATGGCACACTGTGGTAATTCACTCAATAGATATGGGAGTTTATCAACATCGGGTTTGTTTTAGAATTCTTTGTGAATCTGTGTAATCTGTGGGAAATATGTGTCTCTATTATGGTCATACATTGGGCAGGACGTTAGGAAGTGCAGCTCAGTTTCCACCTCATTTTGTGGGCAGTGTGGACATAGCCTGTCTTCTCTTGAGAGCCAGGTCTGCATACTGTGGCCTTTCTTAATAGCAAGGCAATGCTCACTGAGTCTGTACATAGTCAAAGCTTTCCTTAAGTTTGGGTCAGTCACAGTGGTCAGGTATTCTGCCACTGTGTACTCTCTGTTTAGGGCCAAATAACATTACAGTTTGCTCTGTTTTTTTGTTAATTCCTTCCCATGTGTCAAGTAATTATCTTTTTGTTTTCTCATGATTTGGTTGGGTCGAATTGTGTTGCTGTCTTGGGGCTCTGTGGGGTCTGTTTGTGTTTGTGAACAGAGCCCCAGGACCAGCTTGGTTAGTGGACTCTTGCAGGTTCATCTCTCTGTAGGTGATGGCTTTGTTATGGAAGGTTTGGGAATCACTTCCTTTTAGGTGGTTGTAGAATTTAATGGCTTTAATAATTTTGATAATTAGCGGGTGTCGGCCTAATTCTGCTCTGCATTCATTATTTGGTGTTCTACGTTGTACACAGAGGATATTTTTGGTGTTTGTCCCATTTTGGGAATTATTGGTTGGTGTGCGGACCCCAGACCTCACAACTATAAAGGGCAATGGGTTCTATAACTGATTCAAGTATATTTTTTGCCAGATCCTAATTGGTATGTCAAATTTGAAGTTCCTTCTTGCCTTGTCACTTCTTCTCTTGTCTCTTGCTGCTGTAGGTGTCAGGATACGTGTGTGTAGCTGGTGCGTGAGAGTCAGGCGCAGGAGAGCAGAGATAGTGAAACGAAAGTACTTTACTGTGGCACAGTACAAACTGAACGCAAAATAGTGTTACAAAAAACAAATGCCTACAGGGAAATGTGCGGCAGCACAAAGTACAAAATTACCAGTCTGGCGCAAACCAGCCGGAAACGTGCCACTGACAAATAAAACAACCACACACACAGACATGGGGGAAACCAAAGGGTTAAATACATGACAAGTAATGAGGGAATGACAACCAGGTGTGTGGAGAAACAAGACAAAACAAATGGAAAATAAAAAGTGGATCGGTGATGGCTAGATGTAACGCCCAGGCCCGAGATTACAGGCTGGAGCGTTTTGGTTTCGTTTTGGTGTAGGGTTTGTGTGTTCTAGGGTGTCTAGTTCTATGTTGGGATAATGGTTCCCAATTAGAGGCAGCTGAGTCTCGTTGTCTCTAATT
Source organism: Brachymystax lenok tsinlingensis (assembly GCA_030435695.1). Classification (NCBI taxonomy): domain Eukaryota; kingdom Metazoa; phylum Chordata; class Actinopteri; order Salmoniformes; family Salmonidae; genus Brachymystax; species Brachymystax lenok. The sequence continues at coordinate 10,428,975 of CM059814.1, forward strand.
GGGAACCATATATATATTTGGGAGTTGCACTTTAGTTTCGTGGGTTATTGTTTATGTTACGTTCTTCATGTTCAGTCGGGTTCTTGTCTTTCGTGTCTAGTTAGGTTTCTCCATTCATGTCTAGTTAGGTTTCTCCGTTCGTGGTTAGGTTAGGTTTCGCCAGTCGTGGTTAGGTTTAGATCTTTGTGTTGAGTTTAGTATTTAGCGTTAGGGCTCACGTCGTGTTTCTTCGTTTATTGTTTTCGTTCTGTCCCGTGTTATCAATAAATCATGTATTCTGGCTACATCGCTGCGTCTTGGTCTGTCCCGAAGGAAGAGAATCGTGACAGAATAACCCACCACAAAAAGACCAAGCAGCGAGAGACCCGGGAGCTTAGGTCTTGGGAGGAGGAGTTGTTCTATGGAGGTGCTTGGGACCAGCCTGGAGAGTATCGTCGGCCCAGAGAGGAACTGGAAGCAGCGGCGGCTGAGCGGCGCAGGTGTGAGGACCTGATGGGAGCATGGGATCCGGTGAGAGGCAGGTTTCTCAGACCTCGCCGGGCTAGGAAGCCCGTAAGCCAAGAAACTTTGGGGGGGGGCACACGAGGAGGTTGGCCGGTTCAGGAGGGACTCCTGAGCCAACTCCTCGTGCCTTGTGGAGAGAGCGTTGGGGAGAGCGTCGCACCGAAGGGACACCGTGCTATGCAGTGTTGCACGGTTTCCCTATAGGGATTCAAAGGCCGGTGCGAGAGATTCCCGCTCCACTCATCAGTCGGGCGAAAGTGTTCAGCCAGGAAGAGTGGTGCCATCTCTGCGCGCTAAGTCTCCAGTGCGCCTCCTGGGACCCGGATATCCTGCCCCGGTTCCGCGTGCGGTGTCTCCGGTACGTGTCCACAGCCCAGTGCGAGAGATCCCAGCGCCACTCATTGGTCGGGCCGAGGTCTGTGTGCTACCTGGTAGAGTGGTGCCAGCTCTGCGCGCCAGGTCTCAAGTGCGCCTTTTGGGACCAAGTTATCCTGTGGTCTCACGGGCAGAATCTCGATGCGAATCCACAGCCCAGTCCGAGAGATTCCAGCTCCACTACCCTGTGAGGCCAGGGTTAGTGAGCTAGCTGGAGGTATGATGTCGGCTCTCCGTATCAGGTCCCCGGTCCGGGTGGAGGTTTCTACACGTCCAGTCCCTGTTCCACGCTCCGAGATCCCTGTTCCACGCTCCAAGATCCCTGTTCCGCGCTCCGAGATCCCTGTTCCACGCTCCGAGATCCCTGTTCCACGCTCCGAGATCCCTGTTCCACGCTCCGAGATCCCTGTTCCACGCTCCAAGATCCCTGTTCCACGTTCGAGATCGCAGTCCGTGTTGAGGTTCCAACACGTCCCTGTTCCTGTTCCACGTGCCAGGTCCCCAGTGCATCTTCAGAGTCCAGCACGTGCTGTTCCGGCCCGCGCACTCCAGCTCCCGTGCGCTAGAGAGTCCAGCACGCCCTGTCGGCCCGCCACAAAGCTCCTGTGCGCTTAGAGTCCAGCACGTCCTGTTCCGGCCCGGCCGCACCAAGCTCCCCATGCGCTTAGAGAGTCCAGCACGTCCTGTTCGGCCCGCGCACTCCAGCTCCCGTGCGCTTAGAGAATCCAGCACGTCCTGTTCGACTCCCGCGCACCAAGCTCCCTGTGCGCTTAGAGAGTCCAGCACGTCCTGTTCGGCTCGCGCGCACCCAGCTCCCGTGCGCTCAGAGAGTCCAGCACGCCCTGTTCGGCCCGCGCACCCAGCTCCCGTGCGCTCAGAGAGTCCAGCACGCCCTGTTCGGCTCCGCGCACTCCAGCTCCCGTGCGCTCAGAGAGTCCAGCATGTCCTGTTCGGCCCGCGCACTCCAGCTCCCGTGCGCTTAGAGAATCCAGCACGCCCTGTTCGGCTCCGCGCACCAAGCTCCCGTGCGCTTAGAGAGTCCAGCACGTCCTGTTCCCGCCCGCGCACTCCAGCTCCCGTGCGCTCAGAGAGTCCAGCACGTCCTGTTCGGCTCCGCGCACCCAGCTCCCGTGGCGCTCAGAGAGTCCAGCACGCCCTGTTCGGCTCCGCGCACTCCAGCTCCCGTGCGCTCAGAGAGTCCAGCATGTCCTGTTCGGCTCTGCGCACCCAGCTCCCGTGCGCTCAGAGAGTCCAGCATGTCCTGTTCGGCCCGCGCACTCCAGCTCCTCGCGGCGCTTAGAGAATCCAGCACGTCCTGTTCGGCTCCGCGCACCAAGCTCCCTGTGCGCTTAGAGAGTCCAGCACGTCCTGTTCGGCTCCGCGCACCCAGCTCCCGTGCGCTCAGAGAGTCCAGCACGTCCTGTTCGGCTCCGCGCGCAGCTCCCCGTGCGCTCAGAGAGTCCAGCACGTCCTGTTCCGCCCGCACACCCAGCTCCCGTGCGCCAGAGAATCCAGCATGTCCTGTTCGGCTCCGCGCGCAGCTCCCTGTGCGCCAGAGAATCCAGCACGTCCTGTTCGGCTCCGCGCACCAAGCTCCCCGTGCGCTTAGAGAGTCCAGCACGCCCTGTTCGGCCCGCGCACTCCAGCTCCCGTGCGCTCAGAGAGTCCAGCACGTCCTGTTCGGCCCGGCGCACCCAGCTCCCCGTGCGCTCAGAGAGTCCAGCATGTCCTTTTCCGGCTCCGCGCACCCAGCTCCCCGTGCGCTTAGAGAGTCCTGCACGTCCTGTTCCGGTTCCGCGCACCAAGCTCCCCGTGCGCTTAGAGAGCCTAGTTCGGGCCTGTTCCCTCTCCCCGCACCAGAGTGCGCGTCACGAGTCCAGTACGACCAGTTCCTGCTCCACGCACCAGAGTTCCAGTGAGCATCACGAGTCCAGTACGACCAGTTCCTGCTCCACGCACCAGAGTTCCAGTGAGCATCACGAGTCCAGTACTGCCAGTTCCTGCTCCACGCACCAGAGTTCCAGTGAGCATCACGAGTCCAGTACGACCAGTTCCTGCTCCACGCACCAGAGTTCCAGTGAGCATCACGAGTCCGATGCGGCCAGTTCCTGCTCCCGCACCAGAGTTCCAGTGAGCATCACGAGTCCAGTACGACCAGTTCCTGCTCCACGCACCAGAGTTCCAGTGAGCATCACGAGCCCGGTACTGCCAGTTCCTGCTCCACGCACCAGAGTTCCAGTGAGCATCACGGGTCCAGTACGACCAGTTCCTGCTCCACGCACCAGAGTTCCAGTGAGCATCACAAGCCCGGTACTGCCAGTTCCTGCTCCACGCACCAGAGTTCCAGTGAGCATCACGAGTCCAGTACGACCAGTTCCTGCTCCACGCACCAGAGTTCCAGTGAGCATCGCGAGTCCAGTACGGCCAGCTCCAGCCCCACGCACCAGAGTTACCGTGAGCATCATGAGTCCAGTACGCCCAGCTTCTGCTCCACGCACCAGAGTTCCAAGAAAGGGTCCAGGGCCTCCGGTGCGTGACATCAGACCAGCACGGCCAGCACCGGAGCCCCCACCTGGGACAAAGGGACCCACCCGAAGACCCCCCCACAGACTTTTGGGCGCGTCCGGAGTCCGCGCCTTTGGGGGGGGGTACTGTAACGCCCAGGCCCGAGATTACAGGCTGGAGCGTTTTGGTTTCGTTTTGGTGTAGGGTTTGTGTGTTCTAGGGTGTCTAGTTCTATGTTGGGATAATGGTTCCCAATTAGAGGCAGCTGAGTCTCGTTGTCTCTAATTGGGAACCATATATATATTTGGGAGTTGCACTTTAGTTTCATGGGTTATTGTTTATGTTACGTTCTTCATGTTCAGTCGGGTTCTTGTCTTTCGTGTCTAGTTAGGTTTCTCCATTCATGTCTAGTTAGATTTCTCCGTTCGTGGTTAGGTTAGGTTTCGCCAGTCGTGGTTAGGTTTAGATCTTTGTGTTGAGTTTAGTATTTAGCGTTAGGGCTCACGTCGTGTTTCTTCGTTTATTGTTTTCGTTCTGTCCCGTGTTATCAATAAATCATGTATTCTGGCTACATCGCTGCGTCTTGGTCTGTCCCGAAGGAAGAGAATCGTGACACTAGAAGACCGGTGACGTCGACCGCCGAACACCACCCGAACAAGGAGACGCACCGACTTCGACGGAAGTCATGACAGTAGGCTTTCCTTGGTTGGTGACAGAAGCAACAGATCATCAGCAAACAGTAGACATTTGACTTCAGGTTCTAGTAGGGTGAGGCCGGGTGCTGCAGACTTTTCTAATGCCCTCGCCAATTCGTTGATATATATATATTTTTACCTTTATTTAACCAGGTAGGCGAGTTGAGAACAAGTTCTCAATTACAACTGCGACCTGGCCAAGATAAAGCACAGCAGTTTGATACATACAACAACAAAGAGTTACACATGGAATACACAGACATACAGCCAATAATACAGTAGAAAAATGAAAAAATAAAATAAATAATACGTTTATATACAGTGAGTGCAAATGAGGTAAGATAAGGGGGGTAGGGCAATAAATAGGCCACGGTGGCGAGGTTTACAATATAGCAATTAAACACTGGGATGGTAGATGTGCAGAAGATGAATGTACAAGTTACTGGGGTGCAAAGGAGCAAGATAAAGAAATAAATACAGTATGGGGATGAGGTAGTAGGATGGGCTGTTTACAGATGGGCTATGTGCAGGTGCAGAGATCTGTGATCTGCACTGACAGCTGGTGCTTAAAGCTAGTGAGGGAGTCTCCAGCTTCAGTGATTTCTGTAGTTCGTTCCAGTCATTGGCAGCAGAGAAGTGGTTAGAGTCTATGGATTCTTCAGTTACATTGAGCTGATTTCTGACGTGCTGTTCCTTCTTTTTCAGTAGTGTATTTCTGTATTGTTTTAGTGATTCACCATAGTGAAGGCATAGACTCAGGTTTTCCGGGTCTCTATGTTTTTGGTTGGACAGGTTTCTCAATTTCTTTCTTAAATTTTTGCATTCTTCATCAAACCATTTGTCATTTTTGTTCATTTTCTTTGGTTTTCTATTTGAGATTTTTTATTTGAGACACGGCTCGCTACCAAAACCTGCGGGCTCTCCTTTACCACAGCCAACGTGAGTATAACACTTAAATGTGTTAACCCTCGCAAGGCTGCCGGCCCAGATGGCATCCCTGGCCTTGTCCTCAGAGCATGCGCAGACCAGCTGGCTGGTGTGTTTACGGACATACTTAATCAAACCTTATCTCAGTCTGCTGTTCCCACATGCTTCAAGAGGGCCACCATTGTTCCTGTTCCCTAGAAAGCTTAGGTAACTGAGCTAAATGACTATCGCCCCGTAGCACTCACTTCCGTCATCATGAAGTGCTTTGAGAGACTAGTCAAGGATCATATCACCTCCATCCTACCAGACACACTAAACCCACTCCAATTTGCTTACCGTCCCAATAGGTCTACAGACGACGCAATTGCAATCACACTACACACTGCCCTAACCCATCTGGACAAGAGGAATACCTATGTAAGAATGTTGTTCATCGACCACAGCTCAGCATTTAACACCATAGTACCCTCCAAACTCGTCATTAAGCTCGAGACCCTAGGTCTCGACCCCGCCCTGTACAACTGGGTCCTGGACTTCCTGACGGGCCGGCCCCATGTGGTGAGGGTAGGAAACAACATCTACACCCCGCTGATCCTCAACACTGGGGCCCCACAAGGGTGGGTTCTCAGCCCTCTCCAGTACTCCCTGTTCACCCATGACTGTATGGCCAAGCACGCCTCCAACTCAATCATCAAGTTTGCAGACGACACTACAGTGGTAGGCTTGATTACCAACAACAACGAGACGGCCTACAGGGAGGAGGTGAGGGCCCTCGGAGTGTGGTGTCAGGAAAATAACCTCTCACTCAACGTCAACAAAACAAAGGAGATGATTGTGGACTTCAGGAAACAGCAGAGGGACCACCCCCCTATCCCCATCGACGGGACAGTAGTGGAGAAGGTGGAAAGTTTTATGTTCCTTGGCGTACACTTAACAGACAAACTGAAATGATCCATCCACACAGACAGCGTGGTGAAGAAGGCGCAACAGAGCCTCTTCAACCTCAGGAGGCTGAAGAAATCCTGTCAGGCTGTATCACCGCCTGGTACGGCAACTGCTCCGCCCACAACCGTAAGGCTCTCCAGAGGGTAGTGAGGACTGCACAACGCATCACCGGGGGTAAACTACCTGCCCTCAAGGACACCTACACCACCCGATGTCACAAGAAGGCCAAAAAGATCATCAAGGACAACAACCACCCGAGCCACTGCCTGTTCACCCCGCTATCATCCAGAAGGCGAGGTCAGTACAGGTGCATCAAAGCTGGGACCGAGAGACTGAAAAACAGCTTCTATCTCAAGGCCATCAGACTGAAAAACAGCAATCACTAACATTGAGTGGCTGCTGCCAACATACTGACTCAAATCTCTAGCCAAATTGGATGTAACAAATGTATCACTAGCCACTTTAAAAAATGCTTTATATAATGTTTACATATCTGACATTACTCATCTTATATGTATATACTGTACTCTATACCATCTACTGCATCTTGCCTATGCCGTTCGGCTATCGACTTAAATTTCTAGCCACTTTAATAATAAAAAGTTGGATGTAATAAATGTATCACTAGCCACTTTAAACAATGCCATTTATATCATGTTTACATATCCTACACTACTCATCTCATATGTATATACTGTACTATATACCATCTACTGCATCTTGCCTATGCCGTTCGGCCATCACTCATCCATATATTTATAATTCCCAAGCTGTCCCTCATACCATCATGGTCACCTAATGTTATGAATAAATTCATATGATTTATATGTTTAATGACTAAATGATTTATACGTTTAAAGTAATGCGTTTAAAGTAATGATGTGATAGTATTTTACTTTGTCTCTGTATAATGGCTTGAATGTTTGTGAAACTGATAACAGGAACTCGTGACCACTGTGAAACTGATGACAGAAACTCGTGACCACTGTGAAACTGATAACAGGAAAGAGGCCTCCCCACCCAGGGAGGGGAGAAACCGTCAGACTTGTAAATAGATTAGGAAACATGTTGCAGAAGATGATAAGCAATGTACAGTGGGGCAAAAAAGTATTTAGTCAGCCACCAATTGTGCAAGTTCTCCAACTTAAAAAGATGAGAGAGGCCTGTAATTTTCATCATAGGTACACTTCAACTATGACAGACGAAATGAGAAAAATAAATCCAGAAAATCACATTGTAGGATTTTTAATTTATTTATTTGCAAATTATGGTGGAAAATAAGTATTTGGTCAATAACAAAAGTTTATCTCAATACTTTGTTATATACCCTTTGTTGGCAATGACAGAGGTCAAACGTTTTCTGTAAGTCTTCACAAGGTTTTCACACACTGTTGCTGGTATTTTGGCCCATTCCTCCATGCAGATCTCCTCTAGAGCAGTGATGTTTTGGGGCTGTCGCTGGGCAACACGGACTTTCAACTCCCTCCAAAGATTTTTTATGGGGTTGAGATCTGGAGACTGGCTAGGCCACTCCAAGGACCTTGAAATGCTTCTTACGAAGCCACTCCTTCGTTGCCCGGGCGGTGTGTTTGGGATCATTGTCATGCTGAAAGACCCAGCCACGTTTCATCTTCAATGCCCTTGCTGATGGAAGGAGGTTTTCACTCAAAATCTCACGATACATGGCCCCATTCATTCTTTCCTTTACACGGATCAGTCGTCCTGGTCCCTTTGCAGAAAAACAGCCCCAAAGCATGATGTTTCCACCCCCATGCTTCACAGTAGGTATGGTGTTCTTTGGATGCAACTCAGCATTCTTTGTCCTCCAAACACGACGAGTTGAGTTTTTACCAAAAAGTTATATTTTGGTTTCATCTGACCATATGACATTCTCCCAATCCTCATCTGGATCATCCAAATGCTCTCTAGCAAACTTCAGACAGGCCTGAACATGTACTGGCTTAAGCAGGGGGACACGTCTGGCACTGCAGGATTTGAGTCCCTGGCGGCGTAGTGTGTTACTGATGGTAGGCTTTGTTACTTTGGTCCCAGCTCTCTGCAGGTCATTCACTAGGTCCCCGTGTGGTTCTGGGATTTTTGCTCACCGTTCTTGTGATCATTTTGACCCCACGGGGTGAGATCTTACGTGGAGCCCCAGATCAAGGAAGATTATCAGTGGTCTTGTATGTCTTCCATTTCCTAATAATTGCTCCCACAGTTGATTTCTTCAAACCAAGCTGCTTACCTATTGCAGATTCAGTCTTCCCAACCTGGTGCAGGTCTAAAATTTTGTTTCTGGTGTCCTTTGACAGCTCTTTGGTCTTGGCCATAGTGGAGTTTGGAGTGTGACTGTTTGAGGTTGTGGACAGGTGTCTTTTATACTGATAACAAGTTCAAACAGGTGCCATTAATACAGGTAACGAGTGGAGGACAGAGGAGCCTCTTAAAGAAGAAGTTACAGGTCTGTGAGAGCCAGAAATCTTGCTTGTTTGTATGTGACCAAATACTTATTTTCCACCATCATTTGCAAATAAATTCATTAAAAATCCTACAATGTGATTTTCTGGATTTTCTTTCCTCATTTTGTCTGTCATAGTTGAAGTGTACCTATGATGAAAATTACAGGCCTCTCTCATCTTTTTAAGTGAGAGAACTTGCACAATTGACTGACTAAATACTTTTTTGCCCCACTGTATGTGTTGGAAGAAACTTGTAAAAACAGCATTTTCATTGTCAGAGAGGGGGAGGGACATTTATGACGCTATGTGTGATATATAAACTAATGTGCATGGTATTATGAGCAGAGATCTCGCGAATAAACATTCTGACCTTTGACAATTGTAGACTGGGCTTCTGTCTGTTTCATTTCAACCAGTGTCTTACAAATTCTGGGTTACAGACGGAGTAGTTTAATTGAAGTTCAGTTTATGAACATTGAGAACATAATTCTCGTAACACCTAATCATCCCCAGCTTACAATTGGCTCATTCATCCCCCTCCTCTCCCCTATAACTATTCCCCAGGTCGTTGCTGTAAATGAGAACGTGTTCTCAGTCAACTTACCTGGTAAAATAACGGATAAATAAAAAATTTAAATATGTACATACTCGTATTCATTCCTTTACACTTGTGTGTATAAGGTAGTTGTTTAGAAATTGTTAGATTACTTGTTAGATACTACTGCATGGTCAGAACTAGAAGCACAAGCATTTCGTTACACTCGCATTAACATCTGCTAACCATGTGTATGTGACAAATACAATTTGATTTGATTGTTAGATTTGATAGGGAAGCTAAGAGTTCAAATATACTGTTAAGATTTTCTACTGCCAAGTTTACACCTTCACTATTACAGTGGAACATTTTGTCCAGGAAGTTGTCTAAAAGGGATTGAATTTGTTGTTTCCTAATTGTTTTTTGGTAGGTTTCCACAATACTTTCCTTCCATCTTTAGCATTTCTTAATATTACTCAATTCCTTTGGCTTTAATGCCTCATGATTGAGTATTGCTCTGTTAAAGTAGACTGTGATTTTGCTGAGGTCTGATAGGGGTGTCAGTGGGCTGACTGTGAACGCTCTGAGAGACTGGGTTGAGGTCAGTGATGAAGTAGTCTACAGTACTACAGTACTAAGAGATGAGCTATAGGTGTACCTACCATAGGAGTCCCCTCAAAGCCTACCATTGACTACGTACATACTCACCTACATACCCACGACAGAACTGCAGGATTTGTGACCCGTTTTTGTTGGTTACGTTGTCATAGTTGTGCCTAGGGGGGCATATGGGGGAGGGAATGCTGTCACCTCCACGCAGGTGTTTGTCCCCCTGTGTAGAGGGTGTCAGGTTCTTGTCCGGTTCTGGCATTTAGGTCGCCACAGACTTGTACATGTCCCTGGGCCCCCCTCCAGGATGGAGAAGCTGTCTTCATTAAAGTATGGGGATTCTAGTTGGGGGACATAGGTAGCACACAGGAGGACATTTTTCTCTGTTAAGATCATTTCCTTTTGAATTTCTAGACAAATGTAAAATGTTCCTGTTTTGATAATTTTTCTTGGAGTGTGTTAGGTCTGCTCTATATCAAATTAGCATACCCCCTGAGTCCCTTCCCTGTTTCACACCTGGTAGTTTAGTGGATGGGACTACCAGCTCTCTGTAACCTAGAGGACAACCAGTGGGTCCATCTCCTCTATACCAGGTTTCTTGTAGGATGACAATGTCTGTATTTCAAATTTCTTTGATGAAGTCCAGGTTCCTGCTCTTTAGGCCAAAGGCAGATGACCTCAGGCCTTGGATATTCCAGGATGAGATAGTGAAGTGTTCCATAAAGTGTCCAATGCTGTTGGTTGTGTGGTTTGGCCTCAGGCCAGTAAGTGTGAGCAGAACCTGCTGAGCATCTGGTACATGCCATTGGCTTGGGCTAGTGGAAGAGTGGGGGTTCGGCCTGTTTTCCCGCTCATGGCCTGGGCGTATGTGTGACTTCCATGTTGAGGCCCTCTTAGCGGGGGGTGGGGTGCAGGAGGGGCATAGGTCTGATCTGAGGGGTTCTAAATGGGGTGTGGGCATGGTTGACCTGGGGGGTGTTGATTGGTTGGGGTGGGGGTTGGATGTGGCTGGTGGTGTTGTGGTCTGGATGTAGGTCCTCTCGGCGTGGGTCCTCTATGTGTAGGTCCAGGGGGGGTCCCGCATGTCTGAGCGGGTGTCTATTGATCTGTTGCTCCTGTGTGAAGTGTTAGGGCTGCGTTTGAGGGGCGATGCCCTTTAGAGTCCGGGCGAAGGTGGGCACTGCTGCCTTGTATGGGTGGACCTGGTCTTAGAGGATATTCAAGTCCAGGGTGGAGTGGTGGGCCAGGTAAACATTTGGTTTTGAGGCACAGTCACGGGAAATAATTGCATTTACCCGCTGTATGGTAGCAGGGTGGAAGTCTTTTCGTTGTAGAAGGGTGGAGATAACCACTTGTGCGTTTGGGAAAGTAGAAGAAGCTTTTTCAATCACTCACTCCTTTCCTGCTGTGTTCTCAGGTCGTTTGTGCCTGTGTGTATTATTATGTGGCTGGGTGAACCTAGCTGGTCCTCTGACAGAAGGTCTAGGGCGCGCTGGGTGTTTGGACACCAGAGTTTAGACACTCTGTGTTTGGGAAAAGTTTATTTTCTTGTATATATTTCCCATTTGAGTCCATATGGAGTACAATCTGTGTCTTGTGTATGTCCTCAGTGGGTGTGGGGGGGTCATCAGGAGGGCTGACAGGGTGGGGGTGCTCAGAGGGGGTGAGATCCCCTGTTTTTTTTATTTGTCTGTTCTGCTGTGATGTTGACGCTATGGTCAGGGTCTGGGGTGGACTGTCCTGCTGTGGTGTCAAGACTTTTGTCGGGAGCTGAGGTGGGCCGTTCTGCTGGTGGCCACCTCTCTAGTGGGTTGTTCTCTGTCACACGCCATCCCCCTCACCCTCTCCTCCAGCAGTCTGATCCTCTCCTCTGGTGCTCTGTTCTTCTCCTGCTCTTGCTATTTATGTTGTTGAAGTTGTCTCCCCACAGTCCAGAGTGCAGATGTCTCTCTCCACCTCCGGCTCTCCGGGTCTGGTTAAGGGGGTGTTGTTGTGCTGGACTGCTGTTCCAGCTCTACCTGCCTTATCTCCAGCTGGGTAAATGTATCCTTCATTTCAATGAGGGGGTAGTAATCTGTGCTGGAAGGTTGACTTTCCACTTGGGGTTGCTCATCTGTGGGGTTATATATGAAGAGGTCTGGTCTGACCCGCCCGGGGTGGGGGTATCTTTCTCAAAGGAGAGCTTCTCCTGCTGGGGTAATTATTTTATTAGGTGAAAGTCCAGCTGAAACTGTTTGGGGTTGGCCTGTATCAATACTGTTCCAGACTTATAGAGATTTATATTAGCTGACTCAGAGTCCTTGTTGTCTAGTATCCTGAGTTTCCACCCCTCGTTAACACCCCCTCTCTTAAAAGAGGGGTAGTGTGCTAATATAGCACTGTGCCATGCCAGGGGATGGTCTGGTTAATATAGCACTGTGCCATGCCAGGGGATGGTCTGGTTAATATAGCACTGTGCCATGCCAGGGGATGGTCTGGTTAATATAGCACTGTGCCATGCCAGGGGATGGTCTGTGTGGAGGATGAGGTTGCTGATGTTCCCATTTTTATAATAGTCAGCAAAAAGTGTCTCTTGATTTTGCATAAGGAGCTTCATTTTGTGATATTTTCTTGCCTTATCATTCTTTACAAACACAGGGTACTGTATTTGAATTACCTCTGAACAGCGGGAGGCAGCTTCTAAGGCCTCTCCATTTGGTTGGACTAGACTGTTTGACTCTCCTGCCATTGTTGGGCTGAAGGTCTTTGACACCTCTCACTTGACACGTCAGTGCTAATTGAAGTTGCATCAACCTTGGCAGCCTTAATTTAGCATTCAGTCCTTATAAAGTAATGTAATGTATTTTTCTCCTTGGCTTTTGGAAATAAAATATAGCTTCAGACTAAACATTACTCACTCAGTTCCAGGTTGGATGGGGTTTCAGGTTTCTGTTGTTTTTCACAGCATTTGCTGTATAGCGTTGGAATAGTCTTTGGTAGTTGTAAGCCTTCCAGGTGATTCCGTAATTCCATCCAAAATCAGGTTGTAGGTTTTGAGTTTGATTTGGAGTGAAGGTTATGTTGTAGAGGGTAGCATCCTGTATATGTCCCTGACAAAAAAATCAAAGTTTATCTAACTCTAAATCTATCTTTTTTTAAGAACATGTTGAAAAATGCAGGCGCTCATCTGATCTCTCTCTCTCTCTCTCTCTCTCTCTCTCTCTCTCTCTCTCTCTCTCTCTCTCCTCTCTCTCCCCCCACTCTCTCTCTCTCTCCCCTTTATCTCTCTCTCTCTCTCTCTCTCTCTCTCTCTCTCTCTCTCTCCTATCTCCCCTTTTTCTATTCCTCTCTATTCCTCCCTCTCTCTCTGTTGATAGCGGTGTAATATACACAGACAGTGTGTGCCTGTGGATCAGACTCTGCCAGTATTGTCAATCAATCAATCACATGTATTAATAGAGCCCTTTTTAACAACAGCAGGTGTCACAAAGTGCTTCTACAGAAATCGAGCCTCTCTATTGTCTCTCTACCATAGTGATAGTGTCATATATCAGAGTGGGACGTTGGCTGAATATGTTACGTCAGAGACCATACAGTCTGTTTCTAGCTTATTACACATTCCACACCACCATGTTCCTCAACATTGTTTCTCAACCTTTCATTAAACCAGGAATCAGCAAGCTTTGGCCCATGTTCCTAGGGGGATCGCTCACGTTATAATTAGCACTTGAGACGTGACTAAATCAGTGTGAACTCTGAACTATGACAGCTCTGCAGCCATGTTAATTAAAGTTTAGACAATGGTCTACGTGTCTTACTCCTGGTGGATCTCATGATAGGCTCTATTGACAACCAACCCACAGCAGAAGGAGAGAGGGTGAGACCAGGGCTGTGTCCTCTTTGCTGTATTAAAAGTGTGTGTGTGTATCCTCACAGCTTCATTAAAACTAGATGTCTTCCCACGCAGACACTAAGCTGGCTATGAATGGAAACAAACTGTTTATAACCCATCTCTATAACCCAACAAGACTGTTGCATAGCAATGATAGAGTATTTGAATAATCAAATGTGAGTGTTTGAATATGAATAAGGTTTGAGGTTGATCAGGTTGATGAATCAGCATATTTAAACATTTACATGTACATTTTAGTAATTTAGCAGACACTCTCATCCAGAGTGATTTACAGTTAGTGAGTGCATACATTTTCATTCGTAAATTATCAAAACAAGCTGTCAGCCTTATTTCAGATTAATCCCAATAATGTACTTGAGGTGAATTGATATTGATATCATAGTTTAAATCAGGCAGAACTAACGTGTTGGTTGACAGCGAGACCAGAGTTCATCTATGGGTCTGTATTCTACTGTATAATATGCAGGCTTGGGTAGGTTACTTTCTAAATGTAATCCATTACTGTTACTACTTACCTGTCCAAAATTGTAATCAGTGACGTAACCTTTGGATTACCCAAACTCAGTTACGTAATCTGATTACATTTAGTTACTTTTGGATGACTTTCCCCTTAAGAGGCATTAGAAGAAGACAAAAATGTATGTTACCAATTGAACAACATCTATTGCAGGATAAATCAATGTTAAAGTTTACATAGCTGGCCATATATGGATGATACATTTTACGCTATGGGTTGGATATGTAGGTTTCTTCTAACCCATCGCTCTCTACTACATAAAATAATACTATTAAATTATATTCTTACATCTATCAGAATTCCAGTCATTCAAAAATGTTATACCCCTTGATCTTCAAGAATAGGACTTAGAAAATACGGAAGTATAGATGAGCCAAATTGTTTTACCTGAGAATAACCCCAAAACTCAGGACTAATTAGCCAGCCCTACTCTGTTGTTTATGATTTTGTTGTCATGGAGGACTGAATGGGCTCATTGATTCGAGGTGAAAATAAATGCTGCGCTCATGGAATGGCATGCTTTGAGCACTACTGAAGAACAAAAGACCCACTTGTATTCCATAAGCTGGGATCCGCACTATGCAGCTGTTATTCCATAGGCTGGGATCCGCACTATGCAGCTGTTACTCCATAGGCTGGGATCCGCACTATGCAGCTGTTATTCCATAGGCTGGGATCCGCACTATGCAGCTGTTATTCCATAGGCTGGGATCCTCACTATGCAGCTGTTATTCTATAGGCTGGGATCCTCACTATGCAGCTGTTATTCTATAGGCTGGGATCCTCACTATGCAGCTGTTATTCCATAGGCTGGGATCCGCACTATGCAGCTGTTATTCTATAGGCTGGGATCCGCACTATGCAGCTGTTATTCTATAGGCTGGGATCCGCACTATGCAGCTGTTATTCTATAGGCTGGGATCCGCACTATGCAGCTGTTATTCCATAGGCTGGGATCCTCACTATGCAGCTGTTATTCTATAGGCTGGGATCCGCACTATGCAGCTGTTATTCTATAGGCTGGGATCCGCACTATGCAGCTGTTGCAAGAGTGCATTTTTCACTGGCTGTCCACTGGTTTCAAAAACAATGATTGATAGGCAGCTTAAACTTCTGTAATTCAACCATTATTGGGTTCAAATACACATTTAGATTTGTGAACAGCCATCCACAACAACCACAATCCGTATGGCGCAAATAGCTAAATGAGAGAGCAGCAGTGTGATTCACATCAATGCGCCATGTAGATATCAATAATAAGTGATATTCGTATTGCCGTAGACTACACCACTGCTGTCATCCTTACCTCCAAGTGTTTACTCAAGTTGGATAATCTTTGGATGCCGACAGCAGTCGCACCATTGGAAGACATTGCTTGGACTGTAGCCTACAAAAGCCTATTCCTGCTCTTTTCCCGCAATCCATCAAACACATTTGGTGTGTCATCGTAGTGGTCTCGCTCAGGTGGAGCAAACTTAAACTTGGGCCGTTTGACATTCAAATGCTGATGACATTCAAATGCTGATGTGAATGTCATTGAGAAAACAGAGAAGTGTCAAAGATGTTTTCCGCAAACATCCTTACTGAATTTAAAAGTAATCCTCGAAGTAATCATCTAGTTTCTCAAACGTATCTGTAATCTGATTACAATATTTTTGCTGGTAACGTAACGGATTACAGTTACCATTTTTTTGTAATCCCTAACATGTAACGTATTACATGTAATCCGTTACTCCCAACCCTGATAATATGTATGTTTGATATTCAGAGAGCAGAGGAGATGACTTGAGCTTTAGTGTTAACACAAAGCCTAGAGCTGACTGTCTGTCTGTTAATAACTGAGACACATGATTGGCTTCATTACATTCTGATAGGATGATGGATTCTGCTCTCACTTCATTTTCCTGACTGATAAATGGCTTAATTCATTCATCCACTACATGACCAAAGGTATGCGGACACCTGCTCGTCAAACATCTCATTCCAAAATCATGGACATTAATATAGAGTTGGTCCCCCCCTTTGCTACTATAACAGCCTCCACTCTTCTGGGAAGGTTCTCCACTAGATATTGGAACATTTCTCCGGGGACTTGCTTCCATTCAGCCACAAGAGCATTAGTGAGGTCGGGCACTGATGTTGGGTGATTAGGCTTGGTTCGCAGTTGGCGTTCATCCCAAAGGTGGTCGATGGGGTTGAGGTCAGGGCTCTGTGCAAGCCAGTCAAGTTCTTCCCCACCGATCTCAACAAACTATTTCTGTATGGACCTTGCTTTGTGCATGGTGGCATTGTCATGTCCCCATACAGGAAAGAGCCTTCCCCAAACTGTTGCCACAAATTTGGAAGCACAGAATCGTCTAGAATGTCATTGTATGCTGTAGCGTTAAGCTTACCCTTCACTGGAACTAAGGGGCCTACCCCGAACCATAAAAAACAGCTCTAGACCATTATTCCTCCTCCACCAAACTTTACAGTTGGCACTATGCATTCAGGTAGGAAGCGTTCTACTGGCATCTGCCAACCCAGATTCGTCCGTTGGACTGCCATAATGGTAAAGCGTGATTCATCACTCCAGAGAGTGCGTTTTCACTGCTCCAGAGTCCAATGGCGGCGAGCTTTACACCACTCCAGCCGACGCTTGGCATTGCGCATGGTGATCTTAGGCTTGTGTGCGAACGCTCGGCCATGGAAACCCATTTCATTAAGCTTCTGATGTACAGTTGTTGTGTTGATGTTGCTTCCAGAGGCAGTTTGGAACTTGGTAGTGAGTGTTGCAGACGAGGACAGATGATTTTTACGCACTTCAGCACTCGGCAGTCCCGTTCTGTGAGCTTGTGTTGCTCCTAGACGTTTCCACTTCACAATAACATCACTTACAATTGACCGGGGCAGCTCTAGCAGGGCAGACATTTTACGAACTGACTTGTTGGAATGGTTTCCTATGATGGTGCCATGTTGAAAGTCACTGAGCTCTTCAGTAAGGCCACTAATGTGAAAAGTCACTGAGCTCTTCAGTAAGGCCACTAATGGGGATCCTAATAAAATACCAACATTTGTGGATTTGGCTATTTCAGCCACACCCATTGCTGACAGGTGTATAAAATTGAGCACACAGCTATGCAATCTCCATACAGGACCATCTTCCCTGTCCTGCCTACCCTTGTCCCCTCTTCTCACCCCAAACCTCGTAACCTCGTTGTCTCGTAACCCTTGTTATGAAGTAGCCTGTGGAAATAGCAAGCTTACAAATGAAGGAAAATTGCTTGGTGCAAACTGTAACACACAGAAGTTAAACACATAGCATTCATAAGTAGAGGTTTTGGAAAATCAAAACATTCATAAGTAGGAAGTCAAAACAGTGGCTGCCAGTGATGAATATTTAATAAGCCAATATACCCAAAATCATAAAGAAAATTAGCAGCATGGAACATTAATACCCAGAATTATCAATACAGCTTCCATGACATGTTGCTAGTGCTTTATGAATATTCCACTTTGAGAGAGAGAGAGAGAGAGAGAGAGAGAGAGAGAGAGAGAGAGAGATGTGTTATGTGTTACTCTGGCAAATATATAATTTTCTGCCTCTGTCATCTGGGTATTGTATTGAATGAAATTTTACAATTGATTAGGCTCTGAACGTGCTGTAAACAGATGACAGAGCCAGGTAATATATGTATTGTGTATTATTATCCATGGTGCGTGGTTCAGATGGCTTCAGCCCCATGGGTACCTGGCTGAGACAAATACTGACACACTCATACACACATACATGCAGGTTTGCGTGCACATAATGTGGCACGCAGATAACCACATCATCAATAACACACCGACTTTTCTGTTCTTTATTCTGGTTAGATTCTTCAGATAACATCATTCCCAATGTTATAGAGAGTCACGTTGGTCTCAGACCCCACACACTGTCTGACCTGTCCCCATCCTTCTGTGTGTTTCAGGAACGTGAGTTCTGCGGGAGAGGAGGCCAGGAGGAGGATGAGAGAGTGTGACGGACTGACAGACGCTCTCCTATACGTCATACAGACTGCTTTGGGCCGCAACGACATTGACAGCAAGGTGTGTGTGTGTTTGTGTGTGTGTGTGTGTGTCCATCAGTTCAATAGTAGATAAACAGCTTTGTGCATGGCTACCTTCTCAAGGTTGCTGCAGCACAGTCTCTCTAAATGGCATTTCTTAATCATTGTCTAACATCCCACCCATCTCTGCTGTCTGCCCAATCATAGGAGAGCTCTGGTGTCTCCCCAGTAATGATGACTGATTGGCAAGCACTGGGGCCAATGGCCATTGTCATTGACTGGTCCCAAGTTATTTGCAGACACAGACAGGGTGACACTTTTCATTCTTTTTGTGGACTTTCTGTCCTCCTGGTCTCTCTTTCTTCCCCTATTCACCTTTATCCTGTCACTCTGTTCAAAAAGGGAAATTAAAGGGAATTAAATCTGTTGTTTACCGCTGGAGTTGTTTACCTGTTGTTTACCTCTGGAGTTGTTTACAGGTTGTTTACCTATGGAGTTGTTTACCTGTTCTTTACCTATCTGGAGTTGTTTACATGTTGTTTTCCTCTGGAGTTGTTTTCTGGTTTGTTTAACTCTGGAGTTGTTTACCTGTTGTTTACCTCTGGAGTTGTTTACCTGTTGTTTACCTGTTGTTTTACTTCTGGAGTTGTTTACCTGTTGTTTACTTTTGGAGTTGTTTACCTGTTCTTTACATCTCTGGAGTTGTTTACCTGTTGTTTACCTGTTGTTTTACTTCTGGAGTTGTTTACCTGTTGTTTACCCCTTGAGTGGTTTACCTGTTGTTTACCTCTGGAGTTATTTACCTGTTGTTTACCTCTGGAGTTATTTACCTGTTGTTTACCTCTGGAGTTGTTTACCTGTTGTTTACCTCTGGAGTTATTTACCTGTTGTTTACCTCTGGAGTTGTTTATCTGTTGTTTACCTATCTGGAGTTATTTACCTGTTGTTTACCTATCTGGAGTTGTTTACCTGTTGTTTACCTCTGGAGTTGTTTACCTGTTGTTTACCTATCTGGAGTTATTTACCTGTTGTTTACCTATCTGGAGTTGTTTACCTGTTGTTTTCCTCTGGAGTTGTTTACTGGTTTGTTTAACTCTGGAGTTGTTTACCTGTTGTTTACCTCTGGAGTTGTTTACCTGTTGTTTACCTGTTGTTTTACTTCTGGAGTTGTTTACCTGTTGTTTACTTCTGGAGTTGTTTACCTGTTCTTTACATCTCTGGAGTTGTTTACCTGTTGTTTACCTGTTGTTTTACTTCTGGAGTTGTTTACCTGTTGTTTACCCCTTGAGTGGTTTACCTGTTGTTTACCTCTGGAGTTGTTTAACTGTTGTTTACCTCTGGAGTTGGTTACAGGTTGTTTACCTCTGGAGTTGGTTACCTGTTCTTTACCTATCTGGAGTTGTTTACCTGTTGTTTACCTCTGGAGTTGTTTACCTGTTTTTTACCTCTGGAGTTGTTTACCTGTTGTTTTCCTCTGGAGTTGTTTACTGGTTTGTTTAACTCTGGAGTTGTTTACCTGTTGTTTACATCTGGAGTTGTTTACCCGTTGTTTACCTGTTGTTTTACTTCTGGAGTTGTTTACCTGTTGTTTACTTCTGGAGTTGTTTACCTGTTGTTTACCTCTGGAGTGGTTTACCTGTTGTTTACCTCTGGAATTGGTTACATGTTGTTTACTTCATGAGTTGTTTACCTGTTGTTTACCTGTTGTTTACCTCTGGAGTTGTTTACCTGTTGTTTACCTCTGGAGTTGTTTACCTGTTGTTTTCCTCTGGAGTTGTTGACTGGTTTGTTTAACTCTGGAGTTGTTTACCTGTTGTTTACCTCTGGAGTTGTTTGCCTGTTGTTTACCTGTTGTTTTACCTCTGGAGTTGTTTACCTGTTTACTTCTGGAGTTGTTTACCTGTTGTTTTACTTCTGGAGTTGTTTACCTGTTGTTTACCTCTGGAGTGGTTTACCTGTTGTTTACCTCTGGAGTTGTTTACCTGTTGTTTACCTCTGGAGTTGGTTACAGGTTGTTTACCTCTGGAGTTGGTTACCTGTTCTTTACCTATCTGGAGTTGTTTACCTGTTCTTTACCTATCTGGAGTTGTTTACCTGTTTTTTACCTCTGGAGTTGTTTACCTGTTGTTTTCCTCTGGAGTTGTTTACTGGTTTGTTTAACTCTGGAGTTGTTTACCTGTTGTTTTACTTCTGGAGTCTTTTACCTGTTGTTTACTTCTGGAGTTGTTTACCTTTTCTTTACCTCTGGAGTTGTTTACCTGTTGTTTACCTGTTGTTTTACTTCTGGAGTTGTTTACCTGTTGTTTTACTTCTGGAGTTGTTTACCTGTTGTTTACCTATCTGGAGTTGTTTACCTGTTGTTTACCTCTGGAGTTGTTTACCTGTTGTTTTCCTCTGGAGTTGTTTACTGGTTTGTTTAACTCTGGAGTTGTTTACCTGTTGTTTACCTCTGGAGTTGTTTACAGGTTGTTTACCTCTGGAGTTGTTTACCTGTTCTTTACCTATCTGGAGTTGTTTACCTGTTGTTTACCTCTGGAGTTGTTTACCTGTTTTTTACCTCTGGAGTTGTTTACCTGTTGTTTTCCTCTGGAGTTGTTTACTGGTTTGTTTAACTCTGGAGTCGTTTACCTGTTGTTTACATCTGGAGTTGTTTACCCGTTGTTTACCTGTTGTTTTACTTCTGGAGTTGTTTACCTGTTGTTTACTTCTGGAGTTGTTTACCTGGTCTTTACCTCTCTGGAGTTGTTTACCTGTTGTTTTACTTCTGGAGTTGTTTACCTCTGGAGTGGTTTACCTGTTGTTTACCTCTGGAATTGGTTACAGGTTGTTTATCTCTGGAGTTGTTTACCTGTTCTTTACCTATCTGGAGTTGTTTACCTGTTGTTTACCTCTGGAGTTGTTTACCTGTTGTTTACCTCTGGAGTTGGTTACATGTTGTTTACTTCATGAGTTGTTTACCTGTTGTTTACCTCTGGAGTTGTTTACCTGTTGTTTACCTCTGGAGTTGGTTACCTGTTGTTTTCCTCTGGAGTTGTTGACTGGTTTGTTTAACTCTGGAGTTGTTTACCTGTTGTTTACCTCTGGAGTTGTTTACCTGTTGTTTACCTGTTTACTTCTGGAGTTGTTTACCTGTTTACTTCTGGAGTTGTTTACCTGTTGTTTTACTTCTGGAGTTGTTTACCTCTTGTTTACCTCTGGAGTTGGTTACCTGTTGTTTTCCTCTGGAGTTGTTGACTGGTTTGTTTAACTCTGGAGTTGTTTACCTGTTGTTTACCTCTGGAGTTGTTTACCTGTTGTTTTACTTCTGGAGTTGTTTACCTCTTGTTTACCTCTGGAGTTGTTTACCTGTTGTTTACCTCTGGAGTTGGTTACAGGTTGTTTACCTCTGGAGTTGTTTACCTGTTCTTTACCTATCTGGAGTTGTTTACCTGTTCTTTACCTATCTGGAGTTGTTTACCTGTTTTTTACCTCTGGAGTTGTTTACCTGTTGTTTTCCTCTGGAGTTGTTTACTGGTTTGTTTAACTCTGGAGTTGTTTACCTGTTGTTTTACTTCTGGAGTCTTTTACCTGTTGTTTACTTCTGGAGTTGTTTACCTTTTCTTTACCTCTTTGGAGTTGTTTACCTGTTGTTTACCTGTTGTTTTACTTCTGGAGTTGTTTACCTCTGGAGTTGTTTACCTGTTGTTTTACTTCTGGAGTTGTTTACCTGTTGTTTACATGTTGTTTACTTCATGAGTTGTTTACCTGTTGTTTACCTCTGGAGTTGTTTACCTGTTGTTTATCTGTTGTTTACCTCTGGAGTTATTTACCTGTTGTTTACCTCTGGAGTTATTTACCTGTTGTTTATCTGTTGTTTACCTCTGGAGTTATTTACCTGTTGTTTACCTCTGGAGTTGGTTACCTGTTGTTTACATGTTGTTTACTTCATGAGTTGTTTACCTGTTGTTTACCTGTTGTTTACCTCTGGAGTTGTTTACCTGTTGTTTACCTCTGGAGTTATTTACCTGTTGTTTACCTCTGGAGTTGTTTACCTGTTGTTTACCTCTGGAGTTGTTTACCTGTTGTTTACCTCTGATTTTTTCAGAGGTAAACAGTTCTAACAGATCGGGCCCAAGGTCTGTTCTTATAGGATCTAGTTGAAGTGTTTGTGTTACGTCTGTAATGTCGTTGAAAGCATATAGTCAGTCAGAGTATTCTGTTCAATTACATTCATCATAGTTGTTTGTGTAAATGATCAGTCTGAGAGACTCTTCTATAAAATAGACAGAGTCGTCTGAGATGATTAATGATTTTTCTTCGTTATTTCCAAGTGGTTTATTTTCCATATTCTTCCCATACGCCCCGTTTATGAGTGATACTTCACACACACACACACACACACCCCTCTGCTGTTTCGGATGTGTCCTCTTCTAACACCATGTTAAATGGAGCTTGATACGATGCTTCGGGCTCAGTCATTTTTCCTCATTTGAAAGAATTTCTTTAATATAATTTGAAAGTTAGAGTACATCACGATTCATGGATGGAATTGTGCACTCTTCCTTTTAAATGCCCCTTCACACACACACACACACATTTTGGCAGGGTGGGAAGTTAGCTAATTTGTAGGATAAATGTTCTAACTCCTCCGCCTCTCCTGTAGACCATAGAGAACTGTGTGTGTATCCTGCGTAACCTGTCCTACCGGCTGGCAGCGGAGACGTCTCAGGGTCAGCAGCTGGGTTCAGAGGAGCTAGACGGTCTGCTGTGTGACGCCAACGGGCGGGACGGAGAGACCTCAGGCTGCTGGGGCAAGAAGAAGAAGAAGAAGAAGGAGAAGGGACAGGACCAGGTGGGGAAGTTATACAGAGCGAGAGAGAGAGAGAGAGAGAGAGAGAGAGAAAGAAAGAGAGACCTAAACCCAGAGTCTCTCAGAGCCCACTAACACCTCTCAGACCACAGTAAAATCACAGCGTATCTGAGAAGAGCGGAACCCAACCATGAAGCATCACGGCCCAATAAATTACATGGTACTTAACAGGCCTATAGATGGAGTGCAAACAGTACAGACATCTACCAAAAAACAATTAGTAGCCAAAAAAATACAATCTCTCCTGGACAACTTTTTAGCCTTAACATTCTCCTACAGCAATGACGGTGTAAATTTGGCCGTTTGGAACATAAACTTTGTATTTGACAAATTAGCCTCCTTGGCTAATCTAAAGAAGCATAAGAGCAAACCAAAAATAACAGATAATGAAAAATTGTTTGATAATGCTTGCAAATATCTAAGAAAGTAATTGAGAAATATATCAAATCAAAAACAGAGAACCAGACAACAAAAATATACGCCGTCAATATGGGGAAACACTGAAGCAATACAAACACACCTTAAGAACAAAACAGGAACAGCACATTAGAAATCAGCTGGATGTAATTGAGGAATCCATAGAATCAAACCACTTCTGGGAGAATTGGAATACATTAAACAAACCTCATCATGAGGAATTGGCTATCCAAAATGGGGATATGTGGAGAAATCACTTTGCAAACCTCTACAGCAATATAACAAAGAGCCCAGAACAAAAAGATATACAAGAAAAATTACTGCCACAGCAGTCAAAGACTATCAGAATCCTGTGGATACCCCAATTACAGAAGAAGAGAAGAAGAATTATTGGAAAAACTATGCACTCTCCAACCCAAAAAGGCCTGTGGTGCTGATGGTATTTTAAATGAAATGATCAAATATACAGACCACAAATTCAAATTGGCTATACTCAAACTCTTCAACATTATCCTCACTGCAGGTATTTTCCCTGATATTTGGAACAAGGGATTGATCACACCAATCTATAAAAATGGAGACAAATTTGACCCAAATAATTACAGAGGAATTTGCATTAACAGCAACTTGGGAAAAATTCTCTGCAGTATTATAAATAGCAGACTACATCATTTACTTGATGAACACAACGTCCTGAGCAGAAGCCAGATTGGATTTCAAAAGAATTATCGTACAACAGACCACATTTACACCCTTCACACTCTAATTGACAAACAAGTAAACCAAAACAAAGGCAAAATCTACTCGTGTTTTGTAGATTTCAAGAAAGTATTTGATTCAATTCGGCACGAAGGTCTTTTTTATAGACTGATAGAAAGTGGCATTGG
>CM059814.1:10458121-10693121 GCA_030435695.1 Brachymystax lenok tsinlingensis
TTGACAAAGTACAGGCTCAGTGAGCACAGCCTTGCCATTGAGAAGGGTAGACACAGGAAAACCTGGCTCCCTGTAGAGGAAAGGCTGTGCAACCACTGCACCACAGCAGAACCTGAGACAGAGCTGCATTTCCTGACAAAATGTCAAAAATATAAAACAATTAGAGAGTGTCATTTCCCCAAATTTGAAACCCATATTCAAGGTTTCAAAGACCTCCCTGATGAGAGTAAGCTACCCATCCTGTTGGGGAGGAAGCAGAAAGCTGTGGGTTGGCAGCGCACTACATTGCTGCCTGCCATAAGATGAGGGACAGTGTCTGACAGACCAATCAACCTGCACATGTCTTCTACTATATGCTTATTGTTGTTGTTCAATGTGGTTATTGTTGTTACTGTTGTCCTGTTGACAATTTTGATTATTAATTATGTTCATATTATAAATATCAAATGTAAGCTTTGGCAATATGTACATTGTTACGTCATGCCAATAAAGCAAATTGAATTGAATTGAATTGAATTGAGAGAGAGAGATGCATCAGGTGGGACGTTATACACAGAGAGAGAGAGAGAGAGAGAGAGAGAGAGAGAGATGCATCAGGTGGGACGTTATGCACACAGAGAGAGAGATGCATCAGGTGGGACGTTATACAGAGAGAGAGAGAGATGCATCAGGTGGGACGTTATACACAGAGAGAGGGAGAGAGATACTTGTAAATTCAACAAACCAATTGGAATACATAAAACAAATACATGTTTCTTAAGTGGAAGAATAACCAACCATGTTACACAACACAGACAGTGCAGACAGACAGAGAGTGCAGACAGAGAGACAGACAGTAGAGCCAGACAGACATTTCAGCCAGACAGACAATGCAGGCAGACAGTGAAGGCAGACAGACAGTGCAGACAGACAGACAGTCCAGGCAGACAGACAGTCCAGGCAGACAGACAGACAGACAGTGCAGACAGACAGTCCAGGCAGACAGTGCAGGCAGACAGACAGTGCAGACAGACAGGCAGTCCAGGCAGACAGTGCAGACAGGCAAACAGACATACGGTGCAGACAGACAGACAGTCCAGGCAGACAGTGCAGACAGACAGGGCAGACTGACAGTGCAGACTGACAGGGCAGACTGACAGTGCAGACAGACAGTGCAGACAGACAGATGTGGTATGGTACAAGCTTCCTCCAAGCCATATCACTTGTTCACTGCAGGAATGTTCTGAAGGGAATCAAAGCAAAAGATTCAAACAGAGAACATTAAAAGGCCATGAACTATTTTAGTATGTGTAAACTGGGAGATGAGCATTTGTCTCTCTTTTTCTGTTGGCTCAAACCATTCTTTCTTTTTTCTTTTTTTTGTGGGTGGATCAGCTTTAATATTGCAGATCGATTGTGGCTTCCATCAATGTAATTGTCAACATATTTTCTAATCCTCCATATTTTGTTTATAAATATACGAAAGTTTGGAGACACCTACTCAATAAAGGGTTTTTCTTTATTTGTACTATTTTCTACATTGTAGAATAATAGTGAAGACATCAAAACTATGAAATAACACTTGCTGTTTTGGTTAGTAACTATTGCTTTATTTCACCGTAGAGCCTCTAGCACTGCTCAATACGCCTCAGTTAACAATTTAGTTCCACCTCCCACACACACAGTGACATCACTTGGTTTAAATGCTATTTCTAGAGACAATATCTCTTTCATCGTCACTCTATGCACAGGTTTACCCCCACTGTATTCACATCCTGCCATACCTTTGTCTGTACATTATGCCTTGAATCTATTCTACCGTGCCCAGAAATCTCCTTTTGCTCCTTCTACTCTCTGTTGTGAACCTACTTGACGACTAGTTCTGTTAGCCTTTAGCCGTACCCTTATCCTACTCCTCCTCTGTTCCTCTGGTGATGTGGAGGTTAATCCAGGCCCTGCAGTGCCTAGCTCCACTCCCACTCCCCAGGCGCTCTCATTTGTTGACTTCTGTAACCGTAAAAGCCTTGGTTTCATGCATGTTAACATTAGAAGCCTCCTCCCTAAGTTTGTTTTATTCACTGCTTTAACACACTCTGCCAACCCAGATGGCCTAGCCGTGTCTGAATCCTGGCTTAGGAAGACCACCAAAAACCCTGAAATTTCCATCCCTAACTATAACATTTTCCAACAAGATAGAACTGCCAAAGGGGGCGGAGTTGCAATCTACTGCAGAGATAGCCTGCAGAGTTCTGTCCAACTATCGAGGTCTGTGCCCAAACAATTTGAGCTTCTACTTTTAAAAATCCACCTCGTCAGAAACAAGTCTCTTACCATTGCCGCTTTCTATAGACCACCATCTGCCCCCAGCTGTGCCCTGGACACCATTTTGGAACTGATTGCCCCCTCATCTATCTTCAGAGCTCGTGCTGTTAGGTGACCTAAACTGGGACATGCTTAACACCCCAGCCATCCTACAATCTAAGCTTGATGCTCTCAATCTCACACAAATAATTAATTAACCTACAACCCCAAATCCGTAAACACGGGCACCCTCATAGATGTCATCCTAACCAACCTGCCCTCCAAATACACCCCTGCTGTCTTCAACCAGGATCTCAGCGATCTCTGCCTCATTGTCTGCGTCTGTAATGGGTCCGCGGTCAAACGACCACCCCTCATCACTGTCAAACGCTCGCTAAAACATTTCAGCGAGCAGGCCTTTCTAATCGGCCTGGTCCGGGTATCCTTGAAGGAAATTAACCTCATTCCGTCAGTAGAGGATGCCTGTTTATTATTTAAAAGTGCTTTCCTCGCCATCTTAAATAAGCATGCCCCATTCAAGAAATGTAGAACCAGGAACAAATATAGCCCTTGGTTCACTCCAGACCTGACTGCCCTTGACCAGCACAAAAGCATCCTGTGACGTACTGCATTAGCATCGAATGGCCCCCGTGACATGCAACTTTTCAGGGAGGTTAGAAACCAATATACACAGGCAGTTAGGAAAGCAAAGGCTAGCTTTTTCAAACAGAAATTTGCATCCTGTAGCACTAACTCCGACAAGTTCTGGGAACCTGTAAAGTCTATGGAGAATAAGAGCACCTCCTCCCAGCTGCCCACTGCACTGAGACTTGGAAACACTGTCACCACCGATAAATCCGCGATAATTGAGAATTTCAATAAGCATATTTCTACGGCTGGCCATGCTTTCTACCTGGTTACCCCTACTCTGGTCAAGAGCCCTGCACCCCTCACTGCAACTTGCCCAAGCCTCCCCCATTTCTCCTTCACCCAAATCCTATATATATCCTACCCTGCCTCTCTAAGGTCTTTGAAAGCCAAGTTAACAAACACATCACCAACCATTTTGAATCCCACCATACCTTCTCTGCTATGCAATCTGGTTTCAGAGCTGGTCATGGGTGCACCTCAGCCACACTCAAGGTCCAAAACGACATCATAACCGCCATCGATAAGAGACATTACTGTGCATTGATTCATTGATCTGGCCAAGGCTTTCCACTCTGTCAAATACCATATTCTTATTGGCAGACTCAACAGCCTTGGTTTCTCAAATGATTGCCTCGCCTGGTTCACCAACTACTTCTCTGATAGAGTTCAGTGTGTCAAATCGGAGGGCCTGTTGTCCGGACCTCTGGCAGTCACTATAGGGGTGCCACAGGGTTCAATTCTTGGGCTGACTCTCATCTCTGTATACATCATTGATGTCGCTCTTGCTGCTGGTGATTCTCTGATCCACCTCTACGCAGACGACACCATTCTGTATACTTCTGGCCCTTCTTTGGACACTGTTAACTACCCTCCAGACGAGCTTCAATGCCATACAACTCTCCTTTCGTGTCCTTAAATGCAAGTAAAACTAAATGCATGCTCTTCAACCGATCACTGCCCGCACCTGCACGCCCGTCCAGCATCACTACTCTGGACGGTTCTGACTTAGAATATGTAGACAACTACAAACACATAGGTGTCTGGTTAGACTGTAAACTCTCCTTCCAGAATCACATTAAGCATCTCCAATCCAAAATGAAAATCTAGAATCGGCTTCCTATTTCGCAACAAAGCTTCCTTCACTCATGCTGCCAAACATACCCTCGTAAAACTGACCATCCTACCAATCCTCGACTAGAATAAATTTATAAACCATCGCGGTTCACGCAAAACACATTACACAGCGAAAACAAATCCCTTATCTTTTGAATAACTTCTGCTGAGGGTTTCCCAAGTGTCCAATGAAGACAATCCATGGTTCTTTTGTTAGAAAAAGTCATTTATTATATCCATAAATCTCCATTTGGTTGGTGCGTTATGTTCAGAAAAAAACGTGAAGAGAACGCGTTCAAATATACCTATAAACTTTTCCTAAACAAATCAAATACCAGTTAAAATGCATCCTTAGCTATCCTTTTATGAATATGAGCGATAATATTTCACTCGGATGGTCACCTAAACGTGGGGCGCACAGCCAGACTCGCGCACGAGAAAACTTGTTGACATCTGAGCTACCTTGGCCATTTCCTGTACCTATTTTTCCTGCTTCCTCCAATCTCTTTGAGGCTTTATATATAGACTGTTGACATCTAGTGGAAGCCATAGGTAATGAAATCTCGGAGCTGCTTGCCATAGAACTCAATAGGGAGACTGTCAAACAGAGCCAATGTGACAAAAAACAGTAATTCCGGACAGATTTTTCTCGGGTTTTCGCCTGCTATTTCTGTTCTGTTACACTCACAGACATTATGTTAACTTCAGAGTGTTTCCTATCCAATAGTACTAATTATGTGCATATCCTATTTTCTGGGCCTGAGTGGGAGGCATTTTACTTTGGGCACGCCAGACTCTCCAAAACCGTCCCCTCGGGAGCCGCTCCCTAAGAAGTTAAGCACCAGCTGTCAGAGCAGCTCACAGATCACTGCACCTGTACATAGCCCATTTGTAAATAGCCCATCCAACTACCTCATCCCCATACTGTATTTATTTATTTATCTTGCTCCTTTGTACCCCAGTATCTCTATTTGCACATTAATCTTCTGTACATCTACCATTCCAGTGTTTAATTGCTATATTGTAATTACTTTGCCACCTTGGCCTATTTATTGCCCTACCTCCCTTATCTTGCCTCATTTGCACTCACTGTATATAGACTTTTTGTTTTCTTTTTCTACTGTATTATTGACTGTATGTTTTGTTTATTCCATGTGTGTTGTATGTGTCGAACTGCTGTGCTTTATCTTGGCCAGGTCACAGTTGTAAATGAGAACTTGATCTCAACTAGCCTATCTGGTTAAATAAAGGTGAAATAAAAAAAATACATATACATATATATTTTCCTTTATTATTTTCCCCTAACCCTACCACCCCTCCCTTAATTGGAGTAAACTAATAAACAATAACACTTGGACTTCTACTTCCAGCTTATACATACTATATACATTTTACAGACACTGTATATTTTAAAATAGCTCTTTTGTCTGTTTTTCCATCCCATCCTTAAGCTCCACTCAATCCCTCCCATCTATCTCTGAACACCATCCAGTTTTGATTTCTGTTTGCTTTATGTTTTTCAAACCTTTCTTCCCTCCAACACACTCCATTCACTACTGCTGCTTAACAATTCACTCAGATGCCTTCTCACAGACCAATCGTATGCTCTGTTCCTCACAAGCCGTGAAGACTTTGTCCAATCAGCTCAACTCTCATTCACTCTACAGTAGTTGCAAACAGTGGAAAAACACAAAAATAGTCTCCAAATAGTTTTTCACCACGTTCAGAACTGTTAGGGCATATTCTCTTCACTGCTTCAGTTTGTATTTATGTTTTGAAGATCTTCTATCATAAAACCTCTAGGGGAATGACAATCTATAGAACATGCATCCCGCCTGTAGAGCCTCCAGTCGTGAAGATGTAGGGAACTATGGCAGATTTCTGCTGAAAACATAAAGGGCACCTCTTTGATTGGTTGATCAAAGAGAAAAGTTTTCTATCTATAGCATATAGAGTCCGAGCTGTTGCTAGGAGGGTGTGCTGCCTACAGAAGTAGGAAACATATACATTACTAATGAAGGCCACTGAGATAGCTGTGGAGAAAGAATACTTTAGGGGATGTACATTATGGTATGATTCTTGACCTCGCTCTCTTCTTCCTTATCTTTATCTCCCTTTTTCTATCATCATCCTTTCTTTTTCCTTCCCCCACAACCTCTCTCCCCTCTCCTCCAGTGGGACGGTGTAGGTCCTCTCCCAGACTCAGCTGACCCTCCTAAAGGAGTCCAGATGTTATGGCATCCGTCCATAGTGAAGCCCTATCTCACCCTGCTGTCAGAGTGCTCTAACCCTGATACACTGGAGGGAGCGGCTGGAGCACTGCAGAATCTGGCTGCAGGCACCTGGAAGGTATGGTGGTCCATTAGTCTGTCTCCTGTTCTCTTTGCAGGGGTGTGTCAGTCTAAGGCTTCCCTCTCCTGTCTGTCAGTCTTAAATGCCCCCTCTCTCTCCAGTGGTGCATCAGTCTAACTCTTCCCCCTCTCTCTCCAGTGGTGCATCTGTCTTACTATTCCCCCTCCTGTTTCTCAGTCTAATTCTTCCCTTTCTCTCTCTCTCTCTCTCTCTCTCTCTCTCTCGCTCTCACTAGTTGTGGGTCCGTTAGTGTAATTCTTCCCCCTTTCTCTCCAGTGGTCCGTCAATCTAACTCTTCCCTGTGTCTCTCCAGTGGTCTGTCAGTCTAACTTCTCCTCCTCTATCTCTTGTTGTTGGTCAGTCAATCTAACTCTTCCCACTCTCTCCTCCCTCTCCAGTGGTCCGTCACTCTAACTCTTCCCCCTCTCATCTCTCTCCAGTGGTCAGTATATATCCGGGCAGCAGTGCGTAAGGAGAAGGGTCTTCCTATCCTGGTGGAGTTGTTGAGGATAGACAATGACCGTGTGGTGTGTGCAGTGGCTACCGCGCTCAGGAATATGGCCCTGGACGTCAGAAACAAAGAACTAATAGGTAACACACACACACACAGAAGCACACCCACACACACACACACACACTCATAAACACACACACATACACTTCACAGTGCAGCAGCTCTGGCCACCTGTGGGTTGTCAGTGTAACTGAGTGATTGCGTAGAGGACTCTTCGGTGGTGGCTATAAATGAAACAGATCAAAGGAGTCAGATGGACTTTGAAACACAGACTGATGGTGAATGTGAAGCGCACAGCTAATGGCGGTCTGCTAGTCCCATTGTACAGGCCTCACAAGTCAACCTCAGCACCGATAGGCGGAGCTCAGCCTCTCATTAACACTGCCTTGGTGTGTTTGGGATTTTCTGTGTTTCTGTGTGTGTTTCTATCTGTGTGTGTGTGTGTGTGTGTGTGTGTGTGTGTGTGTGTGTGTGTGTGTGTGTGTGTGTGTGTGTGTGTGTGTGTGTGTGTGTGTGTGTGTGTGTGTGTGTGTGTGTGTACGTGCGCTTTCAGTGACAGCCCATTGATCTCTCTCTAAACATCTGGGCTTCCCGGTGTGCTATCTGGTGTCCATGGTAACCCCCCCCCATTATCTCAGGCAGTTGTCTTCCAGAGCCCCTGGGAATTCTCAACCAAGGCTGGTGATTGGCAAGGAACCCCCATTTTTACTTCGCTAGAAATTCCTATGGTTGCGATTGCTAAACCGGGTATTCAGATAGTTGCTATAGGGAAGAGGAGAGGAGAGAAGGGAAGAGGAGAGGAGAGAAGGGAAGGTGTTCTGTTGGTGACTATGGTTGTCTTCTTTGGAACCTACGGGTCAATAATGAACTCTTTGGCACAGTGCAGATACGTTCAATGGAGGCATTTTCCAGAACCACAGATCTAGGATCAGTACTCTACAACCAATTCGAACCATAATCATTAGGGGGATGAATACAATCTGATCAGTTACAATCTCTACCTACTCTTTGCAGTATGTGTTAAATGTGATGGTAGAAGCCATAACCCAGCTTGTAGTTTTAACAGAAAGACACAGTGTTTAGGTCTGTGCACCTCGAGAGACACCAGGCTGAATAATGTAATCAATCGCAATTTCACAAGAAAACCACTCAACAAATTGGAATAGATTTTGTTTGAATACACTTCAGCAGCACTGTATAACACTGTTAACCTACGGCTCATATTGGCCTTGCAGAGTAATTTAATTGAACCAGAGAGAAAGAGATATAGGGAGAGGGGAAGAGAGAGAGAGAGTTAGACCCATACAAACCATGAGAAAACAAAAAGAGAATTACTTGACACAAAAAAAACATGGCAAACTAGAATGCTATTTGGCCCTGAACAGAGAGTACACAGTGGCAGAATACCTGACCACTGTGACTGACAAAAAATTTAGGAAATCTTTGACTGTACAGACTCACTATAGCATAGCCTTGCTATTGAGAAAGGCCACAGTAGGCAGACCAGACTCTCAAGAGAAGACAGGCTATGTGCACACTGCCCACAAAATGAGGTGGAAACTGAGGGATAGCTCTAAGGGAGTGGTTGAGTTTATGTGAGAACAGCAGGGGATAAAGCATATATGTTTATATATATACTGTATAGAATATATATGTATTGTATAAAATACATATGTACTGTATAGAATACCTATTCATTGTATAGAATACCAATGTAATGTATAGAATATCTATGTACTGTATAGAATATCTATTGTTTGTATAAAATACCTATGTGCTGTATAAAATACCTATGTTGTCACGATCTTCATGAGGGACAGACCAAGGCGCAGTGAGGCATCCAGTATACATGTTTATTATTCAAAAACGAAACTCACGTAACTGGGTAAGACAACAAAAGGTAAATGTAACGAAGATCGTGAAGTCGAACACACTAAACACAAACAAGCTATGTCCAAACAATCACCCACAAAACCTAAATGAAAACCCCAAATATATATATGGTTCCCAATTAGAGACAACGACACACAGCTGCCTCTAATTGGGAACCATTACCCCAACATAGAAATAGAACACCTAGAACATAAAAAACCCTACACCAAAAACAAAACAAAACACGCCAGCCTGTCATCTCAGGCCTGGACGTGACAGTACCTCTCAAAGGCGCGGACTCGACCGCGCCACCCAAAAGTCCATGGGGGGGTCTTCGGGTGGGTTTCTCTGTCCCAGGTGGCGGCTCCGGTGCTGGCCCGAAGTCACACACCGGAGGCCCTGGGCCATTTGCAGGACTGGGGACCCTCTCTGGCGGCCCCGGGCTGGGGACCCTCTCTGGCGGCCCCGGGCTGGGGACCCTCACTGGCGGCGCCGGGCTGGGGACCCTCACTGGCGGCGCCGGGCTGGGGACCCTCACTGGCGCTCTGGTGCGGGGAGCGGGAACCGGCCGTACTGGGCTCGTGACGCGCACTCTGGTGCGGGGAGCGGGAACCGGCCGTACTGGGCTCGTGACGCGCACTCTGGTGCGGGGAGCGGGAACAGGACGTGCTGGACTCTCTAAGCGCACGGGGAGCCTGGAGCGTGGAACAGGGATCCTGGAGCGTGGAGCAGGGACAGGACGTACTGAGTCCACGCCGGGCACAGGGATCCTGGAGCGTAGAACAGGGATCCTGGAGTGTGGAGCAGAGACAGGACGTACTGGGCTGTGGATGCGAACCGGAGATTCTGCCCGTAGGACCGGTGCAGGATATCTTGGTCCCAGGAGACGCACTGGAGACCTGGCGCGCAGAGCCGGCACCACTCTTCCAGGCAGCACACTAACCTTGGCCTGACAGACGAGTGGCGCTGGGATCTCTCGCACTGGGCTGTGGACACGTACCGGAGATACTGAACGCAGAAACGGTGCAGGATATCCAGATCCTAGGAGGCGTACCGGAGACCAGGAGCGCTGAGCCGGCACCACTCTACCAGGCTGCACACTCATCGTAGCCTGACAGACGAGTGGCGCTGGAATCTCCCGCACCGGGATGTGAATGCGCACAGGAGAAACAGTGTGCAAAACTGCATAACACGGTGTCCTCTCCGTGCGCCGCCTCCCTAACGCTCTCCACAAAGCACGAGGAGTTGGCTCAGGAGTCCCTCTACTGAACCGGCCAAACTCCACGTGTGCCCCCCCAAAAAAAAATTTTGGGGGGCTGTCTTTCGGGCTTCCGTGCCCGGCGAGGTCTCATAAACTCTCCTCTATCAGGATCCCATGCTCCGTATAGATCTTCATACCTGCGCCGCTCCGCCGCCGCTGCTTCCAGTTCCTCTCTAGGACGGCGATACTCTCCAGGCTGGGTCCACGCACCTCCATAGAATAATTCCTCCTCCCAAGTCCTTAACTCCCGGGTCTCTCGCTGCTTGGTCTTCTTTTGGTGGGTGATTCTGTCACGATCTTCATGAGGGACAGACCAAGGCGCAGCGAGGCATCCAGTATACATGTTTATTATTCAAAAACAAAACTCACGTAACTGGGTAAGACAACAAAAGGTAACTGTAACGAAGATCGTGAAGTCGAACACACTAAACACAAACAAGCTATGTCCAAACAATCACCCACAAAACCTAAATGAAAACCCCAAATATATATATGGTTCCCAATTAGAGACAACGACACACAGCTGCCTCTAATTGGGAACCATTACCCCAACATAGAAATAGAACACCTAGAACGTAAAAACCCTACACCAAAAACAAAACAAAACACGCCAGCCTGTCATCTCAGGCCTGGACGTGACATATGTGCTGTATAAAATACATATGTACTGTATAAAATACCTATATTCTGTATAGAATATCTATGTGCTGTATAGAATACATATGTGCTGTATAGAATATCTATGTGCTGTATAGAATACCTATGTATTGTGTAGAATACCTATGTGCTGTATAGAATACCTATGTATTGTGTAGAATACCTATGTTCTGTAGAGAATATCTTTGTACTGTATAGGATATCTACAGTGGGGCAAAAAAGTATTTAGTCAGCCACCAATTGTGCAAGTTCTCTCACTTAAAAAGATGAGAGAGGCCTGTAATTTTCATCATAGGTACACTTCAACTATGACAGACAAAATGAGGAAAAGAAATCCAGAAAATCACATTGTAGGATTTTTAATGAATTTATTTGCAAATGATGGTGGAAAATAAGTATTTGGTCACATACAAACAAGCAAGATTTCTGGCTCTCACAGACCTGTAACTTCTTCTTTAAGAGACTCTTCTGTCCTCCACTCGTTACCTGTATTAATGGCACCTGTTTAAACTTGTTATCAGTATAAAAGACACCTGTCCACAACCTCAAACAGTCACACTCCAAACTCCACTATGGCCAAGACCAAAGAGCTGTCAAAGGACACCAGAAACAAAATTTTAGACCTGCACCAGGTTGGGAAGACTGAATCTGCAATAGGTAAGCAGCTTGGTTTGAAGAAATCAACTGTGGGAGCAATTATTAGGAAATGGAAGACATACAAGACCACTGATAATCTTCCTCGATCTGGGGCTCCACGCAAGATCTCACCCGTGGGGTCAAAATGATCACAAGAACGGTGAGCAAAAATCCCAGAACCACTGCAGGGGACCTAGTGAATGACCTGCAGAGAGCTGGGACCAAAGTAACAAAGCCTACCATCAGTAACACACTACGCCGCCAGGGACTCAAATCCTGCAGTGCCAGACGTGTCCCCCTGCTTAAGCCAGTACATGTTCAGGCCCGTCTGAAGTTTGCTAGAGAGCATTTGGATGATCCAGATGAGGATTGGGAGAATGTCATATGGTCAGATGAAACCAAAATAGAACTTTTTGGTAAACTCAACTCGTCGTGTTTGGAGGACAAAGAATGCTGAGTTGCATCCAAAGAACACCATACCTACTGTGAAGCATGGGGGTGGAAACATCATGCTTTGGGGCTGTTTTTCTGCAAAGGGACCAGGACGACTGATCCGTGTAAAGGAAAGAATGAATGGGGCAATGTATTGTGAGATTTTGAGTGAAAACCTCCTTCCATCAGCAAGGGCATTGAAGATGAAACGTGGCTGGGTCTTTCAGCATGGCAATGATCCCAAACACACCGCCCGGGCAACGAAGGAGTGGCTTCGTAAGAAGCATTTCAAGGTCCTGGAGTGGCCTAGCCAGTCTCCAGATCTCAAACCCATAGAAAATCTTTGGAGGGAGTTGAAAGTCCGTGTTGCCCAGCGACAGCCCCAAAACATCACTGCTCTAGAGGAGATCTGCATGGCGGAATGGGCCAAAATACCAGCAACAGTGTGTGAAAACCTTGTGAAGACTTACAGAAAACGTTTTACCTCTGTCATTGCCAACAAAGGGAATATAACAAAGTATTGAGATAAACTTTTGTTATTAACCAAATACTTATTTTCCACCATCATTTGCAAATAAATAAATAAAAAATCCTACAATGTGATTTTCTGTATTTCTTTTTCTCATTTCGTCTGTCATAGTTGAAGTGTACCTATGATGAAAATTACAGGCCTCTCTCATCTTTTTAAGTTGGAGAACTTGCACAATTGGTGGCTGACTATATACTTTTTTGCCCCACTGTATGTATTGTATAGAATACCTGTGTACGGTATAGAATGACTTTGTATTGTGTAGAATACCTATGTACTGTATAGAATACCTATGTACTCTAGAGAACACATGTGTACTGTATAGAATACCTATGCATTGTGTAGAATACCTATGTATTGTATAGAATACCTATGTACTGTATATAATACCTATGTATTGTATAGAATGCCTATGTACTGTATAGAATACCTATGTACTGTATAGAATACCTTTGTACTGTATAGAATACCAATGTAATGTATAGAATATCTATGTACTGTATAGAATATCTATTGTTTGTATAAAATACCTATGTGCTGTATAAAATACATATGTACTGTATAAAATACCTATATTCTGTATAGAATACATATGTGCTGTATAGAATATCTATGTGCTGTATAGAATACCTATGTATTGTGTAGAATACCTATGTGCTGTATAGAATACCTATGTATTGTATAGAATACCTATGTGCGGTATAGAATGACTATGTATTGTGTAGAATACCTATGTACTGTATAGAATACCTATGTACTCTAGAGAACACATGTGTACTGTATAGAATACCTATGCATTGTGTAGAATACCTATGCATTGTTTAGAAAACCTATGTACTGTAAAGAATACCGATGTACTGTATAGAACACCTATGTACTGTATAGAATACCTTTGTACTGTATAGAATACCTATGTACTGTATAGGATACCTATGTATTGTATGGAATACCTATGTACTGTATAGCATACATACTTATTGTGTAGAATACCTATGCATTGTTTAGAATACTTATGTACTGTATAGAATACCTATGTATTGTATAGAATACCTATGTACTGTATAGATTACCTTTGTATTGTGTAGAACACCTATGCATTGAGTAGAATATCTTTGCATTGTATAGAATACCTATGTACTGTATAGAATACCTATGTATTGTATAGAAAACCTATCTACTGTGTAGCATTCCTCTTTATTGTGTAGAATACCTATGTACTGTATAGAATACCTATTTATTGTGTAGAATACCTATGCATTGTTTAGAAAACCTATGTACTGTATAGAATACCGATGTACTGTATAGAATACCTATTTATTGTGTAGAATACTTATGCATTGTTTAGAATACCTATGTACTGTATAGAATAATTTTGCATTGTATAAAATACCTATGTATTGTATAGAATACCTATGTACTGTATAGAATACCTATGTAATCTATAGAATACCTATGTACTGTATAGAACACCTATGTACTGTATAGAATACCTTTTTATTGTGTAGAATACTTATGCATTGTTTAGAATACCTATGTACTGTATAGAATACCTATGTTTTGTATAGAATACCTATGTACTGTATAGATTACATTTGTATTGTATAGAATACCTATGCATTGTGTAGAATACCTTTTCATTGTATAGAATACCTATGTATTGTATAGAATACCTATCTACTGTGTAGCATACCTATTTATTGTATAGAATACCTATGTTTTGTATAGAATACCTATGTACTGTATAGATTACATTTGTATTGTATAGAATACCTATGCATTGTGTAGAATACCTTTTCATTGTATAGAATACCTATGTACAGTATAGAATACCAATGTAATGAATAGAATATCTATGTACTGTATATAATATCTATTGTTTGTATAATATACCTATGTACTGTATTGAATACCTATGTACTGTACAGAATATCTATGTATTGTATAGAATACCTACGTACGGTATAGAATACCTATGTGCTCTAGAGAACACATGTGTACTGTATAGAATACCTATGCATTGTGTAGAATGCCTATGTATTGTATAGAATACCTATGTACTGTATATAATACCTATGTATTGTATAGAATGCCTATGTACTGTATAGATTACCTTTGTATTGTGTAGAACACCTATGCATTGAGTAGAATACCTTTGCATTGTATAGAATACCTATGTACTGTATAGAATACCTATGTATTGTATAGAAAACCTATCTACTGTGTAGCATACCTATTTATTGTGTAGAATACCTATGTACTGTATAGAATACCTTTGCATTGTTTAGAATACCTATGTAATGTATAGCATACCTATGTACTGTATAAAATACCTATGTAATGTATAGAATAACTATGTACTGTATAGAATTCCTATTTATTGTGTAGAAAACCTATGTACTATATAGAATATCTATGTATTGTATAGAATACCTATGCATTGTGTAGAATACCTTTGCACTGTATAGAATACAGCATGTACTGTATAGAATATGTATGTATTGTATAGAATACATATATACTGTATAGAATACCTTTGTACTGTATTGAATACCTATTCATTTTGTAGAATACCAATGTAATGTATAGAATATCTATGTACTGTATAGAATATCTATTGTTTGTATAATATACCTATGTGCTGTATAAAATACCTATGTGCTGTATTAAATACCTATGTGCTGTATAAAATACCTATGTACTGTATAGAATACCTATGTTCTGTATATAATATCTATGTATTGTATAGAATACCTATGCATTGTATAGAATACCTATTTATTGTGTAGAATACCTATGCATTCTGTAGAATACCTATGCATTGTGTAGAATAGCTATGCTTGTGTAGAATACCTATGCAATGTATATAATACATATGTACTGTATAAAATACTTATTGTGTAGAATACCTATGTACTGTATAGAATATCTATGTACTGTGTAGAATACCTATGTTTTGTATAGAATACATATGCATTGTGTAGAATACCTATGCATTGTGTAGAATACCTATGCAATATATAGAATACCTATGTACTGTATAGAATTCCTATGTATTATGTAGAATACCTATGCATTGTGTAGAATACCCCATGTACTGTATAGAATATCTATGTATTATGTAGAATACCTATGTACTGTGTAGCATTCCTCTTTATTGTGTAGAATACCTATGTACTGTATAGAATACCTATTTATTGTGTAGAATACCTATGCATTGTTTAGAAAACCTATGTACTGTATAGAATACCGATGTACTGTATAGAATACCTATTTATTGTGTAGAATACTTATGCATTGTTTAGAATACCTATGTACTGTATAGAATAATTTTGCATTGTATAAAATACCTATGTATTGTATAGAATACCTATGTACTGTATAGAATACCTATGTAATCTATAGAATACCTATGTACTGTATAGAACACCTATGTACTGTATAGAATACCTTTTTATTGTGTAGAATACTTATGCATTGTTTAGAATACCTATGTACTGTATAGAATACCTATGTTTTGTATAGAATACCTATGTACTGTATAGATTACATTTGTATTGTATAGAATACCTATGCATTGTGTAGAATACCTTTTCATTGTATAGAATACCTATGTATTGTATAGAATACCTATCTACTGTGTAGCATACCTATTTATTGTATAGAATACCTATGTTTTGTATAGAATACCTATGTACTGTATAGATTACATTTGTATTGTATAGAATACCTATGCATTGTGTAGAATACCTTTTCATTGTATAGAATACCTATGTACAGTATAGAATACCAATGTAATGAATAGAATATCTATGTACTGTATATAATATCTATTGTTTGTATAATATACCTATGTACTGTATTGAATACCTATGTACTGTACAGAATATCTATGTATTGTATAGAATACCTACGTACGGTATAGAATACCTATGTGCTCTAGAGAACACGTGTACTGTATAGAATACCTATGCATTGTGTAGAATGCCTATGTATTGTATAGAATACCTATGTACTGTATATAATACCTATGTATTGTATAGAATGCCTATGTACTGTATAGATTACCTTTGTATTGTGTAGAACACCTATGCATTGAGTAGAATACCTTTGCATTGTATAGAATACCTATGTACTGTATAGAATACCTATGTATTGTATAGAAAACCTATCTACTGTGTAGCATACCTATTTATTGTGTAGAATACCTATGTACTGTATAGAATACCTTTGCATTGTTTAGAATACCTATGTAATGTATAGCATACCTATGTACTGTATAAAATACCTATGTAATGTATAGAATAACTATGTACTGTATAGAATTCCTATTTATTGTGTAGAAAACCTATGTACTATATAGAATATCTATGTATTGTATAGAATACCTATGCATTGTGTAGAATACCTTTGCACTGTATAGAATTGCATGTACTGTATAGAATATGTATGTATTGTATAGAATACATATATACTGTATAGAATACCTTTGTACTGTATTGAATACCTATTCATTTTGTAGAATACCAATGTAATGTATAGAATATCTATGTACTGTATAGAATATCTATTGTTTGTATAATATACCTATGTGCTGTATAAAATACCTATGTGCTGTATTAAATACCTATGTGCTGTATAAAATACCTATGTACTGTATAGAATACCTATGTTCTGTATATAATATCTATGTATTGTATAGAATACCTATGCATTGTATAGAATACCTATTTATTGTGTAGAATACCTATGCATTCTGTAGAATACCTATGCATTGTGTAGAATAGCTATGCTTGTGTAGAATACCTATGCAATGTATATAATACATATGTACTGTATAAAATACTTATTGTGTAGAATACCTATGTACTGTATAGAATATCTATGTACTGTGTAGAATACCTATGTTTTGTATAGAATACATATGCATTGTGTAGAATACCTATGCATTGTGTAGAATACCTATGCAATATATAGAATACCTATGTACTGTATAGAATTCCTATGTATTATGTAGAATACCTATGCATTGTGTAGAATACCCCATGTACTGTATAGAATATCTATGTATTATGTAGAATACCTATGTACTGTATAGAATTTCTTTGTATTGTATAGAATACCTATGTACTGTATAGAATATCTATGCAGTTTTTGGTTCTACTCGTCATTGTCAAGCACCATTGTGTTTATTCTACCTAAGAGCGTTACTTGTAGAATATCTCCTTTTCCCCACTAACTTCTGAGTTGTGGTTAAGTCTTTGTTGTTATCCGCGCTAAATGGGTGTGTCATTGGGAATAGCAGTGTTGTGGTGTTGTTGTTGTGGTTAAGCATTGATAGAGCTGTAATGATTTTAGATGAACATTGTTTGGTCCAGACAATTACCTTTTTATTCTCACAGCCATGGGACTACTGTCCTCTCTTATCATTGTCAGGAAGGATGTTGAAGAGAGGAAAGTAAGAGAGGATAAGAGGAGAGAGAAAAAAATTGGGAGGGAATGAAGGAGAGTGGCAGAGAGAAAGAGAGAGAAGGAGAGAAAATCACAGAGAAGGAGAGAGGAGGGGAGAGAAAGAGAGGAGAGAGAGAATGAGAGAATGAGAGAGAAACGCAGAGAAGGAGCAAGAAACGCAGAGAAGGAGCGAGAAATGCAGAGTAGAGAGAGAGATAGTGAGAGAGAGAGAGAAGGAGAGAGAGAGAGAGAGAGAGAGAGAGAGAGAGAGAGAGAGAGAGAAGGAGAGAGGTAATAAAGCTGAAACAGTGTTTATTCAGTCATATGTTGTATGTTCATTGTCACACAGCATTATTCAACTTATCTGTCATGTTTTTAAGTCTTTCTGTCCAATTCACCTGACTGGTTGTGTGGCGAATGAATCACGTTTTGGCGTTACAATAACTCATCAACGTCGCTTGCTACAATTTACTTATAGTGGGTTTTTTGACACGTGAGATGGGCATGTGTATGCCAAGGAGACAGAGGGGGGATACAGTGCATGCCATCTAGCTCTAGCAGGGTGATGTATAGTGGTAAAATACCAATATGTTATGTTTAAAAGGGCCGTCTCTCTTTCTGCTCTCTCACCCTCAGTCATCTTCTTCTCTTCCTCCATCCCTCCCGTTCTACCTCCCCTCCCTTCTCTACTCTCCCTCACTCTG
This sequence comes from Brachymystax lenok tsinlingensis, assembly GCA_030435695.1. NCBI lineage: Eukaryota > Metazoa > Chordata > Actinopteri > Salmoniformes > Salmonidae > Brachymystax > Brachymystax lenok. The sequence goes on from CM059814.1 coordinate 10,476,571, forward strand.
GCTCCAGTCCCATCTTTCCATGTCTGCTTTCAGACCTACTACATTATATTAGCTCATGTAGCCAGCCGAGGCTCTTCTCTCTCACTCTCGCGCTCTCTCTCTCTGTCTGTCTCTCGCTCTCTCTCTCTCTCTCCATGTCTGGGTCCAGACCTACGTATACAGGGGTATTAGTTAATGTAGTCCTCCTTGGATCCGCTCTTTGTGTCTCCGGATGATGACATCAGTGCTCAGGAGGGTTGCTGCGGAAACGCAGGGAGGGTGCTGTAGGCAGCCATTAATTACAGGAACCTGAGTCTACAGAGGAGTCAGAGTCCGCAGGGCACACACACACACACACTGAGAGTGCAGAGGAATCAGCGTCCGCAGGGCACAGTCTGACTCACAACACACACACGCCATTACACACTTATACAAATTTTAGCATGAACAAAATACCAAGGTGTGCCAAAGAGAAAGTAACTCTGGTGTAAAGAGTGTAATCATCTGGTAGCTTCAACCATACACTCATTTGTTTACTCATGTTCTTCTCTCTATGGGATTAGTCATGTGTGTAAGTGTACGTCACGTTCGATTTACCTGCTACATTTCCTTTCTGGCTGTCCTACCTGCTTCCTGTCCCCTATCAGCTTGAAGGGCTGTTAACAGTCTTGTGTACAGGTTGAGACAGTGAGTATATAGATCATCATTGGAAGGTGTACTTATGGAGGTGCCAGAGATGGTTTACATTAACGAGATTGGTCAACCATGTTTGCTTAGAACTTTTTACATTTCTATAGGGTATATTCTGTCAGAGGTAGGCATTAGTACTAGTCATCTGGAATATTCTGAGCAGCTGACCCCCATTCTATGACCACTAAAAACAGCATCACAGGTATTCCAGAAAAATGGAAAAAGATGTCTCTTCTCAGAAATGTCATTTTTAAGTCACACATTTTTATTCACTATTATTTCAAACACATATTTTGATCCAGTGGATCTTTCTTCCAAGCAACCCCCTGTGTCTTTCATGTGTGCACATGCGCTTCTCTCTTCTGTCACATCAAAGCAAGCCTCAGAGAGCAGGATGTTACAGGTGTGAAATCCTGCATTCACTGAAACTCCTATCTCTAGTAGGTAGAGTAGCAACGTGGCCCTTTCCTGTTTACCTTCATTTTCTAACCTCTTTTAAGCAGCTTTTTTTTTTGTCAATGTCCTTATCTCCTAAAGAAGGGTAATTTCCCACATTGCTGGCCATTTACTTTTACACATTTGCATACCTGACTCACCTCAGGGGACATTATACACACTTCACTTTGAACCATGGAGGAGGCACTGACATCATTCATAATAGGTCCATTCTGAAGTGTATGAGGCTGTATTTAAATATCATTAGGTTCCCTGTTTCTGGGTACTATACAGAGTTGAGTTGACTTACCTGATTGCTTGTGCTCTGGCACCCCCTGTGGCTGATGAGGCATACAGTACTTTATTAGTAGTTGTACTTTTTTTATTTAACTAGGGAAGTCTTATTTACAATGACCGCCTACCCCGGACAAACCCGGACGACGCTGGGCCAGTTGTGCACTGCCCACTCACGGCTGGATGTGATGCAGCCTGGATTTGAACCAGGGACTGTAGGGATCTGGATTTGAACCAGGGACTCTTGCACTGAGATGCAGTGCCTTAGACCACTGCGCCACTCAGGAGACACTCCTAAGGAGACACCCAGGTTCAGCCATTGGCAAGGAAAGTCCAAGGCCCTGTTTGTGTTGTGTGAAAATGCTTCCTTCCTTCTTGTAGTCTTTCTCCTCTCTGCACTCTCTCTTCTCCCTTTTCCCCCTCTCTCCCTCTCTCCCTCTCTTTGTTAAAGTTATCATTGATGATCATAAATGATTGCTCAGGTGAATGTAAAGGTCTTCAGCTAACAGACAAACTGTTTATATATGGTGCATAGAGATCCCACTGGGGCAATTACACTCAATTTCCTTTCAATAACAATCTCCATTCTCTGTCAGTAAACAATCAAATCACACACACCTGCATGCACACACACACACACACACACACACACACACACACACACACACACACACACACACACACACACACACACACACACACACACACACACACACACACACACACACACACACACACACACACACAGAGAGACACACATAAAAGCACAGACACATACACACACTAATTGCTGAGTATAATTGGCATACTTTAAATCAAATCACTCATTATTGACTTGATTAAGTATTTTCTTCTGTTGGAGTCAGGAGATGTAATCAGAGACTAGAGAATGAGTATAACCATTGTGGCGTTTGTGTGTGTGTGTGTGTGCGTGTGTGTGTGCTCACGTGTATGTGTGCACTTGCGATTACCAGGTGTGATTTCAACATTGACTGTTAGATGTAATCTTGGTTGAGTCTGCAGAGTGAAGCAGCAGCAGTTGAATTAAGTCATTTCAGATTGCATTCATTTCATCATACTGTTGCATGTCCTGATTATCTAAAGCCATCCCTGCAGTCATACACACACACACACACACACAGGGATATGTATTATTTTGCTAATGCTCTGCCCAACAGGAGGTAGTTTTAGTGTCAGTGTAATATATGTCTCTCTCTCTCTCTCTCATCCCACTGTCCCTCCGAGGAGATTTCAGATGAGACAGCTAGTTTGAGGATCCCTGCGACTCAGTACCTTGTGAACCCAGCAGGAGGTTTCAGGCTGTTACAGCTGCAGACGTGGACCATTGGTAGTCAAACATCTCCTGTCTCTGTTCTGGTCTTTGATAGGATTAATACTGGCTCTTATGTCATCTGATGACATGATGAAGTAGAACTTATATGTTGTTCTACCACAGCGTTGTGTACACCTTCATAACGGTATCCTCACTGGTTCAGCTACTTCGTTTCACCATCAGAGAGAGAACCAGTGAACTGAGCGATTAATAGCAGACAAATTCTAATTTAATTTGGAATTCCAATTCAATTATTGAATTCCTTCATGAAGTGGAGAATTTACATTGAATTGAATTCAAATTTGAACAATCGTCAAGTTATGGAATTGAATTGAAATTGTAAAAGCATGTAATCCTTGGAATTGAATTGGAATTTAATGTTTCCCAGTTAATGGAATTAATGCACTTAGTATCAAAATTGACGGCAGGAAATGTTTTAAATCATTTCAGCTATTTAACTACTTAGGGAGCACTCCCGACACTACCCGGTGAAATGTGAGGCGCCAAATTCAAAATCCAAAAGTTGAATTATTAAACATTCATAAATATACAATTGTTGCATAGTCATCAAAAGCTCTGATTCTTGGCAATATCACAGCGTTGTCAGATTTCAAAAAGGCTTTACGGCGAAAGCACAACATTTGATTGTTTGAGGGTAGCACCTCTAATATTTATGCATTAGCATAAATCCATAACCCAACACGGGTCTCACAAAACGCATAAGTTGATGAACTTCTGCTGAGGGCTTCCCAAGTGTCCAACGAAGACAATCCATGCTTCTTTGGTTAGAAAAAGTAATTTATTATATCCATAAATCTCCGTTTGGTTGGCGCGTTATGTTCAGAAAATCCACCGTCGAGTCGCCCATTGAACCGTGAAGAGAACACGTTCAAATTATACCTATACACTTTCTACAAACAAATCAAACATAATTTTTAATGTATCCTTAGGTATCCTTTTGGGTATATTTGCTGTAATATTTCAACCGGACGATAACGTGAACGATAGGAAAGGAAAATAAAGTGGTGCGCGTTCACAATCTCGCACGCGTCAAACCTTGTTTACAAAAGTGGTCGCCTGACAATTTCCTCTCCCTATCCGTTCTGGTCACTGCTAGAATTCCCAGTCTTTGACTGTTGACATCTAGTGGAAGCCATAGGTACTGCAGTCTCAGTCCTATATAAAGTTGTATGCAATAGGCACAATGGAGAAGATGCTCATTTACAAAGAAAACTGCAAATCCGGATGGATTTTCCTCGGGTTTTCGCCTGCTATATCACTTCTGTTATACTCACATACATTATTTTAACAATCTTAGAAACTTCAGAGTGGTTCCTATCCAATAGTACTAATTATGTGCGTATTCTATTTTCTGGGCCTGAGTGGCATGCATTTTACTTTGGGCACGCCAGACTCTCCAAAACCGTCACCCCGGGAGCCGCTCCCTAAGAAGTTAATATTATTTACAGTATACACTGACTGTACAAAACATTTAAAAAAGACAGCTCTTTCTATGACATAGACTGACCATGTCACGTCCTGGCCCTCTGGGTTCTCTATGGTGATTTAGGTCAGGGCGTGACTAGGGGGATTCTAGTTGTTCTATTTCTTTGTTTGTTTTGTGTATGGTTCCCAATTAGAGGCAGCTGATTGTCGTTACCTCTAATTGGGGATCATACTTAGTGTGTTCTGTTTCCCACCTGCTTTGTTGGGATATTGTTTTTGCACGTGCCGTGTGAGCGCTACTTAGTGTCTGATTCAGTTCTTTCTTTGTTGTTTTTGTCTGTTTTCACAATTAATAAATATGTGGAACGTCATGTACGCTGCGCCTTGGTCCATTTCTGAGAACGACCGTGACAGACCACGTGAATCCAGGTGAATGCTGTGATCCCTTATTGATGTCAATTGTTAAATCCACTTCAATCAGTGTAGATGAAGGGGAGGTGACCGGTTCACCAATATTGTATTAACTGCCTTAATGTTGCTGAACCCAAGGAAGAGTAGCTACTGCCTTGGCAGCAGCTAATGGGGATCCATAACAAATACAAATGCCAACAACAACAAAAATAAGGATTTTTAAGCCTTGAGACAATTGATACATGGATTGTGAATGTATGCCATTCAGAGGGTGCCTTTGAACGGGTATGGTAGTAGGTGCCAGGCTCACCACTTTCTGTCAAGAACTGCTACGCTGCTGGGTTTTTCACGCTTAACAGTTTCCTGTGTGTATCAAGAATGGTCCACCACATGGTCCACCACCCAAAGGACATCCAGCCAACTTGAGACAGCTGTGGGAAGCAATGGAGTCAACATGGACCAGCATCCCTGTGGAACGCTTTCGACACCTTATAGAGTCCATAACCTGATGAATTGAGGCTATTCTGAGAGCTCAGGGCGTGTATATCCTTTCAGAGATACACCAGGGACTGTAACATACTCTGTTTCACGGAATCATGGCTCTCTCCGGATATACTGTCGCCGTCCATACTGCCAGCTGGGTTTTCAGTACATCGCGCAGACAGGAATAAAGAACCATCCGGAAGAAGAAAGGTGTGGTGTATGTTTCATGATTAACTGCTCATGGTGGGATTGTGATAACTCAAAGGAACTCAAGTCCTTTTGTTCACCCAACCTAGAATACCTCCCAATCAAATGCCGACTGTATTACCTCCTGAGAGAATTCTCTTCGGTTATAGTCACAGCTGTGTATGTTCCCCCTCAAGCCTATGCCACGACGGCCCTCAAGGAACTGGACTGCAAACTGGAAACCACATATCCTGAGGCTGCATTTACTGTATACCAGGCGTATCCCGTACATACGACTAATAAAACTTGAAACTTGAAACTCTCCTCTCTCTTCTCATCTCACGCTCTCCTCTCTCTCTTTTTCTTTCCTCTCTCTCTCATCTCCTTTGTTTCCCACCATACCCTGGCCAGTAGAGCAGACTCCCCCAGGATAAAGAGCTTTAGTCGATCTTACTATTGTCTTCTCAGTGAAGTCCATTCAGTCTCTCTCTCTCTCTCTCTCTCTCTCTCTCTCTCTCTCTCTCTCTCTCTCTCTCTCTCTCTCTCTCTACAGCCTGTCAGGACAAGATAACACTTCACCAATTAACTTACCGCTCGTTGCTAATAATAATAATGTTTAGGAAACAACTGTGTGTGTGTCTCTGTGTGTGTGTGTCTCTGTGTGTGTGTGTCTCTCTCTCTGTGTGTGTGTGTGTCTCTCTGTGTGTGCGTGTGTGTGTGTGTGTGTGTGTGTGTGTGTGTATTCCTTCATGTTGTAAATGATTGGTGTGTGTTGAGGGTTTTTAACCCGTTCGCATGACACAGCAGGAATTTCACCATCCTAGTCCTGTCCTGCTGAGAGATACATTATATTCTCTGGGTTCTAGTCCTGTCCTGCTGAGAGATACAGTATATTATATGGGTTCTAGTCCTGTCCTGCTGAGAGATACAGTATATTATCTGGGTTCTAGTCCTGTCCTGCTGAGAGATAAAGTGTATTATATGGGTTCTAGTCCTGTCATGCTGAGAGATGCATTATATTCTCTGGGTTCTAGTCCTGTCCTGCTGAGAGATACAGTATATTATATGGGTTCTAGTCCTGTCCTGCTGAGAGATACAGTATATTATATGGGTTCTAGTCCTGTCCTGCTGAGAGATACAGTATATTATATGGGTTCTAGTCCTGTCCTGCTGAGAGATATAGTATATTATCTGGGTTCTAATCCTGTCCTGCTGAGAGATACAGTATATTATATGGGTTCTAGTCCTGTCCTAATGAGAGATACAGTATATTATATGGGTTCTAGTCCTGTCCTGCTGAGAGATACAGTATATTATATGGGTTCTAGTCCTGTCCTGCTGAGAGATACAGTATATTATATGGGTTCTAGTCCTGTCCTGCTGAGAGATACAGTATATTATCTGGGTTCTAGTCCTGTCCTGCTGAGAGATACCGTATATTATATGGGTTCTAGTCCTGTCCTGCTGAGAGATACAGTATATTATATGGGTTCTAGTCCTGTCCTGCTGAGAGATACAGTATATTATCTGGGTTCTAGTCCTGTCCTGCTGAGAGATACAGTATATTATCTGGGTTCTAGTCCTGTCCTGTTGAGAGATACAGTATATTATCTGGGTTCTAGTCCTGTCCTGCTGAGAGATAAAGTATATTATATGGGTTCTAGTCCTGTCCTGCTGAGAGATACATTATATTCTCTGGGTTCTAGTCCTGTCCTGTTGAGATACAGTATATTATATGGGTTCTAGTCCTGTCCTGCTGAGAGATACAGTATATTATCTGGGTTCTAGTCCTGTCCTGTTGAGAGATATAGTATATTATCTGGGTTCTAGTCCTGTCCTGCTGAGAGATACAGTATATTATATGGGTTCTAGTCCTGTCCTGCTGAGAGATACATTATATTCTCTGGGTTCTAGTCCTGTCCTGTTGAGATACAGTATATTATATGGGTTCTAGTCCTGTCCTGCTGAGAGATACAGTATATTATCTGGGTTCTAGTCCTGTCCTGTTGAGAGATATAGTATATTATCTGGGTTCTAGTCCTGTCCTGCTGAGAGATAAAGTATATTATATGGGTTCTAGTCCTGTCCGGCTGAGAGATACATTATATTCTCTGGGTTCTAGTCCTGTCCTGTTGAGAGATACAGTATATTATATGGGTTCTAGTCTTGTCCTGCTAAGAGATACAGTATATTATCTGGGTTCTATTCCTGTCCTGTTGAAAGATACAGTATATACTCCTCGTTCTAGTCCACCAGTGAAACATAGACAGCTGTCTTAATTGCTCCGTCTTCAATTAACCTATTGACTTCCATTTTCCTGTGTAGGTAACCATCCACTCACATGGACAAATGACATTTCAATAGAGAAAATGATACAATCTGAAAGAGCATCTCTTCACCAGTGTGTCATGTTAATCATTCAGAGTCATCATCAGTCAAAGATGTCCGCCTCCTAGATGTGTCATTGTTGACATTTTGTGAAATGGTAACGTGTCGCCAATTGAGCATGAATGACTCCCAAAGAGGGTGTAGGCTAATGTGTAGCGAAGACTTATTGTCCCCTCCGTCCTTTCCTCCCTCCTTCCATCCTTCCCTCTATCCAGCTTTTACTCAGGTTTTCCTCTCATTCTGACTGCTCTCTTTTCTGTTAATGTCAGATTCTTCCCTTCATTTCCTCTCATCCACGTCAATCTATTCTTCCAAATACCAGATGAGTCAGAGTGTATTGACTTCAGTACAGAGCTCCTCCACAGACAGACTGAGGACAGACCGACTGATGACAGACAGGCCACACTGATATAGACTGAGGACAGACAGGCCACGCTGAGAGAGACTGAGGACAGACAGGCCACGCTGAGAGAAACTGAGGACAGACAGGCCACGCTGAGAGAGACTGAGGACAGACAGGCCATGCTGAGAGAAACTGAGGACAGACAGGCCACGCTGAGAGAGACTGAGGACAGACAGGCCACGCTGAGAGAAACTGAGGACAGACAGACTTGGGGATTTAGAACGAGTTTTGTCCTTGACTGCAGTGTCAGAGGATTTCTCAAACAATCAGTGAGGAAGTAGTGTACTGCTCTGTAAGGTTAGATTGTTAGAGGATGATACTGGTGAATGGGGCTGTATTTCCTTCAAAGACAGGAGATGAGGAGGGGAACATGGAGATGTTTTTTGAACCAATGAGGATAGTCTTTAAATGTATTTTTTTAAGGATAGTCTTTAAATGTATATTTTTAAGGAGTGGGGCGGTCCCATTCTTTTCGTAATTGTTTAGCTTTATTTAAGAGAGAGTTAAGTGTTGGAAAGACGGGGGAGATATAGAGAAGGTCACTCATAGGGCAGCGGGCTGGATTGAAAAACCCATAGCGACTCTGGCATACATGTCTGCCCAAGTTAGTGGCTTTAACCAATGAGGGTTGCTACTTTCCTGACACGTGCACACGCACGCACACACACGCACGTACACACACACACACATTCAGAATTCTAACCCAAGCAATATCTCATTTGTTCCCCTCTCCTCACAGGTAAATACGCCATGCGTGACCTTGTCCACCGGTTACCGGGCAGCAGCAATTGCAATACTGGGGTCAGCGGTGGGACTAGCGGCAGTTCCGGGGGTCCACTAGCACCCAGTAAGACCATGTCAGACGATACGATAACGGCTATCTGCTGCGCTCTGCATGAGGTCATCACTAAGAACATGGAGAATGCCAAAGCACTTAGAGATGCCGGCGGGATAGAGAAACTCATCGGAATCGCTCGCAGCAAAGGAGACAAGTAAGGAAACTACACACACACACATTGCAGGATGATCCTAGGATGACTGTGGTTGGGGCCAAACTCCTCAAGCTTTTTCCCCAGTGCTAGAAACAGGAAGTTAGTTACATGGTGAAAACAGTCTTTCATGACTCTGTGAGTCTATGAGTTCAGTGGAACGTACTGACAGAACATAGCACTGACGCTACCAGAATAGAACCCCTGTCGCTATGGGAGACCGAGCAGGGTTTTTATAAACAGCCTTGGCAACCAGAAGGTCACGGTTTCTATGACACCAAACCGTTGTCAGGAAGATCATTGCGTGGGGTTTGTGTGTTGATGTGTTACTATGGAGTGCACTGCAGTTCGTTCTGGGTAGCGTGTTTCATATCAAGAAATGTTGCTCTCTGTAGACGTTGATACAGACTCAGGCATGTTTTCATTCCACCAAATATTCCCTCATTCATCTTCTGTGGTTAGGAACTGTGTCCATCTCCAGCAGGACATGTTCGGCATAGAATAAGAATCAGATTCTAGTTATATGTGTAGTGCAGCCATGCTTTGACCTATACAAGCAATGCTTACTTCAAGGATCACACTTCTACTCATGACTAATTTATTCAGTATAACAATATGCGTCCGGTGTTTTACAAAACATACACATACAAATGACAACATACAGACTCACACAAACATCCACAACATCACCCCTGCCGGGACCCGCCTGATTACACCCCCATCTCCAGCGACCGTATCACACTCCGCCACATGGCCTCAAACGGCACCATGTTGTTTCTCTCCGTCGCCCACAAACTTTCAACGTTTAGATAATAAAGCATGTGACCTTTCCATTGTGTTAATGACGGAGGATTAGTTGATATTCAGTTTTAAGAACATGTTTTTTTCAAGATGATTGACTAGAAAGAATTTGTGGAATTTGTGAATGGTGTCTCTTGTGTGATACATTCTATACAGTAGTTTATACTGAATTAAGCGTACGTTTTCTTTGCCTATAATTTCGTTAGTCTTGGTTCCAGTACTTAATATTTTTGTTTAAGAGATTTTCAGTTGGATATGCTCTCTGCAAGGTTCTGTATATCTTATCATATGAACATAATTTTCTGATTCAAATAGAGTTCCCTCCAGATTACTCTGTCCAAAATATTTCAAATGAACATTTCTTGATATGAAACTTTTATGTATTTGAAAATATATACATTGTTCAGTCAAAAATGTATGTATATCCTATCACCAAGTCATTTACGGTTTCTATGTGGTTTTCCATAAGGACCAATTTATCAGTGAATTCTGAAAAGCTATCCAAGGATTGTTCCATAGGGTTGTTTTTAGGGAGTGATATTGGTTCTTGTAGAATACATTTCATTTTTTTCCATATTATTTTTGTGTTCTGAACTATGAAGTTATTAATGAGCTTAGATTTAACCATGCGCATCTTCAATGTACCCATTGTTCCTCTTTACTATTTTTAACTATACAGTGGTGGCCAAAGTTTTCACAAAGTTTGCTGCTTCAGTGTCTTTAGATATTTTTGTCAGGTGTTACTATGGAATACTGAAGTATAATTACAAGCATTTCATAAGTGTCAAAGTCTTTTATTGACAATTACATGAAGTTGATGCAAAGAGTCAATATTTGCAGTGTTGACCCTTCTTTTTCAAGACCTCTGCAATCCGCCCTGACATGCTGTCACTTAACTTCTGGGCCACATCCTGACTGATGGCAGCCCATTCTTGCATAATCAATGCTTGGAGTTTGTCAGAATTTGTGGGTTTTTGTTTGTCCACCTGCCTCTTGAGGATTGACCACAAGTTCTCAATGGGATTAAGGTCTGGGGAGTTTCCTGGCCATGGACACAAAATATCGATGTTTTGTTCCCCGAGCCGCTTAGTTATCACATTTGCCTTATGGCAAGGTGTTCCATCATGCTGGAAAAGGCATAGTTCGTCACCAAACTGTTCCTGGATGATTGGGAGAAGTTGCTCTCGGAGGATGTGTTGGTACCATTCTTTATTCATGGCTGTGTTCTTAGGCAAAATTGTGAGTGAGCCCACTCCCTTGGCTGAGAAGCAACCCCACACATGAATGGTCTCAGGATGCTTTACTGTTGGCATGACACAGGACTGATGGTAGCGCTCACCTTGTCTTCTCCGGACAAGCTTTTTTCCGGATGCCTCAAACAATCGGAAAGGGGATTCATCAGAGAAAATGCCTTTACCCCAGTCCCCAGCAGTCCAATCCCTGTACCTTTTGCAGAATATCAGTCTGTCCCTGATGTTTTTCCTGGAGGGAAGTGGCTTCTTTGCTGCCCATCTTGACACCAGGCCATCCTCCAAAAGTCTTTGCCTCACTGTGCGTGCAGATGCACTCACACCTGCCTGCTGCCATTCCTGAGCAAGCTCTGTACTGGTGGTGCCCCGATCCCGCAGCTGAATCAACTTTAGGAGACGGTCCTGGCGCTTGCTGGACTTTCTTGGGTGCCCTGAAGCGTTCAACAATTGAACCGCTCTCCTTGAAGTTCTTGATGATCCGACAAATGGTTGATTTAAGTGCAATCTTACTGGCAGCAATATCCTTGCCTGTGAAGCCCTTTTTGTGCAAAGCAATGATGACGGCATGTGTTTCCTTGCAGGTAACCATGGTTGACAGAGGAAGAACAATGATTCCAAGCAACACCCTCCTTTTGAAGCTTCCAGTCTGTTATTCAAACTCAATCAGCATGACAGAGAGATCTCCAGCTGGTCCTTTTGTGGCAGGGATGAAATGCAGTGGAACAGTTTTTTGGGGATTCAGTTCATTTGCATGGCAAAGAGGGACTTTGCAATTAATTTCAATTCATCTGATCACTCTTCATGACATTCTGGAGTATATGCAAATTACCATCATACAAACTGAGGCAGCAGACTTTGTGAAAATTTATATTTGTGTCATTCTCAAAACTTTTGGCCACAACTGTACGTCACAAGTAAAAGCCATGGGTGGCGAGGTGATACAATTCCAAGTCTGGAAGGTTAAAACCACCCTCTGACTTAGGAAGAACTTTCAAATCAAATACAATTTTATTTGTCACATGCGCTGAATACAACAGGTATTTCACCTTAGAGTGAAATGCTTACTTAAAAGCCTTTAACCAACAGTGCAGTTTTCAGAAAAAATAAGTCTTAAGAAAGTATTTACTAAATAAACTGAAGTAAATAAATAAAAATGAAAAAACATTGAAAATAGAATAATAACAAATAGCGAGGCTATATACAGGGGTTACCAGTACAGAGTCAATTTGTAGGGGCACAGGTTAGTCGAGGTAATTGAGGTAATATATACATGTAGATAGAGGTAAAGTGACTATGCATAGATAATAAACAGAGAGTAGCAGCAGAGAAAAAATGGAAGGGTCAATGCAAATAGTCTGGGTAGCCAGTCTTATGGCCTGGGAGTAGAAGCTGTTAAGAAGCCTTTTGGATCTAGACTTGGCGCTTCCGGTACCGCTTGCCGTGCGGTAGCAGAGAGAACAGTCTATGACTAGGGTGGCTGGAGTCTTTGGCAATTTTTTAGGACCTTTCTCTGACACCGCCTGGTATAGAGGTCCTGGATGGCAGGAAGCTTGTCCCCAGGGATGTACTGGGCTGTGCCACTTTCCCTCTGTTGTGTCTTGCAGTCGAAAGCCGAGCAGTTGCCATACCAGGCGGTGATGCAACCAGTCAGGATGCTCTCGATGGTGAAGCTGTAGTACTTTTTGAGGATCTGAGGTCCCATGCCAAATAATTTCCGTCTCCTGATGGGGAAAAGGCGTTGTCCTGCCCTCTTCATGACCGTCTTGGTGTACTTGGATCATGACAGTTCGTTGGTGATGTGGACACCAAGGAACTTGAAGCTCTTAACCTTCCTTTTTATACAATAACTTTTATTTGCCCATATAAAGTCTGTTATGACCAAGTATACTTTTGTAATGAATATCTTCGGTGGTGTAATTGGTATTACCTAACATAAATGTACAACTTTGGGAGCCATGCCATTCTGAAGAGGTTTATTCTACCTGTAAGATTTATGGGAAGATTGTTCCATTTGATTAGATTTGCATTCATATTTTCGCATAGTGGGATAAAGCTATCTTTATACAGTGCCTTCTGAAAGTATTCAGACACCTTGACTTTTTCCACTCCCCTAATGTACGCCTTAAAACAGAATGTACTTCAGACACCCGACAAGGCTGAAATCCCCGTCATCAGCAGGAGAAAGTGACACAGGTATAGAGACACAGAGCGGGGTGCCTAGTAAGGATCTGCCGACGGCGAGTGGGAAATCTGCCCTTACCATCAATATTACTTGCCAACGTACAATCATTGGACAATAAATTAGACAAGGTATGATCACTAATATCCTACCAACGGGACATCAAAAACTGTAATATCTTATGTTTCACCGAATCGTGGCTGAATGACGACTTGGAAAACATTCAGCTGGCGGGATATACGCTGCACCGGCTAGATAGAACAGCCGATTCTGGTAAGACGAGGGGGAGCGGTCTGTGTATATGTGTAAACAACAGCTGGTGCACAAAATCTAAGGAAGTCTCTAGATCTAAGGAAGATCTCACGATAAGCTGTAGATGACACCATTTGCCAAGAGAGTTCATCTATTTTTTTTGTGGCTGTTTATTCACCACCACTAAGACCGCACTGAGTCAGCTGTAAAAGGAAATAAGCAAACAGGAAACCGCTCACCCAGAGGCGCCGCTCCTAGTGGCCGGGGACTTTAATGCACGGGAAAATACATTTTACCTAATTTCTATCAGCATGTTAAATGCGCAACCGGAAGGAAAACAATTCTAGATCACCTTTACTCCACACACAGAGATGCGTACAAAGCTCTCCCTCACCGTCCATTTGGCAAATCTGACCATAATTCTATCCTCCTGTTTCCTGATTACAAGCAAAAATTAAAACAGGAAGCACCGGTGACTTGGTCTATAAAAAAAGTGGTCAGATGAAGCAGATGCTAAACTAAACGACTGTTTTCCTAGCACAGACTGGAATATGTTCCGGGATTCTTCCGATGGCATTGAGGAGTACCCCACATCAGTCACTGGCTTTATCAAGAAGTGCATCGAGGACGTTGTCCCCACCGTGACTGTACGTACATACCCCAACCAGAAGCCATGGATTACAGGAAACATTCGCACTGAACTAAAGGGTAGAGCTACCGCTTTCACCCAGAAGCTTATAAGAAATCCTGCTATGCTCTACGACAAACCATCAAACAGGCAAAGGGCCAATACAGGACTAAGATTGAATTGTACTTCACTGGCTCCGACACTCGTCGGATGTGGCAGGGCCTGCAAACTATTACAGACTACAAAGGAAAGCACAGCCGCGAGATGCACAGTGACACAAGCTTTCCAGACGAGCTAAATCACTTCTATGCTCGCTTCGAGGCAAGCAACACTGAGGCATGCATGAGAGCATCAGCTGTTCCGGACGACTGTGTGATCACGCTCTCCATAGCCGACATTAGTAAGACCTTTAAACAGGTCAACATTCACAAGGCTGCGGGGCCAGACGGATTACCAGAACGTGTGCTCCGGGCATGGGCTGACCAACTGGCAGGTGTCTTCACTGACATTGTCAACATGTCCCTGATTGAGTCTGTAATACCAACATGCTTCAAGCAGACCACCATAGTCCCTGTGCCCAAGAACACTAAGGTAAACTACCTAATGACTACAGACCCGTAGCACTCACTTCCGTAGCCATGAAGTGCTTTGAAAGGCTGGTAATGGCTCACATTAATACCATTTTCCCAGAAACCCTAGACCCACTCCAATTTGCATACTGCTCAAACAGATCCACAGATGATGCAATCTCTATTGCACTCCACACTGCCCTTTCCCGCCTGGACAAAAGGAACACCTACGTGAGAATGCTATTCATTGACTACAGCTCAGCGTTCAACACCATAGTGCCCTCAAAGCTCATCACTAAGCTAAGGATCCTGGGACTAAAAACCTCCATCTGCAACTGGATCCTGGTCTTCCTGATGTGCCGCCCCCAAGTGGTGAGGGTAGGTAGCAACACATCTGCCACGCTGATCCTCAACACTGGAGTCCCTCAGGGGTGCGTGCTCAGTCCCCTCCTTGTATTCCCTGTTCACCCACGACTGCATGGCCAGGCACAACTCCAACACCATCATTAAGTTTGCAGACGAAAACAGTGGTAGGCCTGATCACCGACAACAACGAGACAGCCTATAGGGAGGAGGTCAGAGAACTGGCCGTGTGCTGCCAGAATAACAACCTATCCCTCAACGTAACCAAGACTAAGGAGATGATTGTGGACTACAGGAAAAGGAGGACCGAGCAAGCCCCCATTCTCATCGACGGGGCTGTAGTGGAGCAGTCTGAGAGGGCACGACAAAACCTATTCCCCCTCAGGAGACTGAAAAGATTTGGCTTGGGTCCTCAGATCCTCAAAAGGTTCAACAGCTGCAACATCGAGAGCATCCCGACTGGTTGCATCTCTGCCTGGTATGGCAACTGCTCGGCCTCCTACCGCAAGGCACTACAGAGGGTAGTGCGTACGGCCCAGTACATCACTGGGGCTAAGCTGCCTGCCATCCAGGACCTCTACGCCAGGCGGTGTCAGAGAAAGGCCCTAAAAATTGTCAAAGACCCCAGTCACCCCAGTCATAGACTGTTCTCTCTGCTACCGCATTGCAAGCAGTACCAGAGCTCCAAGTTTAGGACCAAAAGTCTTCTCAACAGCTAACCAGTGCCCCAGCACGTTGGCTACCCAGACTATTTGCATTGTGTCCCTCTACCCCCCACTCACCAAGCCCCTCTTTTACGCTGCTGCTACTCTCTGTTTATCATCTATGCATAGTCACTTTAACTATACCTACATGTACATATTACCTCAATTAGCCCGACTAATCGGTGCCCCCGCACATTGACTCTGTACCGGTACCACCTGTATATAGCCTCGCTACTGTTATTTTCTCTGTCATTTTACTGTTTTTTATTTCTATTTCTTTACTTATCTATTGTTTACCTAATACCTATTTTTTACTTAAAAATTGCACTGTTGGTTAGGGCTTGTAAGTAAGCATTTCACTGTAAGGTCTCGACCTGTTGTATTCGACGCACGAGACAAAGAAACTTTGATTTGATCTGAGCTATCTGATTGGCCAGTGGTAGGCCTATAGGTACACTTGATTTGTTCTCCGGGCCTGCCGGGTAGACGGTTCTTCCAGACAGATGAAACGGTTCAAAATGGGAAAAGTTTGCCTTCACCGGGGCTGCTCAATCAAGTGCACCTACCGCCAAGAGCGAAAAAAATCAATAATAATTGGAACGCAAGGCTTAATTGTTAACCCAGTAAATTGTTTAGATCATTTTTGGAAATAAAAATTTAGTCAATACTTGAAAGTAGTCTTTTTTAGTTGGGAATAGTAATGTCCAGGTGTCCTGTATATTAGTTGTAGAGATTAACATTTTCAGCCTCTTTGGAGGTTCCTTAAATGAGCTTTTTTTAATTGCTGCGTCTGTCAACCGTATCCAGGATATGATTTAGATCTCCGCTACGATAATAGTTCCAGTCTGGATTTGACTACAAACACCAAATTTGCCCCTGTTGGGATATACAATGAAGTCAATGTTGAATTGTCCCATGTACAATTCAACCTTAGAAAACGGCCTTCTTGGTATGTGTTCTGGGATATAAGGGAAAAGGGTGTATTCTTATTTATCAGGATGCCTACACCTCTTCTGTTACTACAGTAGGTGGCAGCATAGGCCTCTCCAATCCAGCTCCTCTTTAAATATTCAACCACATCTGCTGATAATCTCTTTAAGAACCATATGGTTTTTTTCCCATCCTGAAGCCCGTCCATGTAATAAGTTGGATTCTGTTGGTTTTGACTTGTATACAATCAAAGTTAAACTTGTCTGTCATTGAAGAACCTGATAAAATGCATGGGGCATTCCATGAAATGGGAGAGTCATAGTATGAATACATACAGTACCAGTCGAAAGTCAAGGGTTTTTCTTTCTTTTTACTATTTTCTACATTGTATAATAATAGTGAAGACATCACAACTATGAAATAACACATGTGGAATTAGGTAGTAACCAAAAAAGTGTTAAATAAATCTAAATATATTTTATATTTGAGATTCTTCAAAGTAGCCACCCTTTGTCTTGATGACAACTTTGCACACTCTTGGCATTCTCTCAACCAGCTTCATGAGGAATGCTTTTCCAACAGTCTTGAAGGAGTTCCCACAAATGCTGAGCACTTGTTGGTTGCTTTTCCTTCACTGTGCGGTCCAACTCATCCCAAACCATCCCAATTTGGCTGAGGTCGGGTGATTGTCTCTCTCCTTGCCCTCCCTTATCCACCCTAGCCAAGCTTGTCCCAAACCTCTCTCAGACACACTTACTTACATCCATCCATCGACTTACTAATCCATTCTCATTCCCCGCCCAACATATACACTATTCATCCACACGCCCATTCTCTCTCACCCTCCTACACATTTTCATATTCATATTCACCATCCCTCACTCTTCCCTCACACTCCCATTCATATATACACACACACACACACACACACACACACACACACCTACACTCCCACACACACACGCAGCATCGCTGTTGCACGTAGCTGATCGCTCACTCTCTCCCAGCGGCTTGGGGATTTATTGATCTGTATGTAAGATTGATCGATTTTAGACGCTTAATTTGAACTTTGTTGTCCGGCTTCTACATATAACTACAGTTTTGTCGGTACATAACGGAGCTACTCAATCCCCATGCGTCCTATCGGTGCACACATGCGCCTCGCCAAGTTGAGGTTTCTGTAGACTTGTATTTAGTTTCTGCCCATTCACAAGAGCTGTATTTATACGTTTCTAATGAAACACAAATGTACAATAACCACCCTCTTCAAGTCCCCCCATTGTTCTTACAAAATGAAAAACACACTCTTTCTCTTCTCATTTCTCATTTTTCTCTCTGTCTCTCTCTGTCTATTTCTGTCTCTTTCTCAGACACTCAGCCAAGGTGGTGAAGGCAGCCTCTCAGGTGCTCAGCAGTATGTGGCAGTACAGAGACCTACGCAGCCTCTACAAGAAGGTAAGACATACACAGCTTATAATGCATCATAACAGCATTATTAGAGGGACATAATGCTTAAACAGCCATCACTAACATTGAGTGGCTGCTGCCAACATACTGACTTAAATCTCTAGCCACGTTAAACATAGGAATTGGATGTAACAATGTATCACTAGCCACTTTAAACAATTTTGTATATAATGTTTACGTATCCGACATACTCATATCAAATGTATACACTGTACTCTAAACCATCTACTTAATCTTGCCTATGCCGTTCGGCCATTGACCCAAATCTCTAGCCACTTTAATAATTATAATTGGATGAAATAATGTATCACTAGCCACTTTAAACAATGCCATTTATATAATGTTTACATATCCTACATTACTCATCTAATATATATATGTATATATAC
Source organism: Brachymystax lenok tsinlingensis (assembly GCA_030435695.1). Taxonomy (NCBI): domain Eukaryota; kingdom Metazoa; phylum Chordata; class Actinopteri; order Salmoniformes; family Salmonidae; genus Brachymystax; species Brachymystax lenok. The sequence goes on from CM059814.1 coordinate 10,495,140, forward strand.
TGTACTCCATACCATCTACTGCATCTTGCCTATGCCGGTCAGCCATCGCTCATCCATATATTTATATGTACATACTCGTATTCATTCCTTTACTCTTGTGTGTATAAGGTAGTTGTTGTGAAATTGTTAGATTACTTGTTAGATACTACTGCATGGTCGGAACTAGAAGCACAAGCATTTCGCTACACTCGCATTAACATCTGCTAACCATGTGTATGTGACAAATAAAATTTGATTTGATTTGATATCTCATAGCAATAACTGGCAAATCTGGTGCAGTCCATGAGGAGGAGATGCACTGCAGTACTTAATGCAGCTGGTGGCCACACCAGATACTGACTGTTACTTTTGATGTTGATCCCCCCTTTGTTCAGGGACAAATTATTCAATTTATGTTAGTCACATGTCTGTGGAACTTGTTCAGTTTATGTCTCAGTTGAGACATAAACTGAATCTTATATTCATACAAACATTTACACATGTTAAGTTGACAGTTGACAGTGAGAGGACATTTCTTTTTTTGCTGAATTTATTGGTAGTTTTAGTAGTGTGTGTGGTATAATATTAGATGTGTTAGTACTGTGTGTGGTGTATTATTAGTAGTATTAGTAATATTAGTACTTTGTGTGTAATAATATTAGTAGTATTAGTAGTGTGTGCGTAATACTATTAGTAGTATTAGTAGTGTATCTGTTGTAATATTAGTAGTATTAATAGTGTGTGTGTGTGTGTGTGTGTGTGTAATAATATTAGTAATAATAGTAGTGTGTGTGTGTGTAATAATATTAGTAGTATTAGTAGTGTATATGTTGTAATATTAGTAGTGTGTGTGTAATAATATTAGTAGTATTAGTAATGATAGTAGTGTATCTGTTGTAATATTAGTAGTATTAATAGTGTGTGTGTGTGTGTGTGTGTGTGTGTGTGTGTGTGTGTGTGTAATAATATTAGTAATAATAGTAGTGTGTGTGTGTAATAATATTAGTAGTATTAGTAGTGTATATGTTGTAGTATTAGTAGTGTGTGTGTAATAATATTAGTAGTATTAGTAATGATAGTAGTGTATCTGTTGTAATATTAGTAGTATTAGTAGTATTAGTAGTGTGTGTAATAATATTAGTAGTGTTAGTAATGATAGTAATGTGTGTGAGTAATAGTATTAGTAGTGTATCCTTTGTAATATTAGTAGTATTAATAGTGTGTGTGTAATAATATTAGTAATAATAGTAGTGTGTGTGTGTAATAATATTAGTAGTATTAGTAGTGTATATGTTGTAATATTAGTAGTATTAGTAGTGTGTGTGTAATAATATTAGTAGTATTAGTAATGATAGTAGTGTATCTGTTGTAATATTAGTAGTATTAGTAGTATTAGTAGTGTGTGTGTAATAATATTAGTAGTATTAGTAATGATAGCAGTGTATCTGTTGTAGTATTAGTAGTGTGTGTAATAATATTAGTAGTGTTAGTAATGATAGTAATGTGTGTGAGTAATAGTATTAGTAGTGTATCTGTTGTAATATTAGTAGTATTAATAGTGTGTGTGTAATAATATTAGTAATAATAGTAGTGTGTGTGTGTGTGTGTAATAATATTAGTAGTATTAGTAGTGTATATGTTGTAATATTAGTAGTATTAGTAGTGTGTGTGTAATAATATTAGTAGTATTAGTAATGATAGTAGTGTATCTGTTGTAATATTAGTAGTATTAGTAGTATTAGTAGTGTGTGTAATAATATTAGTAGTGTTAGTAATGATAGTAATGTGTGTGAGTAATAGTATTAGTAGTGTATCTGTTGTAATTGTAGTAGTACTAGTAGTGTATCTGTTGTAATATTAGTAGTATTAGTAATATTAGTAGTGTATATGTTGTAAAATTAGTATTATGAGTAGTATTATTAATATTAGTAGTGTATCGTTGTAAAATTAGTATTATTAGTAGTATTAGTAATATTAGTAGTGTATCTGTTGTAATATTAGTAGTATTAGTAGTATTAGTAATATTAGAAGTATTAGTAGTGTCTGAGGTGTAATATTAGATGTGTTAGTACTGTGTGTGGTGTATTATTAGTAGTATTAGTAATATTAGTAGTTTGTGTTTAATACTATTAGTAGTATTAGTAGTGTGTGAGGTGTAATATTAGTAGTGTGTGTAATAATATTAGTAGTGTGTGAGCTGAAATATTAGTAGTTTGTGAGGTGTAATATTAGTAGTATTAGTAATATTCGTAGTTTGTGTGTAATAATATTAGTAGTATTCATAGTCTGTGAGGTGTAATATTAGTAATATTAGAAGTTTTAGTAGTGTGTGTGTGTGTGTGTGGTGTAGTATTAGAAGTGTGTGTAATAATATTAGTAGTATTAGTAGTGTGTGTGTAATACTATTAGTAGTATTAGTAATGATAGTAGTGTGTGTGTAATAATATTAGTAGTATTAGTAGTATTAGTAGTGTATCTGTTGTAATATTAGTAGTATTAGTAGTGCATGTGTTATAGCATTAGTAGTGTGTGTGTGTAATAGTATTAGTAGTATTAGTAATGATAGTAGTGTGTGTGTAATAATATTAGTAGTATTAGTAGTGTATCTGTTGTAATATTAGTAGTATTAGTAGTGCATGTGTTATAGCATTAGTAGTGTGTGTGTGTAATAGTATTAGTAGTATTAGTAATGATAGTAGTGTGTGTGTAATAATATTAGTAGTATTAGTAGTGTATCTGTTGTAATATTAGTAGTATTAGTAGTGCATATGTTATAGCATTAGTAGTGTGTGTGTGTAATAGTATTAGTAGTATTAGTATGTTGTAATATTAGTAGTATTAGTAGTGTATCTGTTGTAATATTAGTAGTATTAGTAGTGCATATGTTATAGCATTAGTAGTGTGTGTGTGTAATAGTATTAGTAGTATTAGTATGTTGTAATATTAGTATTATTAGTAGTGTATCTGTTGTAATATTAGTAGTATTAGTAGTATGTTGTAATATTAGTAGTATTAGTAGTGTATATGTTATAGCATTAGTAGTGTGTGTGTAATAGTATTAGTAGGATTAGTATGTTGTAGTATTAGTATGTTGTAATATTAGTAGTATTAGTAGTGTATCTGTTGTAATATTATTAGTATTAGTGTGTGTGTATGTGTGTGTGTGTTGTGTAATATTAGTAGTTTGTGTGTGTGTTTGTGTGTAATGTTAGTTGTGTTTGTGTGTTATATTAGTAGTGTGTGTGTGTGTGTTTTGTAATAATAGTCGTGTGTGTGTGTGTGTGTGTGTGTGTGGTGTAATATTAGTAGTGTGTGTGTGTGTGTGTGTGTTGTGTAGTATTAGTAATGTGTGTGTTTTTGTGTGTAATATTAGTGGCGTTTGTGTTTATGTGTATGATATTAGTAGTGTGTGTTTGTGTTTGTGTGTATGTTGTGTAATATTAGTATGGGGTGGGGGTGTGTGTGTTACTAATACTACTAATACTACTAATATTATAAGTATTAGTAGTGTGTGTGTTGTGTGTAATATTAGAAGTATTAGTAGTGTGTGTGTTGTGTGTGTAATATTAGAAGTGTGTGTGTGTGTTGTGTAATATTAGAAGTATTAGTAGTGTGTGTGTCACGTCCAGGCCTGGGTTAGCAGGCTGGCGTGTTTAGTTTGTGTTTTGTTTAAGAGGGTTTTTTGTTCTAGGTGATATATTTCTATGTTGGGTTGATGGTTCCCAATTAGAGTCAGCTGATTGTCGAATCATATATATGTTTGTTCTTTTCGACACTGGGGTTGTGGGTCATTGATGTTTATGGTTATATTGTATGTATTATGTGTGTGCTGGTTTGAGCCACACCGGAGATACCATCTTTGTTTGTTTATCGCTTTGCCAGTTACGTTAAATTAAAGTATGTACACTGGAACCCTCACTGCATCTTGGTCTGTCCCGCTAGAAGATCGTGACAGTGTCTTGTTTAATATTAGTAGTAGTAGGGGGTGTGTGCGTGTGGGGTGGCAGGTGGCCTAGTGGTTAGAGCGTTGGACTTGTAACCGGAGGGCTGCAAGTTCAAATCCCCGAGCTGACAAGGTAAAAATCTGTCGTTCTGCCCCTGAACAAGGCAGTTAACCCTCTGTTCCCGGGCGCCAAGACGTGGATGTCGATTAAAGGCAGCCCCCCCCGCACCTCTCTGATTCAGAGGGGTTGGGTTAAATGCGGAAGACACATTTCGGTTGAAGGCATTCGGTTGTACAACTGACTAATAATGGTGACTTTGACTTTTGACTTTGACTTTGACTTTGTGTGAGTGTGTCTGTGTGTGTGTGTCTGTGTGATATTATTATTGTGTGTGTCTGTGTGTGTGTGTGTTGTGTGATATTATTATTGTGTGTGTGGTGTAGTATTACTAGTGTATGTGTGAGTGTCTTTGTGTGTGTTTTTGCGTTGTATAATATTAGTAGTGTATGTGTGTTGTGTGTGCGTGTGTGTAATATTAGTAGTGTGTGTGTGGTGTAGTATTAGTATTGTGGGTGTGTCTATCTGTGTGTGTGTGTTGTGTAATGTTAGTAGTGTGTGTGTGTGGTGTAGTATTAGTAATGTGTGTGTGTGCGTGTCTTGTGTAATGTTAGTATTGTGTGTGTGGTGTAGTATCAGAAGTGTGTGTTGTATAATATTTGTAGCGTGTGTGTGTGTGCATTTGTGTGTTGTGTAATTTTAGTAGTGTGTGTTTGTGTGTGTGGGGGGTGGTTGTGTGTGTGTGTGTGTGTGTGTGTTAATTAATTTGTAAAATATTCTATGAACATAATTCCACTTTGACATTATGGGTTTTGAATACTTTCTGAAAGCACTCTATAACTGTCCCCCCCTTCTATTTCACTTTCTCTACCCACCGCTTTCTCTACCCACCGCTTTCTCTACCCACCGCTTTCTCTACCCACCGCTTTCTCTACCCACCGCTTCCTCTACCCACCGCTTCCTCTACCCACCGCACATCTACCCACCGCTTTCTACCCACCGCTTTCTACCCACCGCCTCTACCCACCGCTTACCCACCGCTTATCTACCCACCGCTTACCCACCGCTCTCTCCACCGCTTCTCTACCCACCGCTTTCTACCCACCGCTTACCCACCGCTTTCTACCCACCGCTTTCTCTACCCACCGCTTCCTCTACCCACCGCTTCTCTACCCACCGCTTTCTCTACCCACCGCTTTCTCTACCCACCGCTTTCTCTACCCACCGCTTCCTCTACCCACCGCTTTCTCTACCCACCGCTTCTCTACCCACCGCTCTACCCACCGCTTTCTACCCACCGCTTTCTCTACCCACCGCTTTATCTACCCACCGCTTTCTCTACCCACCGCTTTCTCTACCCACCGCTTCCTCTACCCACCGCTTTCTCTACCCACCGCTTTCTCTACCCACCGCTTTCTCTACCCACCGCTTACCCACCGCTTTCTACCCACCGCTTTCTCTACCCACCGCTTCCTCTACCCACCGCTTTCTCTACCCACCGCTTCCTCTACCCACCGCTTCCTCTACCCACCGCTTTCTCTACCCACCGCTTTCTCTACCCACCGCTTTCTCTACCCACCGCTTTATCTACCCACCGCTTTCTCTATATGTCTGTTTTCTCTGCTCTCTGTTTCTCTGTCTATCTGTCTCGTTCTCTGTCTATGTCTCTCACTGCTCACTCTGCCTCTGTGTCTCTCTGTCTCTGTCTCTCGCTCTGCTCTCTCTCTGCTCTCCTCTGTCTCTTTGTCTCTCTCTTTCTGTCTCTTTCTCTCTCTCTTTCTCAGTGCCTTCAAGGGTTGTTAAATCGTACACACCCAGACAGTCAGCTGTCTCCTTTATCTATCCTGATGCTGACATTAACAAGTGCTCACGGCAGAGTCAGAGACACTAACTGATTGGGCTGCTAAGGAGCACAGAAACACACTCCGTTCAAACCAATAGTGTGTTAACTACAGTCTACCTGGGGCTAGGCAACAGCATTTACAGCATACAGAGAATATTATCCCATTGAGCTAAAGGCATCAGCTCTGACAGCTGACGTTAGTCAGGTCATTATGCGTAACACATGAAGGTCACGGGCGTACTGTGTACATGCGTCATGCGTGTGTTGGATTTATACCGTGTGAGGCTTATGTGTGTATAGACGTGCTGAACTACATGTGTAGCTCTGCATGGTTCCCAGTCTAACCATAGTCTAAAACCAGAGAACATCAGCTGGGAAGGATGGCATCATGGATGAAGGATGGTATGATGAAGGATGGCGTGATGGAAGGATGGTGTGATGGAAGGATGGTGTGATGAAGGATGGCGTGATGGAAGGATGGTGTGATGGAAGGATGGTGTGATGGAAGGATGATGTGATGAAGGAGGGTGTGATGAAGGATGGTATGATGAAGGATGGTGTGATGGAAGGATGGCGTGATGAAGGATGGCGTGATGGAAGGATGGTGTGATGGAAGGATGGCGTGATGGAAGGATGGTGTGATGGAAGGATGGTGTGATGGAAGGATGGTGTGATGGAAGGATGGCGTGATGGAAGGATGGCGTGAGGAAGAATGGTGTGATGGAAGGATGGTGTGATGGAAGGATGGTGTGATGGAAGGATGGCGTGATGAAGGATGGTGTGATGAAGGATGGCGTGATGGAAGGATGGTGTGATGGAAGGATGGTGTGATGGAAGGATGGTGTGATGGAAGGATGGTGTGATGGAAGGATGGTGTGATGGAAGGATGGCGTGATGAAGGATTGGCGTGATGGAAGGATGGTGTGATGGAAGGATGGCGTGATGAAGATTGGTGTGATGGAAGGAGGGTGTGATGAAGGAGGGTGTGATGAAGGATGGTGTGATGAAGGATGGTGTGATGAAGGATGGTGTGATGAAGGATGGTGTGATGAAGGATGGTGTGATGAAGGATGGTGTGATGGAAGGATGGCGTGATGAAGGATGGCGTGATGGAAGGATGGTGTGATGGAAGGATGGTGTGATGAAGGAGGGTGTGATGAAGGATGGTATGATGAAGGATGGTATGATGAAGGATGGTGTGATGGAAGGATGGTGTGATGGAAGGATGGCGTGATGGAAGGATGGCGTGATGGAAGGATGGTGTGATGGAAGGATGGTGTGATGGAAGGATGGTGTGATGGAAGGATGGCGTGATGGAAGGATGGCGTGAGGAAGGATGGTGTGATGGAAGGATGGTGTGATGGAAGGATGGTGTGATGGAAGGATGGTGTGAGGAAGGATGGTGTGATGGAAGGATGGCGTGATGGAAGGATGGCGTGAGGAAGGATGGTGTGATGGAAGGATGGTGTGATGGAAGGATGGTGTGATGGAAGGATGGTGTGATGGAAGGATGGCGTGATGGAAGGATGGTGTGATGAAGGATGGTGTGATGGAAGGATGGCGTGATGGAGGGTGTGATGAAGGATGGTGTGATGAAGGATGGTGTGATGAAGGATGGTGTGATGAAGGATGGTGTGATGAAGGATGGTGTGATGGAAGGATGGTGTGATGGAAGGATGGTGTGATGAAGGATGGTGTGATGAAGGATGGTGTGATGAAGGATGGTGTGATGAAGGATGGTGTGATGAAGGATGGTGTGATGAAGGATGGTGTGATGAAGGATGGTGTGATGAAGGAGGGTGTGATGGAGGGTGTGATGGAGGGTGTGATGGAGGGTGTGATGGAGGGTGTGATGGAGGGTGTGATGTGATGAAGGATGGTGTGATGGAAGGATGGTGTGATGGAAGGATGGTGTGATGGAAGGATGGTGTGATGGAAGGATGATGTGATGAAGGATGGTGTGATGAAGGAGGGTGTGATGGAGGGTGTGATGAAGGATGGCGTGATTAAAGATGGGGTGAATCGGAAAAGTGTCCCTAGATTTCTTTGAAATAGTCACTTTAGTCGTACTTTATTGGGCTTAGGAATTATGTAGTACATTCAGTGTAGTTGAAATGTGTTTTATTAAATCCCATATTCCCTTACTCTAATTGGATCAACACTTGAAAATGGAATATGTCTAACATCAAACACTCTCTTCCCATTGTCTTCGCTCCCATTCCCACTTTGATGTGGAATAGACCTTTTTCTGTGAGAAAGAGTCACGACTATTTTCACGCGCACACACACACACACACACACACACACACACACACGCATTCAAGCACTTGTGCCGCACACAGACAAACGTTATACAGCCGTCTCAGTGAAAACAGAAAGGGGATTTGACTGGGGGAAAAGTAAAGCATACAACGCTGAATGTTAAAAAGTGTGATGTTGAATGAGTGTGGTGAAACAACAGAAATGGCTGTGGGTGAGGCCTGGCCGGACAGACCAATCTGTCGTAACTTTTACTAAGCCTAATCGCATCACAGAAACGGACACTAACACACGCTCTGACACTCACCTTGTGCATAGGGCTATAACATGTGCAATAATGTGTGCTATAATCGCCTCGTCCCTTGCATTCTTACGGCCTGGAAATGCTGTACCTATCCAATGGCCTTAGGCACAACAGGCACAATGGTCGCTTGGCAACCAAACTCTCACCTTGCCAGTGGGGGGCTGTGGCATGTAGGGAGGGAGAGAGGGAGAGAGGGGGAGAGAGAGAGAGAGAGAGAGAGAGGCATCTTTGATCCTTCAGGAGCTCTGCAGGAAACAAGCATGTCACAGGCAGGGCAGGATTGTGTGTGTGTGTTAGCAGATAAAGCATAAGGTGTATCATGGCAGGCAAGAGTAGAGGGAGTTCCCAGAGGATGGAGAAATAGTGATGGACAGAACAGTCTTGGTAGTTAGAGTATACTGATATCATTATTAACTGTGAGGGTTATGGCTCTTCTATAACCAATCCTAATGTTTAAACTAATGTTTTATGATTTATTAGGTGTTGGTTTTAATTATCCTGTTTTTATTCTTCACGGAAGACTTGTATTACTTCCGTCATATCAACACGGTAATTATAAACTGGGATGTTCGAGCCCTGAATGCTGATTGGCTGAAAGCCGTGGTATATCAGACTGTAAACCACGGGTATGTTCTAATTACGTTGGTACCCAGTTTATAAAAACAATAAGGCACCTCTGGGGTTTGTGGTATGTTGCTAAGGGCTGTTCTTATGCACGACACAACGCGGAGTTATTGCTTAATTATACAGCAGCAATTATATGAGTGAAGTTGTGGGTTGTTTAGGTAGAAAAGCATCGTTACATAGACAATTACTTAATTCGAGCTCGAACCCAGCTGAGAGTTCTGTCTCTTCTATTTACAGTCATTATATGAAAACAACAGCTGCTGTACATTGTTGTTATAACCATCTGATGAAAGACCTAACAGCGATCAGTATGTGTGTTTTATTGTTAAGATATTTTAACATACTGTATCTGTCTGTGTGTTGTGTAGGATGGATTTGTTAATGTCTTTGTACTTAAACATGTTTCTCTCTCTTTCTCTCTCTCTCTTTCTCTGTCTCTCTTTCTATGTACATCGCTCTCTCTTTATTGCTCCCCTTCTCTCTCTCACAGGATGGATACTCTCAGTATCACTTTGTTGGATCTGCCTCTACGATAGAGAGAGACAGACAGAGACCCTACTCCTCCTCTCGCACCCCTTCTGTGTCCCCCGTACGAACCTCACCGAACAACCGCTCAGGTCAGTGTGTGTGAGAGAGAGAGCTGTCCCTTCTTGTCACCCTGATATACTCTTCCCTCTAACTTCCTGTCCCTTAACCAGGCCAATGAGCCAGAGAGCTATAGGAGTACATTAGCATTATCCATTAGCATCAGCGCTAACCTGCCTGTGGCTGTGCTTCCTTCACAGTGGGTTTAGCATGGTGATGAGGCAGAAAAGTGCTTTTACTCTCCCTGGGTTAGTGGACTCTTCAACTGGCCCTGGCCTCAGCTTCAGAGCAACCAGCTTCCATGCCTAATGGTGTGTGTGTGCGTGTGTGTGTGTGTGTGTTCAAAAGCTTTTCCAGGTCATTGGTAAGCCATCACCTTTTCGTACCACTCTATTGCTCTTCTCCTACTAAGAACTGAGAGGGTTTAGCTGGTATTATAGTGCTGTAAGTGGTAAATAGGGGTGAAGTTAGACATGATGACCTAAGTTGGAAGAGGATAGGAAAAGATGAGATGAGTCTAACTTTGAATATTGACATTGAAAAGCAGGATCTTTGAGGAATATAGAGACCCTGCTTTCTCCTCTATCCCTCATCTCCCTCCTCTCCACACCTCCATCACCCCCTCTAGCTCTCTCTAATCCTGCATTCCATCATTCGCTCTTCTGTTCTCTAGTACATGCTGTTGTGTATCTACTAGAACCATGTTCCTCTGAGACGGATCAAAGCAGATTGGGAGTGGGAGGAAGGGAAGGAGGGAGGGAGGAGAGAGAGAGGCGGGGGAGTCACAGAGAGAGAGATTTTATTTTATTGAGCGTTTATTTTAACAGGGAGTCAACACTGAGACCGAGGGTCTCATTTCCAGGTGAGCCCTGGTATACAATACACATTGAGATACAATTAAAACTACACATGCATAAATACATGTTAAAATACAAACAAATATGTAAAAACACCATCATAAAGAACAGTTCAGAGGCTCCAGAGCAGCACATTTTAATGAGATCTGTAAATTGCAATCTGCAAAACTAAAGACGGATTTACCTAATTCGGTGGAGACCTGAGGAACCAACCCTGTGAACATGTTTTGTAAATCATGTTTTTATTCTTCAACAACAAAGTTAGGTAAGTCTGAAAGATTGTGACATAGAGCTTTGTAAACAAATAGAGAGTAATGAAGTGACCTATGGGACTTTAACCTCTCCAGGCCCCGGGGCAGTATTCAGAAGTTTGGAGAGTCTGTGAGTAAAGCAAATGTCTGTGCGTATAACAGAACTGATATAGCAGGCGAAAACCAGAGGAAATTCTCTCCGGAAAAATGTTTTTTTGTGACATGCCCTCACTTGCCTGCCTATGGGATTCTCTGTAAAATAGGACCCAGGTTGCAGTACCTATGGCTTCCACTAGATGCCAACAGTCTTTAGACAAGGTTTCATGCATTTATCATGGAAGAGAGCCGAACAGAAGAAGAATTTGTAAGAGGAGTGATGAAGTCACTTCAGTTTTTGGTGAGTGAGACTGTGTGCGCGTTCCTCTTTATTTTCCTTTTCTATCGTTTAGGATATTATCCGTGTGAAATATAATCGTTAATATACATAAAAGGATACCTAAGGATACATTATAAATGATGTTTGATTTGTCTGGGCAAAGTTGATAGGTATAATTTGAACGCTTTCTCTTCACTGTACAATGGGCGAGTAGACTGTGGATTTTCTGAACATAACGCGCCAACCAAACAGAGATTTATGGATATAAACAATGACTTTTTCTAACAGAAGAAACATGGATTGTCTTGCTTGGACACTTCAGATTGCCCTCAGCAGAAGATCATCAGAGGTAAGTGATTTATTTTAGCTCCTATATGTGTTTTGATTTATTTTAGCTCCTATATGTGTTTTATGAGACCCAAAGCGGGTCTCATAAAACGCATAAAATCGCTAATATGAAATCCCTTACCTTTTGAAGAACTTCTGCTGAGGGCTTCCCAAGTGTCCAACGAAGACATCCAATGGTTCTTTTGTTAGAAAAAGTCATTTATTATACCCATAAATCTCAGTTTGGTTGGCGCGTTATGTTCATAAAATACAGTGTCCACTCGCCCATTGAACCGTGAAGAGAACACGTTCAACCTATACCTATACATTTGTCCAAGAACAATCAAACATCATTGATAATGTATCCTTAGGAACACTTGTATGTATATTTATTATAATATTTCAATCGGATTATAAACTGGACAACATTCTGTTGACATCCTGTGACTAGTTCGAAAAAAAATTCCATTACCATCCAGAGCAACCTAATATCACCAAACACTGTCTAGAGACTGTTGACATCCAGTGGAAGCAATAGGTACTGCAATCTTACTCCCATATATGGCTGTTTTCAATAGGGAGGGGTTCAAAATGAGGCAATGTGTCAAAAACACTTTTTCCAGGACAGAAATTCCTCGGGTTTTCGCCTGCTATATCAGTTCTGTTATACTCACAGACAATATCTTAACACTCTTAGAAACTTCAGAGTATTTCCTATCCAATAGTACTAATTATGTGCATATCCTAGTTTCTGGGCCTGAGTGGCAGGCCTTTTACTTTGGGCACGCCAGACTCTCCAAAACCGACACCTCAGCTGCCACTCCCTAAGAAGTTAAGATCACCCAATATGAATAATTCAGAATTAGAATAGTTAGACAGAAAATCAGACAATTTGCTAAGAGCAATTGGGAGAACATGAATCAGTCCAAGGCCACAGCTCTGGGATTTCAGATCAGATGGAGTCTCTAACACAAACATGCTATGATCAGTAGGTAACCCTCTATATGAAATAGACATGGGGATGGCTTAAAATGGTATACAGTGCCTTTGGAAAGTATTCAGACCTTAACTTTTAGATTTTTTTTTAATGTTACAGCCTTATGGTAAAATTGATTATTTAAATAAAAATCTAAGCACAATACCCCATAATGACAAAGCGAAAACATTTTTATTTGTATTTTAGAAAATGTATTAAAACTAACAAATAGAAATATCTTATTTGCTGTACTTAAGTATTCAGACCTTTTGCTATGAGACTCGAAATTGAGCTCAGGTGCATCCTGTTTCCATTGATCATCCTTGATGTTTCTATAACTATAACAAAAATATTCAATAGTGTAATTAGACCAATTGCACTATATGGAAGCGAGGTTTGGGGTCCAACCTTTAAGTACGATTATATGCATTGGGAGACAAATTATCCAAAATATCCAAAAGAAAGTACCAAATAATGCATGCAAAGCGGAACTTGGAAGATTCCTTTAAATTGTAAATATACAGAAAACGACACTAAAAAGTTGAAACCATTTGAAATTAAGCCCACAAACATCCTTACAATTCAAAGCACTGGAAACCCAAAAGCTGAACCCTGAAAAGAGTCCCTTATGTCGGCTGTTAAAACCACTGAACAACCCTATTATCCAAACACACAGGAAAATCTATCAAATTGTTACAGAAAATAAATCCTCCTATTAGGCTAATTGGGAAAATGAAACAAAAACACAGAATTAACTAAATTGCTATTTGACCCTCAACAGAGAATACTAATTGGCAGAATATCTCTAGTTTTCTCAGAGATACAAAACAGAAGCAGATCCTGACCAAATACAGGCTCAGCGACCACCAATTAATAGGCTATAGAAAAAGGGAGACACACAAAGACATAACTACCCCAAGATGAGTGTCTATGTGGTCACTGCACGACAGTGGAGGTAGAGACAGAGGTACATTTTCCTCTACTGTGAGAAATACTCCGAAATAAGCTAATATGTTTTGAAGAAAATCGCAATCAATTCCCAACTTCTGGGCATTTACTAATGACACAAAGCTGTGAATTATTCTGGGTGAGGGAGAAAACTCAAATATTACTGCCAGATATGTATAGGATTGCCATAGCCTGAGGGACATCCATGACCATTATTTCCCTGAAGTATTTACATTGTATATAACTTACAAGTTCTACCTAATGTACATGGATGATGGTTACACTATGTTGAATATTTACTAGCCATTTTTTGTATTTTTTTATATATTCGTATTTGTATTTAATTAAATGTATCTTCCTAAGTTTCCACAATACAACAGCAATAGTGTTGTAACTGTATACATTATTCTTTTATTTTTACTACTGAAATAAACTGGATTTCATTATACGCATTGGATTGGACTCTATTGACTGAAATGCTTGACCACTTAACCAACAAAAACGGGTCACAACTCCTGCAGCTCTGTCGCACACTGGGTATGTACATAGTCACTGGTAGGCTTCAGGTGGACTCCTATGGTAGGTACATCTATAGCTCTCAGAGCGTTCAGTCAGCCCACTGAAACCAGGGACTGGGATCAGATCACAGCAAAATTACTTGAACAGAGCAATACTCAATCATGAGGCATCAAAGCCAAAAGAATTGAGTAATATTAAGAAATGCAATAGATGGAAGGAATGTAGTTTGGAAACCTACCAGAAAACAATTAGGAAACAACATATTCAATCCATTTTAGACAACTCTCTGGACAAAATGTTCCACTGTAATAGTGAAGGTGTAAACTTGGCAGTAGAAAGACTGACCAGTATATTTGACCTCTCAGCTTCCCTATCAAATATATACATTTCAAACAGAAAACTGAAGAAAACCGAAGAAAATGATCAACAATGACAAATGGTTTGATAAAGAATACAGATCCTAAGATATATATATAAAATAGAGACACAGAAAACCTGAGCCTACGCCTTCACTATGGTGAATCACTTAAACAATACAGAAATACACTACAGAAAATGAAGGAACAGCACATCAGAAATCAGCTCAATGTAATTGAAGAGTCCATAGAATCTAACAACTTCTGAGAAAATTGGAAAACAACACAAAGAGTTATCTACCCAAAATGGAGATGTATGGGTAAACCACTTTTCCAATCTTTTTAGCCCAATAACAAAGAACAAACAGCAAAAACATACATGATCAAATACAAATCTTAGAATCAGCTATTAAACCCACTGGATTCTCCAATTACATTGAATGAACTACAGGACAAAATACAAACCCTCCAATGATGGCATCCTCAATGAAATGATAAAATATACAGACCACAAATTCCAATTGGCTATACTTAAACTCTTTAACATCATCCTTATCATCATCCTCTGGCATCTTCCCCATAATTTGGAAACAAGGACTGATCACCCCAATCCACAAAAGTGGAGAGACATTTGACCCAAATAACTACCATGGGCTATGTGTCAACAGCAACCTTGGGAAAATCAGCAGACTCATCATTTCCTCAGTGAAAACAATGTACCGAGCAAATAACAAAAATGTAAAAAAAAAAAAAACTTGAATCAGTTATAGAACCCATTGCCCTTTATGGTTGTGAGGTCTGGGGTCTGCTCACCAACCAATAATTCACAAAATGGGACAAACACCAAATTGAAACTCTGCATGCAGAATTATACAAAAATATCCTCTGTGTACAACGTAAAACACCAAACAATGCATGCAGAGCAGAATTAGGCCGATACCTGCTAATTATCAAAATCCAGAAAAGAGCCGTTAAATTCGACAACCACCTAAAAGGAAGTGATTCCCAAACCTTCCATAACAAAGCCATATTCTACAGAGAGATGAACCTGGAGAAGAGTCCCCCTAAGCAAGCTGGTCCTGGGGCACTGTTCACAAACACAAACAGACCCCACAGACCCCCAGGACAGCACCTCAATTAGACCTAACCAAAACCTTAAAATAATTACTTGACACATTGGAAAGAATTAACAAAAAAACTGAGCAAACTAGAATGCTTTTTGGCCCTAAACAGAGAGTAGATAGTGGCAGAATACCTGACTGACTTACCTGTGACTGACCCAATCTTAAGGAAAGCTTTGACTATGTACAGACTCAGTGAGCATAGCCTTGCTATTGAGAAAGGCCGCTGTAGGCAGACCTGGCTCTCAAGAGAAGACAGGCTATGTGCACACTGCCCACAATATAAGGTGGAATCTGACCTTAACTTCCTAACCTCCTGCCCAATGTATGACCATATTAGAGACACATATTTCCCTCAGATCACACAGATCCACAAAGAATTAGGAAAAAAACCCAATATCTGCTGGGTGAAATACCATAGTGTGCCATCACAGCAGACACCATTGTAAATCCCTATTGTACTTTATCTATTTTTAGATTTTTATTGTTTATTTCACTTTTGTTTCCCATGTCAATGTTTCCCATGTCAAAGCCCTTAAAATGAATTGGAGAGAGAGAGAGAGAGAGAGAGAGGTACCTCATCCTCGTCTGCTCTCTGTAATTAACACTGCCCCAGGGGCCGACGCACACACACAGCTGTAACTGCTGTCTCTGTGGGACTGAGCAGTAAATTATAACCGGGGTTACCTGTGAGTGTGTGTGTTTGTCTGTGTGCGTGTGCAACCTTTCTGAGTGCCTGGGCGCTCAGTGTACCATGCTAATAGCACTCAGACCTGGTCTCCAAGGGTAACCGGATCTAACGGTGAAGGGCCTGGTGACGGTGTTCTGTTACAGTATTAATGATCCGTTTAACAGAGCCGTCACAGGGTTGTCATACAAATTCCTCTTCAGTCCTCTCCACTCCTATGCTGTACTCTGTTGTTTTAGTAATGTAAGTTGTGTATGTTTCTGTTCGGTTGAACCTGCTATTTAAAGTCTTCTATGGTCTGGTCGGTTTAATAAAGTGTAGGTTAGCAGTTTATATAATGTGTGAAGTAAGTACTCGATAAGAGTGTATAGGTAAGCAGTAACATAGACCAGTGTTATAGACAGTACTTAGTAGGTAAACAGTATTATAGACTGTAGTGTTTAGGTAAGCAGTATTATAGACTGTAGTGTGTAGGTAAAAAGTATTATAGACTGTAGTGTGTCGGTAAACAGTATTATAGACTGTAGTGTGTAGGTAAACAGGATTATACACTGTAAGCAGTATTATAGACCAGTATTATACACCAGTATTATAGACCAGTAATATAGGCAGTACTTTGAAGGTATACAGTGGTATAGACTGTAGAGTGTAGGTAAAAAGTATTATAGACTGTAGTGTGTAGGTAAGCAGTATTATAGACTGTAGTGTGTAGGTAAACAGTATTATAGACTGTAGTGTGTAGGTAAACAGTATTATACACTGTAAGCAGTATTATAGACCAGTATTATACACCAGTATTATAGACCAGTAATATAGGCAGTACTTTGAAGGTATACAGTGGTATAGACTGTAGAGTGTAGGTAAACAGTGTTATAGACTGTAGTGTGTAGGTAAACAGTATTATAGACCATTATTATAGACAGTACTGTGTAGGTAAGCAGTATTATAGACTGTAGTGTAAAGGTAAGCAGTATTATAGACTGTAGTGTAAAGGTAAGCAGTGTTATAGACTGTAGTGTGTAGGTAAGCAGTATTATAGACTGTAGTGTGTAGGTAAGCAGTGTTATAGACTGTAGTGTGTAGGTAAGCAGTATTATAGACTGTAGTGTAAAGGTAAGCAGTGTTATAGACTGTAGTGTGTAGGTAAGCAGTATTATAGACTGTAGTGTGTAGGTAAGCAGTGTTATAGACTGTAGTGTAAAGGTAAGCAGTATTATAGACTGTAGTGTAAAGGTAAGCAGTGTTATAGACTGTAGTGTGTAGGTAAGCAGTATTATAGACTGTAGTGTGTAGGTAAGCAGTGTTATAGACTGTAGTGTGTAGGTAAACAGTGTTATAGACAGTACTGTGTAGGCAAGCAGTATTATAGACTGTAGTGTGTAGGTAAGCAGTAGTATAGATTGTAGTGTGTAGGTAAACAGTGTTATAGACAGTTCTGTCTAGGTAAACAGTATTATAGACCAGTATTATACACCAGTATTATAGACCAGTATTATAGGCAGTACTTTGAAGGTAAACAGTGTTATAGACAGTTCTGTCTAGGTAAACAGTATTATAGACCAGTATTATACACCAGTATTATAGACCAGTATTATAGGCAGTACTTTGAAGGTAAGCAGTATTATGTACTGTAGTGTGTAGGTAAACAGTGTTATAGACTGTAGTGTGTAGGTAAAACAGTGTTATAGACTGTAGTGTGTAGGTAAACAATATTACAGACTGCAGTGTGTAGGTAAACCGTATTATGTACTGTAGTGTGTAGGTAAAAAGTATTATATACTGTAGTGTGTAGTTAAACAGTATTATAGACCATTATTATAGACAGTACTGTGTAGGTAAGCAGTATTATAGACTGTAGTGTGTAGGTAAACAGTGTTATCGACAGTACTGTGTAGATAAGCAGTATTATAGACTGTAGTGTAAAGGTAAGCAGTATTATAGACTGTATTGTGTAGGTTAACAGTGTTATAGACTGTAGTGTGTAGGTAAGCAGTGTTATAGACTGTAGTGTGTAGGAAAGCAGTATTATAGACTGTAGTGTGTAGGTAAACAGTGTTATAGACTGTAGTGTGTAGGTAAACAGTGTTATAGACTGTAGTGTGTAGGAAAGCAGTTTTATAGACCAGTATTATAGACCAGTATTATAGGCAGTACTTTGAAGGTAAACAGTGTTATAGACTGTAGTGTGTAGGTAAACAGTATTATAGACTGTAGTGTGTAGGTTAACAGTATTATAGACTGTAGTGTGTAGGTAAACAGTGTTATAGACTGTAGTGTGTAGGAAAGCAGTTTTATAGACCAGTATTATAGACCAGTATTATAGGCAGTACTTTGAAGGTAAACAGTGTTATAGACTGTAGTGTGTAGGTAAACAGTATTATAGACTGTAGTGTGTAGGTTAACAGTATTATAGACTGTAGTGTGTAGGTAAACAGTGTTATAGACTGTAGTGTGTAGGAAAGCAGTTTTATAGACCAGTATTATAGACCAGTATTATAGGCAGTACTTTGAAGGTAAACAGTGTTATAGACTGTAGTGTGTAGGTAAACAGTATTATAGATAGTTCTGTCTAGGTAAGCAGTATTATAGACTAGTATTATACACCAGTATTATAGACCAGTATTATAGGCAGTACTTTGAAGGTAAACAGTGTTATAGACTGTAGTGTGTAGGTAAACAGTATTATAGACTGTAGTGTGTAAGTAAGCAGTATTATAGACTGTAGTGCGTAGGTAAACAGTGCTATAGACAGTTCTGTCTAGGTAAGCAGTATTATAGACTGTAGTGTGTAGGTAAGCAGTATTATAGACTGTATTGTGTAGGTTAACAGTGTTATAGACTGTAGTGTGTAGGAAAGCAGTATTATAGACTGTAGTGTGTAGGTAAACAGTGTTATAGACTGTAGTGTGTATGTAAACAGTGTTTTAGACTGTAGTGTGTATGTAAACAGTGTTTTAGACTGTAGTGTGTAGGTAAACAGTGTTATAGACTGTAGTGTGTAGGTAAACAGTATTATAGACTGTAGTGTGTGGGTAAGCAGTATTATAGACTTTAGTGTGTAGGTTAACAGTATTATAGACTGTAGTGTGTAGGTAAGCAGTGTTATAGACTGTAGTGTGTATGTAAACAGTGTTTTAGACTGTAGTGTGTATGTAAACAGTGTTTTAGACTGTAGTGTGTAGGTAAACAGTGTTATAGACTGTAGTGTGTGGGTAAGCAGTATTATAGACTTTAGTGTGTAGGAAAGCAGTTTTATAGACCAGTATTATAGGCAGTACTTTGAAGGTAAACAGTGTTATAGACTGTAGTGTGTAGGTAAACAGTATTATAGACTGTAGTGTGTAGGTAAACAGTAATATAGACTGTAGTGTGTAGGTATACAGTATAATAATCTGTATTGTGTAGGTGAGCAGTATTATAGACTGTTGTTTGTAGGAAAGCAGTATTATAGACTGTAGTGTGTAGGTAAACAGTGTTATAGACTGTAGTGTGTAGATAAGCAGTGTTATATACTGTAGTTTGTAGGTAAACAGTATTATAGACTGTAGTGCGTAGGTAAGCAGTATTATAGACTGTAGTGTGTAGTAGGTAAGCAATATTATAGACTGTAGTGTGTAGTAGGTAAGCAGTATTATAGACTGTAGTGTGTAGTAGGTAAGCAATATTATAGACTGTAGTGTGTAGATAAGCAGTATTATAGACTGTAGTGTGTAGTAGGTAAGCAATATTATAGACTGTAGTGTGTAGGTAAACAGTGTTATAGACTGTAGTGTGTAGGAAAGCAGTTTTATAGACCAGTATTATAGACCAGTATTATAGGCAGTACTTTGAAGGTAAACAGTGTTATAGACTGTAGTGTGTAGGTAAACAGTATTATAGACTGTAGTGTGTAGGTAAGCAGTGTTATAGACTGTAGTTTGTAGGTAAGCAGTATTATAGACTGTAGTGTGTAGGTAAGCAGTTGTATAGATTGTAGTGTGTAGGTAAACAGTGTTATAGATAGTTCTGTCTAGGTAAACAGTATTATAGACTAGTATTATACACCAGTATTATAGACCAGTATTATAGGCAGTACTTTGAAGGTAAACAGTGTTATAGACTGTAGTGTGTAGGTAAACAGTATTATAGACTGTAGTGTGTAGGTAAGCAGTATTATAGACTGTAGTGTGTAGGTAAACCGTATTATGTACTGTAGTGTGTAGGTAAACAGTGTTATAGACAGTACTGTGTAGATAAGCAGTATTATAGACTGTAGTGTAAAGGTAAGCAGTATTATAGACTGTAGTGTGTAGGTAAGCAGTATTATAGACTGTAGTGTGTAGGTAAACAGTGCTATAGACAGTTCTGTCTAGGTAAGCAGTATTATAGACTGTAGTGTGTAGGTAAGCAGTATTATAGACTGTATTGTGTAGGTTAACAGTGTTATAGACTGTAGTGTGTAGGTAAACAGTGTTATAGACTGTAGTGTGTAGGAAAGCAGTATTATAGACTGTAGTGTGTAGGTAAACAGTGTTATAGACTGTAGTGTGTATGTAAACAGTGTTTTAGACTGTAGTGTGTAGGTAAACAGTTTTATAGACTGTAGTGTGTAGGTAAACAGTATTATAGACTGTAGTGTGTGGGTAAGCAGTATTATAGACTTTAGTGTGTAGGTTAACAGTATTATAGACTGTAGTGTGTAGGTAAGCAGTGTTATAGACTGTAGTGTGTAGGAAAGCAGTGTTATAGACTGTAGTGTGTAGGTAAACAGTGTTATAGACTGTAGTGTGTATGTAAACAGTGTTTTAGACTGTAGTGTGTAGGTAAACAGTGTTATAGACTGTAGTGTGTAGGTAAACAGTATTATAGACTGTAGTGTGTAGGTAAACAGTGTTATAGACTGTAGTGTGTAGGAAAGCAGTTTTATAGACCAGTATTATAGGCAGTACTTTGAAGGTAAACAGTGTTATAGACTGTAGTGTGTAGGAAAGCAGTTTTATAGACCAGTATTATAGGCAGTACTTTGAAGGTAAACAGTGTTATAGACTGTAGTGTGTAGGTAAACAGTATTATAGACTGTAGTGTGTAGGTAAACAGTAATATAGACTGTAGTGTGTAGGTATACAGTATAATAATCTGTATTGTGTAGGTGAGCAGTATTATAGACTGTTGTTTGTAGGTGTTATGGAAATTTTGTTCTTAATGTTCACAAACTGAACTATAATTGACCTACTCTGTCTGTAACCCAAAAGTCGTAAAGCTTTGGTTAAAATGAAACAGACAGAGACCCAGCTACAGAGATCATTATGTCAAATGTTTATTCACCGAGAATTCTAAATCACAATAAGAACACAGTCCTTTATATATACATACAATTTAACTCCAACCCACTTTAGATGGGCTGCGTTTTACAACTTACATCTTATCACTTCTACCAGCTTTATGACCGTTTCTCCCCTCCCTGGGTGAAGAAACCGTTTCCTGTTATAGGGTCCCGTTATAAATCGTCTGTCGACAGTTTTCCTGTTATCTCAACTCCATCCTGCTTAGGTTGCAAAATAGTAACACGATGTCTTAGTCTCCTAAAAAGTTCTAGACCTATTCCTCTAACACCTATTACATATATTTTAAGTAAAATAATATTCTTAGTAATTACTTAAACATATTATTTTAAACATATAATAATTTAGTCATTAAACATAAATCATATGAATTTATTCATAACAGTAGGAAAGCAGTATTATAGACTGTAGTGTGTAGGTAAACAGTGTTATAGACTGTAGTGTGTAGATAAGCAGTGTTATATACTGTAGTTTGTAGGTAAACAGTATTATAGACTGTAGTGCGTAGGTAAGCAGTATTATAGACTGTAGTGTGTAGTAGGTAAGCAATATTATAGACTGTAGTGTGTAGTAGGTAAGCAGTATTATAGACTGTAGTGTGTAGTAGGTAAGCAATATTATAGACTGTAGTGTGTAGATAAGCAGTATTATAGACTGTAGTGTGTAGTAGGTAAGCAATATTATAGACTGTAATGTGTAGGTAAGCAGTATAATAGACTGTAATGTGTAGCTAAACAGTGTTATAGACTTTAGTGTGTAGGTAAACAGTATTATAGACTGTAGTGTGTAGGTAAACAGTATTATAGACTGTAGTGTGTAGGTAAGCAGTATTATAGACTCTAGTGTGTAGGTAAGCAGTATTATAGACTGTAGTGTGTAGGTAAACAGTGTTATAGACTGTAGTGTGTAGGTAAGCAGTGTTATAGACTGTAGTGTGTAGGTAAGCAGTGTCATAGACTGTAGTGTGTAGGCAAGCAGTGTTATAGACTGTAGTGTGTAGGTAAACAGTATTGTAGACTGTAGTGTGTAGGTAAGCGGTATTATAGACTGTAGTGTGTAGGTATACAGTATAATAATCTGTATTGTGTAGGTGAGCAGTATTATAGACTGTAGTGTGTAGTTAAGCAGTATTATAGACCTTATCGTGTAGGTAAGCAGTGTTATAGACTGTAGTGTGTAGGTAAACAATGTTATAGACTGTAGTGCGTAGGTAAACAGTGTTATAGACTGTAGTGTGTAGGTAAACAGTATTATAGACTGTAGTGTGTAGGTAACAGTGTTATAGACTGTAGTGTGTAGGCAAGCAGTGTTATAGACTGTAGTGTGTAGGTAAACAGTATTATACACTGTAGTGTGTAGCTAAACAGTGTTATAGACTTTAGTGTGTAGGTAAACAGTATTATAGACTGTAGTGTGTAGGTAAGCGGTATTATAGACTGTAGTGTGTATGTAGAAAAGGCCCATGGAGTTGGTGGAAGAATCCTTTAATTCATGGCCACTTGCTCAGCTGGGCCAGGGGCGCTTTAATTAGGTCAGGTGGAAATGTCAGACATCTCCACTCATTAAAAGGATGAAATCGCCATCGCCCAATCTCGCTGCTTTCTCTTCCATAACTCCGTCTAATCCAGAAGTTCTGTGCGTCCATGAGTCCACGTAAATCCACCAAATCTGTTACCTTTCATCTGAACTATCTGTTGGGATCGGGAGAGCGGGCCATCAGTTAATGTTATAGTTATTATTGCGGAGCGCGGCTTGGAGCGCACACTTCAAACCGATTGTGTAATGTAAATGATCGATGTTCACAGCCCTACAGATCAGCACAGGCCAATTATGCCATTGATATATGGTTAATACGTAATGAAATTACATGTACATATGAAGACAAACTTGAAAGTGTGAAATATGAAACATAATTGTTTGCTGAACTCATCAACTCTGATATCAAACTGATGGGGATTATAGATTGAAAAACAGATCACTGATTGAACTATTTGTATTATTCTCCTCATGATTATGATAAATAGTTACAAGCTAACGAACTTAAGGATGATTCCTATTGACTTCTCATTTGAACTGAATTATCTAATTATGTTAATAATTAATGATTGTTATGATTTGATTTTTGATTATGAATTTGATTGAATACATATTATTCTGTTTCCTTTGTTATGCAGCACAGACTACCCAGTAAATATACCACGTTATGGTTAAAGGAATTCTTGCCTCAGTCTCATCCATTCCTCTGTCACCTGACCCGTGACCACCTGTTCACCTTCACTGTCAGTCATTCTACCTGTCCAGCTACCTACACAGATTCCAGTAATCTTTCAGTGTAGGTAAACAGTATTATATACTGTAGTGTGTGGGTAAGCAGTATTATGTACTGTGGTGTGTAGGTAAACAGTGTTTTAGACTGTGGTGTGTAGGTTAACAGTATTATAGACTGTAGTGTGTAGGTAAACAGTTTTATAGACCAGTACTATAGTGTGTAGGTAAGCAGTATTATAGACCAGTACTATAGACTGTAGTGTGTAGGTAAGCAGTATTATAGACCAGTACTATAGACTATAGTGTGTAGGTAAGCAGTATTATAGACCAGTACTATAGACTATAGTGTGTAGGTAAGCAGTGTTATAGACCAGTACTATAGACTGTAGTGTGTAGGTAAGCAGTATTATAGACCAGTACTATAGACTATAGTGTGTAGGTAAGCAGTATTATAGACCAGTACTATAGACTATAGTGTGTAGGTAAGCAGTATTATAGACCAGTACTATAGACTATAGTGTGTAGGTAAGCAGTTTTATAGACCAGTACTATAGACTATAGTGTGTAGGTAAGCAGTGTTATTGACCAGTGTTATATACGGTAGTGTGTAGGTAAGCATTTTCAGGTGACTGTAATAGGACGTGTGTGTGTGTGTGTGTGTGTGTGTGTGTGTAATTTAGCATGTTCATGGGATTTACTGTGTGCTACTATGGCAGGAGACGACCTTCATGCTGTCACACTAAACACACCTAATGATCGTCATTTATGTGTGTGTGTTTTACAGTTAGCGCACCAGCCTCTCCCAGAGAGATGATGAGTATGAAGGAACGCAAGACCGAATACGACTCCACAGCAACCAACGCAGGTTTCCACGACAACAAAGGAGAACACACCTCCCGAAAAGACACCATGGCAGGTGTGTGTGAGAAAGGAGAGAGAAATAACAGATAATTACTTTCTATCTACATATCTCTTTCTGTCATTCTCTTTCTCTCTCCCCCTCCCTCTCTTTCTCTCTCTACCTCCCTCTCTCTCTCTCTCCCCCCCTCCCTCTCTTTCCCTTTCTCTCTCTCTGTCTGTCACCCTCTCTCTCCTCCCTCTCTCTCCCCCTCTCTCTCTCCCCCTCTCTCCCTCTGTCTGATTCTCTCTCTCCCCCTCTCTGTCTGATACACTCTCTCTCTCTCCCTCCCCCTCTCTCTCTGTCTGACACCCCCACCTCTCTCTCCCCTTTCTCTCTCTCTCTCTCTCTCTCTCACTCTCCCCTTCTATCTCCTCCCTCTCTCCCCCTGTCTCTCTCTCCCCCTCTCTCTCTCTCTCTCCTTTCTCTCTGTCTGACAACCTCTGTCTCTTCTTTCAGTCAAAATCTCCTGTGGAACATCCACGTTGTTCCGGAACTCTTATGTTACTACTAATGACGAGATCGAACACAACCAGGTGAGCTACAGCCACATACACATATATACACACACACACACAAACATACACATATACACACACATATACATACACACATACATACACATACACACACACACATACATACAGTTGAAGTCGTAAGTTTACATCCACTCCACAAATGTCTTGTTTACAAACTATAGTTTTGGCAAGTCGGTTAGGACATCTACTTTGTGACACAAGTAATTTTTCCAACAATTGTTTACAGACAGATTATTTCACCTATAATTCACTGTATCACAATTCCAGTGGGTCAGAAGTTTACATACACTAAATTGACTGTGCCTTTAAACAGCTTGGAAAATTCCAGAAAATTATGTAATGGCTTTAGAAGCTTCTGATAGGCTAATTGACGTAATTTGAGTCAATTGGAGGTGTACCTGTGGACGTGTTTCAAGGCCTACCTTCAAACTCAGTGCCTCTTTGCTTGAGATCATGGGAAAATCAAAAGAAATCAGACAAGACCTCAGAAAAAAAATGGTAGACCTCCACAAGTCTGGTTCATCCTTTGGAGCAATTTCCAAACGGCTGAATGTACCACGTTCATCTGTACAAACAATAGTATGCAAGTATAAACACCCTGTTGTGGGGGTGCTTTGCTGCAGGAGGGACTAGTGCCCTTCACAAAATAGATGGTGTCATGAGGAAGGAAAATTATGTGTATATATTGAAGCAACATCTCAAGACATAAGTCAGGAAGTTACAGCTTGGTCGCAAATGGGTCTTCTCAATGGACAATGACCCCAAGCATACTTCCAAAGTTGTGGCAAAATGGCTTAAGGACAACAAAGTCAAGGTATTGGAGTGGCCATCACAAAGCCCTGACCTCAATCCTATAGAACATTTGTGGGCAGAACTGAAAAGGCGTGTGCGAGCAAGGAGGCCTACAACCCTGACTCAGTTACACCAGCTCTGTCAGGAGGAATGGGCCAAAATTCACCCAACTTATTGTGGGAAGCTTGTGGAAGGCTACCCGAAACGTTTGACCCAAGTTAAACAATTTCAAGGCAATGCTACCAAATACTAATTGAGTGTATGTAAACTTGCTGTTAGGGCTGGAGGGCAATGTTCGGAGGTTTGGAGAGTCTGGCGTGCCCAAAGTAAAATGCCTGTTACTCAGGCCCAGAAACTAGGATATGCACATAGTTAGTAGTATTGGATAGATAACTGTTAAAATAATGTCTGTGAGTATAACAGAACTGATTTGGCAGGCGAAAACCAGAGAAAAATCCATCCGGAAAATGGGATTTTGTGATGTGACAGTTTTTCCATTGACTTGTTATTCAATACAGAGGGATTTAGCTCCCAGATTGCAGTTCCTATGGCTTCCACTAGATGTCAACAGTCTTTAGACATGGTTTCAGGCTTGTTTTTGGAAAAAACAATGAGTAATAGCTGTTCTTCCTGGTGGACCATGAAGTGTCCTGTACTGTTTGGCATGTGATTGAGTGCACGCGCTTCGTTTTTTTCTTTTCTAATGAGCAGGCTATTTTCTGTCTGAAATATTATCATTTATTTAGATATTAGGGTACCTGAGGATTGATTAGACTTTTTCCGACGAACTTTACCGGTACTTTTGGGATTTTGTTTGTCTGCATGGTTGAACTCATTTGAGCAGGTGGATTACTGAACAAAACGCGCCAACCATACAGAGTTTTTGGGATATAAAGAGGGACTTTATCGAACAAAAGGACCATTTATTGTGTAGCTGGGACCCTTTGAATTGCCATCAGAGGAAGATCTTCAAAGGTAAGCGATTTATTTTATCGCTATTTTTGAGTTTTGTGACATCTGTGCTAGATCTGAAATTATGCTAATTGAGGGAAGTATGCAGGGCGCTGTCCTCAGACATTCAAATGCTATGCTTTCGCCGTAAAGCCTTTTTGAAATCTGACAACGCTGTGAGATTACCAAGATTCTAAGCTTTTGAATGGTGTACAACACTTGTATTTTCATGAATGTTACATATTACTATTTTTGTAATTTGCATTTGGCGATCTGCATTTCACCGGATGTTGTCGTAGGTGGGTCAATAGCGACCCACCGATCGCTAAGAAGTTCTAAGGTGTATGTAAATATTTGGCTAAGGTGTATGTAAACTTCCAACTTAAACTGTACATATATACACACACACAAACACACACATACATACATACATACACACACTCACACACATATACACAAACACACACATATACACACACATACATACATACATACATACATACATGCATACACACACTCACACACATATAAACATACATAAACGCACACATATACACACACACATACATACACACACACACACATACACATGCACACACATACACATGCACACACACTCACACACACATACACACACATACATGCATAGAAACACATACACACACACAAACACACATACGCACATACGCACATACACACACGCACACACACACACATACATACATACATATTTGCACACACACACACAAATATATACACATAGACACGCACATACATACACACACAGTCAAACACATACACACACACGTACGTACACACACACATATACATATACACACATATATACACACACACACACAAATATACATATACACACACACAAACATACTCATACACACACACATATACACACATATATACACACACTCAGATACCTACACACAAACTCACATTGCTGCACGCACACACAGACACACACATATTTTTATGTCCCGTCTTGTCGCCAAGTTACCTCAATGGCATCTGGTGCCATGGTGATGGTTGTCACGGTTACGTCTTCAGGAAGGCGGAGGTGCTGATAAGCTCTGATGCTGGAATCTTCCCCACTGAACCCGCCGAAAATCTGGAGAGCTTGAAACCGTTGCAACGTGAAACCATACCCCACCCTTATCCAATTAATAAACCTTATATTTTAACCTCAGATGAAGTTAGACAGATTAAACAGCTCTGTGTTTTCACTTCCTCTCCAGATCCCCCCCCCAGCCCACAGCCCTGCAGGCAGACTGCTCCTCTACACCTCTAAAAGACTACGACACGTTCCCTCCATCTCTCCCTCCCTCCTTCCCCCCTCCGCAGAACCCCGGCCGCATGCTGGATGACTCCTTCTTCGAGCCTCCGGACCAGCCCCTTCCCCAGCCCCCCGTCTCAGGCCGCCACGGACCTCCGGATGCACCTTGGCCTTAAGTCCACTGGCAACTATGTGGACTTCTACTCTGCATCCCGGCCCTACTCCGAACTCAACTACGAGACCAGCCACTACCCGGCTTCACCTGACTCCTGGGTCTAAAGACAGGAGTCACAACTTAACCCGGGTCCTGGAGAGATACTGGCTGGTGTAGGGTTTAGCTCCAGCCCAACACTAACAAACAGCACACCTGCAAGATGTAATGAACCGTTGATTTGAGGATATCAGGTTTATTAGTGCTGGGCTGGAACAAAAGCCTGCATAGTCCCGTAGCTCTCCAGGATTGAGAGTGAAGAACACTGGTGTAGAGTAAATCGGGGGGTGCGAGGTTAATGTTAGTAACCAACGGCAACAGGGGTTGAAGGGGGTTAGGGGAATGGGGGTGCCAGGGGGTTGTGAGGGGTTGAGGTGTGAAGAGAGACTTCGCATGTGCATGAATACCACAAGACATTTTCCTGCCAGTTCAGTTTGTTCAAAGCTTGTTCCGCTGGGAAAGGGAGTGGATGGATGTATCAGAGTGAGAGAAAAAGAAGAGAGAGAGAGAGAAAAGTCATTGACAAGAAAAGAAAGAGAACAACTGAATGATGACGGAAGGCTCTTACCTCTGGAGGTGGATTGCTTGACTTTCAGAAAGTAGGAGAGGATGAGTGGAGAAATGGAAGAGAGGAAGAGTTGTGAGGAAGAGTTGTGAGTGTTTTTTGGCAAGTCGGATGAAAAGTAGCAGAACAGAGAAGGGAGAGAGAAGATGAGAGAAAAACACCAAGCACAAGACAGGACAGGATGTTTACAGGAAAAACAAAGGGGGCAGCTTTCCACCCGTTCATTACATTGACTTCTGACTTTCATCGTCAATCAAAGCTTCGACCTTTCTATGGAATGTTGTCTATTGAAGAAGAATCTTCCAGCCTTTTATGTTTTTATTTTCACATCTTTCTTATTTGAACTTTTTGAAGTTGTGGATGTATAGTATTTTGGTGTACAGTACAGTACAGTGACAGTTGACCTGGATGGTATTGTGTATATTACACATCTTGTCAATACTGACCAACCGACCGACCACTGGATATTGTTTTCTAGTGACAGAATAGAGACTGAGAAGAAAACACTTCCCACTGGGCACACCACGTAATTTTAATGTGGATTATTGGGTTAACATTTGGTTTAGACATTGATCAGTGAGATTACAACCTATATTCACCCACTCAAAAAGACCGGCAAAAGTTAGTCGAATGTCCAATGTGTTATCACTGTGCTTTCAACCATCTAAAAGCACAACCAAATTCCAATGGAAAAACAATGTCTTATTTTTGGTTTAATTGTCACCCAAATTTCTGTCTCTGTGCTTTCAACCATTTAAAAGCATAGCAGTGTTCAAATGGGAATACAATGGCAGATATTTTGTTTATTTATACAACCAATTAATGTGTTATCACGTATCACTGTGCTTCATCTAATTACACTACAAGTACATGTGCAAGTGATCAATACCGATTGAGATTCTACCAGATTATTACAACAACGGTGAAGATCTGCACAGATCTGCGACCACCTATACATGCTATCTTGATCACGCAAGCGTCATATGATTACATAATAAGAAATGTATAGATACAGTCAAATCTAAATGTGGCCATTGGATGTGTTACTAATTTTAAGGTTGAATGTTACATTAGTTTATCAGACTGTCTTACCAAAACAATATTGAATTGTGTTCTGTTGACCAAGCAACCAAATATCAACATTTATAGGAGATGGATCTACTGTTTGGATAGTTCCGTCTGTGCTACTGAGACTGTTTAATCGGATCAACTGTGAAACAAATCTGATGTGATTGGTGAAAAACAGATCAGAATTGGGATGCTTGTGTAAATGTAGCGTGACTTAGTCTGTCTTTAGTTCCAGTTTGTACACAAGTGAATAACTGTTGGATTCACGTCTCCCCCTCAACCATAAATCAAAGTTTAAAGAATAGGAATAAGTCAAAGTTGAAATGCACTTTAAATAACGTTTGATTTGATTTAGTCCTATTCTTTAACTGAGATTGTTGGTTGAGATGGAGACGTGAATCCAACATATCAATCATTCATTTGTAGACAAACTGGAATTAAAGCCAGACTAAGTCAGTGGCTCAGATGGAACCATCCAATCAGAAGATTCATCTCCTTCAAATGTTGGTTGCGTTGACAATTCAATATCATTACATTTGAAATCAACCAGAGCTTGAAACCCTGCCCTATAGTATGTCTATTTTTAGTTGAATTCTGGGTTGAATTGAAACAATAGTTGTTGATGACTTTGTAAATGCTATATAGGCCTTAGTAGTATAATTGATGGTATATTTGTGATATAGTATGGTCACATTTCAACTTTTCTGTCAAACCTATCTTTTGGAATGACTTCGCTACCAACAGTGAATCTATTTAGTTTTTAAGTGGCCATTTCTGAGCAGTCATTCTCATGATAGCACATTGGTAATAGTCAGTGACAAATATCCTAGCTAAGCAGGGCTGGGTTTGGTTAAATCCCTGGATGGGAGACCAAACAGTAGCTGTAGGTAGATCAACTATCCAGTAGGAGGTGCTGCCCAGCCTATTACTTTTTTATGATAGTGAATATAACGTTGAAGATCTGAGGTTGTTTTAAAGGTACAAATTCAACATGTTTTATACAAGGTTTGTCTGTGTTGGAATTTGGTTACCTGATGATTTAATTCTGTGGTTGAAATTTCACCCTCAAAACAACAGTAATATTGATACTGTATTTTCAACATAGATTCCAAGTCACAATAAGTTGAACAATTACGTTGAAACAACGGTGATTCAACCAGTTTGTGCCCAGTGGGTTTGAAACAATGTCAATCAATGATCCCTGTCCTGTCTCCCCTTTCCAACCCACGTCTGTTCTAACAGCCAGAGGGATGTGGGTCTGTTCTAACAGCCAGAGGGATGTGGGTGTGTTCTAACAGCCAGAGGGATGTGAGTCTGTTCTAACAGCCAGAGGGATGTGAGTCTGTTCTAACAGCCAGAGGGATGTGAGTCTGTTCTAACAGCCAGAGGGATGTGAGTCTGTTCTAACAGCCAGAGGGATGTGGTTCTAACAGCCAGAGGGATGTGAGTCTGTTCTAACAGCCAGAGGGATGTGGGTCTGTTCTAACAGCCAGAGGGATGTGAGTCTGTTCTAACAGCCAGAGGGATGTGAGTCTGTTCTAACAGCCAGAGGGATGTGAGTCTGTTCTAACAGCCAGAGGGATGTGGGTCTGTTCTAACAGCCAGAGGGATGTGGGTCTGTTCTAACGGCCAGAGGGATGTGGGTCTGTTCTAACAGCCAGAGGGATGTGAGTCTGTTCTAACAGCCAGAGGGATGTGAGTCTGTTCTAACAGCCAGAGGGATGTGAGTCTGTTCTAACAGCCAGAGGGATGTGAGTCTGTTCTAACAGCCAGAGGGATGTAGTTCTAACAGCCAGAGGGATGTGAGTCTGTTCTAACAGCCAGAGGGATGTGGGTCTGTTCTAACAGCCAGAGGGATGTGAGTCTGTTCTAACAGCCAGAGGGATGTGAGTCTGTTCTAACAGCCAGAGGGATGTGGGTCTGTTCTAACAGCCAGAGGGATGTGGGTCTGTTCTAACGGCCAGAGGGATGTGGGTCTGTTCTAACAGCCAGAGGGATGTGGGTCTGTTCTAACAGCCAGAGGGATGTGAGTCTGTTCTAACAGCCAGAGGGATGTGAGTCTGTTCTAACAGCCAGAGGGATGTGAGTCTGTTCTAACAGCCAGAGGGATGTGGGTCTGTTCTAACGGCCAGAGGGATGTGGGTCTGTTCTAACGGCCAGAGGGATGTGGGTCTGTTCTAACAGCCAGAGGGATGTGGGTCTGTTCTAACAGCCAGAGGGATGTGAGTCTGTTCTAACAGCCAGAGGGATGTGAGTCTGTTCTAACAGCCAGAGGGATGTGAGTCTGTTCTAACAGCCAGAGGGATGTGAGTCTGTTCTAACAGCCAGATGGGTGTGGTTCTAACAGCCAGAGGGATGTGAGTGTGTTCTAACAGCCAGAGGGATGTGAGTCTGTTCTAACAGCCAGAGGGATGTGAGTCTGTTCTAACAGCCAGAGGGATGTGGGTCTGTTCTAACAGCCAGAGGGATGTGAGTCTGTTCTAACAGCCAGAGGGATGTGAGTCTGTTCTAACAGCCAGAGGGATGTGAGTCTGTTCTAACAGCCAGAGGGATGTGAGTCTGTTCTAACAGCCAGAGGGATGTGAGTCTGTTCTAACAGCCAGAGGGATGTGAGTCTGTTCTAACAGCCAGAGGGATGCGGGTCTGTTCTAACAGCCAGAGGGATGCGGGTCTGTTCTAACAGCCAGAGGGATGCGGGTCTGTTCTAACAGCCAGAGGGATGCGGGTCTGTTCTAACAGCCAGAGGGATGCGGGTCTGTTCTAACAGCCAGAGGGATGCGGGTCTGTTCTAACAGCCAGAGGGATGCGGGTCTGTTCTAACAGCCAGAGGGATGCGGGTCTGTTCTAACAGCCAGAGGGATGCGGGTCTGTTCTAACAGCCAGAGGGATGCGGGTCTGTTCTAACAGCCAGAGGGATGCGGGTCTGTTCTAACAGCCAGAGGGATGCGGGTCTGTTCTAACAGCCAGAGGGATGCGGGTCTGTTCTAACAGCCAGAGGGATGCGGGTCTGTTCTAACAGCCAGAGGGATGCGGGTCTGTTCTAACAGCCAGAGGGATGCGAGTCTGTTCTAACAGCCAGAGGGATGCGAGTCTGTTCTAACAGCCAGAGGGATGCGAGTCTGTTCTAACAGCCAGCGGGATGCGGGTCTGTTCTAACAGCCAGCGGGATGCGGGTCTGTTCTAACAGCCAGAGGGATGCGGGTCTGTTCTAACAGCCAGAGGGATGCGGGTCTGTTCTAACAGCCAGAGGGATGCGGGTCTGTTCTAACAGCCAGAGGGATGCGGGTCTGTTCTAACAGCCAGAGGGATGCGGGTCTGTTCTAACAGCCAGAGGGATGTGGGTCTGTTCTAACAGCCAGAGGGATGTGAGTGACTAGCAATATGGTCTGTTCTCTGAGCATGTGAAGTTGTTTTGTGGAAAACTAAAACAAAAATGTCAGTCAGAAGCAGTTCAAGACCGATTACAAGAACGATGACATCATTCCACACTCCTTGTTGACAAAGTGCTTTTTCACTGCCTAAAAAAGTCAGATGTAGATATTTCAAATAGATGTTTTTGATTCTCCGTTTCCACACTATTTTATTTAGAAGATATAGTGTTTAAAAGGTTCTGAATTAAAATGTTTTTTACACATTTACATGATACAACCAGTCCATTCTACAAGAATCAACATTCTAAGATTTGGCAGTTAGCTTGGCTGTTAAGTGTGGGGCCAGTAACCGAAAGGTTGCTCGTTTGAATCCCAGAGCAGGTTATGTGAAACAAATTGTAGTTCTGCCCTTGAGCAAGGCACTTAACCCCAACAACAACTGCTCCCCGCATGCTGATGATGTTGATTAAGGCAGCCCCCCGCACCTCTCTGATTCAGAGGGGTTGGGTTAAATGTGGAAGACACATTTCAGTTAAATGCCTTCAGTTGTGCAACTGACTAGGTATCTCCCTTTCACTACTGTACTTTAGAGAGAGAAGTGACATTGTGCTAATCTTTGCCCTCTCTCTTTCCAGCCCTAGACTGGAGGATGTATGCGACTCTCAGTTTACAGACAACCATAACCACTGACCCGTCATTCCCTCTCCTGTTTGTAACTGTGTTTTGATGGGACTAAGCTACATAGTACAAAGAGGTATCACTATAGAAAGGGGTACGTAAGTCCCCGTCTCAAATGTACAGATCTGCCTATGTTAGTTGAGAGTGTGTGTGTGTGTGTATGTGTGCTTGCGTGCGTGCGTGTGCGTTCGTGTGAGTGTCTCTCGATCATTGTCTGAAAGCGGAGGTATCCCTCCAGATAAGTCAGATTTCTCACGGTAAAAATCACTTGACTAGACATATCCATAGAGAATGAATGCCAAATCTATATATAGATATTACAGAATTTTTATGTGCAGGTGTCGGTGTCAATAAAAGCAACAACATTTTAAGGTGAAAAGACTTGTACGTTATGCCTCTGTTGACTTGACTGTACTGATGATGATGATGATGATGATGATGATCAAGCCCCTGTTTTGAGAAGACTGCTTTGCTCCAATATCCACACTAGCATAGCATATCAGTCATGGATTCTGAGTAGGTTGCTAGCTAGTGTGGATATTGGAACGGATCCTAACAGAACCCAGCTGATGATAATGAGGATGTTGACACTATGGTGTGAGTTGTGTTGTCATGTGTCCTGGTTTATTAGAAGACCCTACTGAGTATGGATGCTACCTTTAACACCAGGTAAATAAAAGACTCTTTACAATCTATTGTACCTATTCAACCTTTATTTCACCAAGGTAAGTCATGGAAAACATTTTTAATTAATCACATTTTATCCATTATTTTAGTGCTATTTCAAAGTCGTATGTCACTGAACTTTCAAGAGAACTTGAAAAGCCAAGGTCGACAGTGACAATAAAAGCTCCCTTGAGGTTGGAAGAGCCATTGAGTTACCCGGGCATAAGTACAGATAATGTTTTGACAGTTAGTTCATCATTTTAACCCAACCTGGGCATATCCTTTTTTTTTTTATCACATCCTACCATGTTAGCCTGGCTGACGTGACTCACAGCGAGGGAGCGCTGTGACACTGCCCACTGGACACAGACGTAAATTCAACGTCGATTCCATTGAAATGACATGGAAACAACGTTGATTCAATCAGTGTGTGCCCAGTGGGTGGTCTGGACAGGAGTGCGTTCTAAATGTCGGATTCATGGATAAATGTGCTCATGAATCTACTGAACTTTGATCAGTTTTCTCCAAAGAATTTTCTTTCATGGGGGTTAAGACATGTCTTTCATGGGGGGTTGAGACCTTTCTTTCATGGGGCTTGAGACCTTTCTTTCATGGGGGTTGAGACCTTTCTTTCCTGGGGGGTTGAGACCTTTCGTTCATGGGGGGTTGAGACCTTTCTTTCCTGGGGGGTTGAGACCTTTCTTTCATGGGGGTTGAGACCTTTCTTTCATGGGGTTGAGACCTTTCTTTCATGGGGGTTGAGACCTTTCGTTCATGGGGGTTGAGGCCTTTCTTTCATGGGGGTTGAGACCTTTCTTTCCTGGGGGTTGAGACCTTTCTTTCATGGGGTTGAGACCTTTCTTTCCTGGGGGGTTGAGACCTTTCTTTCATGGGGGTTGAGACCTTTCTTTCATGGGGGTTGAGACCTTTCTTTCATGGGGGTTGAGACCTTTCTTTCCTGGGGGTTGAGACCTTTCTTTCCTGGGGGTTGAGACCTTTCTTTCCTGGGGGGTTGAGACCTTTCGTTCATGGGGGGTTGAGACCTTTCTTTCCTGGGGGTTGAGACCTTTCTTTCCTGGGGGTTGAGGCCTTTCTTTCATGGGGGTTGAGGCCTTTCTTTCATGGGGGTTGAGACCTTTCTTTCATGGGGGTTGAGACCTTTCTTTCCTGGGGGTTGAGACCTTTCTTTCCTGGGGGTTGAGACCTTTCGTTCATGGGGGGTTGAGACCTTTCTTTCCTGGGGGGTTGAGACCTTTCTTTCCTGGGGGGTTGAGGCCTTTCTTTCATGGGGGGTTGAGACCGCACATTGTTTGGATTTGAAAATTCAACAGTTGTATTGGAAGGGGGCGGTGCTCTGGGGTTGCGTGTAATTGTGCATCCCTTTCATTATCTACATATCGTGCAGACAACATCAAAATAGCCTTTCCAGACTAAGGTCAGGAGGACTTCGAGTTCGGTGTTAGCCAGACTAACCACATGTACCCAGATCTAAGAGAGTTAGGTGTTAGCCAGATTAACCATGTACCCAGATCTAAGAGAGTTAGGTGTTAGCCAGATTAACCACATGTACCCAGATCTAAGAGAGTTCGGTGTTAGCCAGACTAACCACATGTACCCAGATCTAAGAGAGTTAGGTGTTAGCCAGACTAATCCCATGTACCCAGATCTAAGAGAGTTAGGTGTTAGCCAGATTAACCATGTACCCAGATCTAAGAGAGTTCGGTGTTAGCCAGACTAACCACATGTACCCAGATCTAAGAGAGTTAGGTGTTAGCCAGACTAATCCCATGTACCCAGATCTAAGAGAGTTAGGTGTTAGCCAGATTAACCATGTACCCAGATCTAAGAGAGTTAGGTGTTAGCCAGACTAACCACATGTACCCAGATCTAAGAGAGTTAGGTGTTAGCCATTTTTATGTAAGTCCTGCGGCTCAGGAAAATTGTCAGTGACAACAGAGTGATAAAATGAAGATCCCACACCTGGAGGTTCCCGTTCACAAAGCCAGCCTGGAGGACTATAATAAGGAGGTAGTGACAATTGACTGGAACTCATTTCCCCAGGCTGTGTGAAATGCAGTGCTTTGTATTAACTCTGTTATCAATGATTATTACCCTTCACAATAAGTAGAAAAGTTAGACTCTACCAGAGAAAAAAAGTCCCACAGCGGATGGGTGGTTGTACGTAATGTGGCATGAGATAGCTCTTCAATTTCACCTCCATTTATGTCTCCGTTCTAACACGACAGAGAGAGGCACCGTGCAGTAGATGTGGTACTGCGCTGTTCTGTTCCTCTCTGCTCTGATCTGCCCGACTTTGCCCATCCAGACGTGACAAACGTTGAGCACAGACAGAGTCTATGCCACTCTGACATTGCTCGTCCATATATGTATATATTCTTAATTCCATTCCTTTACATTAGATTTGTGTGTATTAGGTATATGTTGTGAAATTGTTAGATATTACTTATTAGATATTACTGCACTGTTGGAGCTAGAAACACAAGCATTTTGCTACAACCGCAATAACATCTGCTAAACACGTCTATGTGACAAATACAATTTGATTTGAAGTGTGTGTGGATGTGCATGTGTGTAAGTGGTGGTTCACTCTGGAAGGTTTGTCACAAAAATCTATTTCTGATTAAACAAAGGTGAGCATTCAGCAGTGTGCCTCTGATACAGACAGACAGACAGACAGACAGACAGACAGATCTCAGACAGACCCAACACAATGATGTACGAGGAACATAAATCTCATCCGCTTTAGGAGCGAGGGAGGGAGAAAGATGGATAGATACATAGAGAGAGTCAGAGAGGGTGCAAGACGGAGGGAGGCAGAGAGAGAGAGAAGGGGAGAGAGGAAGAGGTAAAGAGTGTGTGTGAGCGAGAAAAAGAGAGAAGAGTGGGGAGAAGAGGGGGAGAAAGAGAGAGGAGCCCAGACTGCTCTGAGTGATTTATTTAGGGCCGTGTTAGAAACCCTGACAGTTCGATTTGACCTCTGCCTAGGAACCTGGCGTTGGGCGGATACGATGGGAAGGATTAATGTTGCTGATGAGATAATTACAAAACATCCAGTGTGTGGAACAGCAACATGAAGGAACAGGATAAATAATGGTGAGCAACCCTTCTATGCACCGCACCTAACCTGAGTAAACTTTGACTGGCAGGGAATGGTTTGGACCTAAACTGCTGTTGTAGAGATGCCACAGTAGGTGAGACACATAGTAGGCCTACTGTGTCTCATACGTCTATTGCCTTGGGAATATAACACAGTGAATATAACTCCACTTCATTGTGTCCCTCCCTCTCCACCTCCTGCTACTCGTCCACACACAGAGGCACACACCATGAGGTGTCCTGTCAGGTGAAATCACCTCACCCTGAATGAGGCATGACAGTATAGTAGAGTGTTACCCAGCGGAGACATGGATAGACAGTTATTCTTTAGTGTTGCAGCAGCCGCTGTCTGGTTTTTGCCTGCTGTGAACCCCTACTCCCTACATAGAGAGGGGGGAGGGAGAAAAGCTCCCCCAGAGAAAGAGAGCGATAGAGAAAGCATGTGTTCTTGTCAGATGCAGCTTATCACTCACCAGTGACGTCCCCATTCTGTCTCTATGTAAACGTAACCGTCACAGAGAGATCTCAGAGGCACACGCACACACAGTAATAGCAATAGCAATAATTCTAGGACTTTGTGTTTGTCTTTAGCTATTGTCGGAAACCCCCAGACACAGACAGACAGACAGACAGACAGATTTCTGAATGCTGATTGGCTGACAGCCATGGTACAATTTGCAAAAAAATTCAAAAAAAGCGTGTTTTCACTTGATCATTATGGTGTATTGTGATGTCATTATGGTGTATTGTGATGTCATTATGGGGTATTGTGATGTCATTATGGGGTATTGTGTGTAGATTGATGAGGAAAACATTTAATTTAATACATTTTAGGATAAGGCTGTAACATAAAAAAAAATGAAAAAGGGAAGCGGTCTGAATATTTTCCGAATGCACTGTAAATCAGACTGTATACCACGGGTATGACAAAACATTTATTTGTAATGCTCTAATTACGTTGGTAACCAGTTTATAATAGCAATAAGGCACCATGGTATATATGGCCAATATACAACGGGCTGGCAGGCACGTCGCGTCGTGCACAATAACAGCCCAGCCCTTAGCCGTGGTATGTTGGTCATATACCACACCTCCTTGGGCCTTATTGCATAAATATACAGTACCAGTCAAAAGTTTGGACACACCTACTCATTCCAGCTTTTCATTTTTTTACTATTTTCTACATTAGAGAATAATAGTGAACACATTCAAACTATTAAATAACACATATGGAATCATGAGGTAACCAAACAAGTGTTAAACAAACCAAAGTTTATATTTGAGATTCTTCAAAGTAGCCACCCTTTGCCTTGATGACAGCTTTGCACACTCTTGGCGTTCTCTTAACCAGCTTCATGAGGAAGTCACTTGGAATGCATTTCAATTAACAGGTGTGCCTTGTTAAATGTTAATTTGTGGATTTTTTTTCCTTCTTGATGCGTTTGAGCCAATCAGTTGTGTTGTGAAAAGGTAGGGGTGGTATACAAAAGATAGCCCTATTTGGTAAAAGACCAAGCCCATAGTAAAAACAGCTCAAATAAGCAAATAGAAACAACAGTCCATCATTACTTTAAGACATGAGGGTCAGTCAACACGGAACATTTCAAGAACTTTGAAAGTTTCTTCAGGTGCAGTCGCAAAAACCATCAAGCGCTATGATGAAACTGGATCTCATGAGGACCGCCACAGGAAAGGAAGACCCATAGTTACCTCTGCTGCAGAGGATAAGTTCATTAGAGTTAACTGCACCTCAGATTGAAGCCCAAATAAATTCTTCACAGAGTTCAAGTAACAGACACATCTCAACATCAACTGTTCAGAGGAGACTGTGTGAATCATGGTTACTACAGCATTCTGCAGCGATATGCCATCCCATCTGGTTTGGGCTTAGTGGGACTATCATTTGTTTTTCAACAGGACAATGACCCAAAACACACCTCGAGGCTGGGTTATTTGGCCAAGAAGGAGAGTGATGGAGTGCTGCATCAGATAACCTGACCTCCACAATCACCCAACATCAACCAAATTGAGATGGTTTGGGATGAGTCACCAACAGATGAGTCGGAACACAGAGTGAAGGAAAAGCAGCCAACAAGTGCTCAGCAGACTGTATGTGGGAGCTCTTTCAAGACTGTTGGAAAAGCATTCCAGGTGAAGCTGGTTGAAAGAATGCCAAGAGTGTGCAAAGCTGTCATCAAGGCAAAGGGTGGCTATTTGAAGAATCTCAAATATAAAATATATTTTGATTTGTTTAACACTTTTTTGGTTACTTGTTGAAGACAATTTGCTGTTTAAAAAGGTTCTGATATGTGATTCTAGAGATCGGCACACTGTTATAGCATTAAAATGTCCTCTAGTCTAATACAGTCGAGAGGTTAGCTGTTCAGAAGAGGACATAGTACTACAGATTACAGCATGTGATCATTACACTGACAGAGCAATAGCAAAGTCAGAAGACTTACAAACAGGCAGAGGGAATGGGGCTGTAATGCAACATAATCATATACAACAGAAACATAAATGTGTTCACTGTATGTCATTTTCTGTTAAATTATAATAAATAATGTATCATTAATAATATGGTAAAAGTGACACCAGCCTACCAGGCGAGCCTAAAAACGTCTATGCTCACTTCGAGACAAGTAACGTTGAAACATGCATGAGAGCATCAGCTGTTCCGGACGACTGTGTGATTGCGCTCTCCACAGCCGATGTGACTAAGACTTTTAAACAGGTCAACATTCACAAGGTTGCAGGGCCAGACGGATTACCAGGACGTGTACTCCGAGCATGTGCTGACCAACTGGCAAGTGTCTTCACTGACATTTTTAACCTCTCCCTGTCTGAGTCTGTAATACCAACATGTTTCAAGCAGACCACCATAGTCCCTGTGCCCAAGAACACTAAGGTAACCTGCCTAATGACTATTGACCCGTAGCACTCACATCTGTATCCATGAAATGCTTTGAAAGGCTGGTAATGGCTCACATCAACACCATTTTCCAAGAAACCCTAGACCCACTCCAATTTCCATACCGCCCCAACGGATCCACAGATGATGCAATCTAAATTTCACTCCACACTGCCCTTTCACACCTGGACAAAAGGAACACCTACATGAGAATGCTATTCAATGACTAAAGCTCAGCGTGCAACACCATAGTGCCCTCGAAGCTCATCACTAAGCTAAGGACCCTGGGACTAAACCACTCCCTCTGCAACTGGATCTTGGTCTTCCTGACGGGCCGCCCCCAAGTGGTAAGGGTAGGTGACAACACATCCGCCACGCTGATCCTCAACACTGGGGCCCCTCAGGGGTGCATGCTCAGTCCCCTCCTGTACTCCCTGTTCACTCATAACTGTATGGCCAGGCACGACTCCAACACCATCATTAAGTTTGCCGATGACACAACAGTAATAGGTCTGATCACCGACAACGATGAGACAGGCTATAGGGAGAAGGTCAGAGACCTGACCGTGTGGTGCAAGGACAACAACTTCTCCCTCAACATGATCAAGACAAAGGAGATGATTGTGGACTACAGGAAAAAGAGGACCGAGCACGCCCCTATTCCCATCGACGGGGCTGTAGTGGAGCAGGTTGAGAGCTTCAAGTTCCTTGGCATCCATATCACCAACAAACTAACATGGTCCAAGCACACCAAGACAGTCGTGAAGAGGACACGACAAAACCTATTCCCCCACTGGAGACTGAAAAGATTTGGCATGGGTCCTCAAATCCTCAAAAGGTTTTACATCTGCACCGTCAAGAGCATTCTGATGGGTTGCATCACTGCCTGGTATGGCAACTGCTCGGCCTCCGACCGCAAGACACTACAGAGGGTAGTGCGTATGGCCCAGTACATCACTGGGGCCAAGCTTCCTGCCATCCAGGACCTCTATACCAGGTGGCGTCAGAGGAAGGCCCTAAAAATTGTCAAAGATTCCAGCCACCGAAGTCATAGAATGTTCTCTCTGCTACCGCACGGCAAGCCGTACCGGAGCGCCAAGTCTAGGTCCAAGAGGCTTCTAAACAGCTTCTACCCCCAAGCCATAAGACTCCTGAACCTCTAATCACTAAGGTGTCAAGAAGTTCCACAGGGATGCTGGCCCAATTTGACTCAAATGCTTCCCACAGTTGTGTCAAGTCGGCTGGATGTCCTTTTGGTGGTGGACTATTCTTAATACACACAGGAAACTGTTGAGCGTGAAAAACCCAGCAGCGTTGCAATTGTTGACACAAACCGGTGCACCTGGAACCTACTACCATAGCCCGTTCAAAGGCACTTAAATCATTTGGCTTGCCCATTCACCCTCTGAATGGCACACATACACAATCCATGTCTCAATTGACTCAAGCCTTAAAAATCATTCTCCTGTCTCCTTCGCTTCATCTACACTGATTGAAGTGGATTTAAGAAGTGACATCAATAAGGGATCATAGCTTTCACCTGGATTCACATGGTTAGTCTATGTCATGGAAAGAGCAGATGTTCTTAATGTTTTGTATACTCAGTGTATATAAGTGTATATATATTTTGGATACATATTTAACCCATTTACAAAATTAATCCATACTTTCATAAAATCTTTCAACTGGTACCAGGTTACCTTCAGACGAGTCCCGTGACACTTGTGGGAAACACCATCGTGTTTTGTGAGAGTCTTCCCTCTCCATAGTGGGGTCATATCAGTTTTTAGCCCAAACGGTTCGGATGCTATAGACAGAAATTGGCACCTCGATGGTACCGACTTCAGACTGTATTTAGAGACAATATCTCTTTCATCACCACTCAATGCCTAGGTTTACCTCTACTGTATTTACGTCCTACCATACCTTTGTCTGTACATTATGCCTTTAATCTATTTTATCGCCCCTGAAACCTGTTCTTTTTACTCTCTGTTCAGGACGTCCTAGACGACCAGTCATTATAGCCTTTAGCCGTACCCTTATCCTACTCCTCCTCTGTTCCTCTGGTGATATAGAGGTTAATCCAGGCCCTGCATTGCCTAGCTCCACTTCTATTCCCCAGGCGCTATCATTTGTTGACTTCTGCAACCGTAAAAGCCTTGGTTTCATGCATGTTAAAATTAGAAGCCTCCTCCCTAAGTTTGTTTTATTCACTGCTTTAATACACTCTGCCAACCCGGATGTCCTAGCCGTGTCTGAATCCTGGCTTAGGAAGACCACCAAAAACGCTGAAATCTCCATCCCTAACTACAACATTTTCAGACAAGATAGAACTGCCAAAGGAGGAGGTGTTGCAATCTACTGCAGAGATAGCCTGCAGAGTTCTGTCTTACTATCCAGGTCTGTACCCAAACAACTTTTACTTTTAAAAATCCACCTTT
The DNA here is from genome assembly GCA_030435695.1 of Brachymystax lenok tsinlingensis. NCBI lineage: Eukaryota > Metazoa > Chordata > Actinopteri > Salmoniformes > Salmonidae > Brachymystax > Brachymystax lenok. Next base: position 10,538,242 of record CM059814.1, read on the forward strand.
CTAGAAACAAGTCTCTCACTGTTGCCGCTTGCTATAGACCACCCTCGGCCCCCAGCTGTGCTCTGGACACCATATGTGAACTGATTGCCCCCCATCTATCTTCAGAGTTCGTGCTGCTAGGTGACCTAAACTGGGATATGCTTAACACCCCGGCCATCCTACAATCTAAGCTTCATGCCCTAAACCTCACACAAATCATCAATGAACCTACTAGGTACAACCCCAAAGCCGTAAACACGGGCACCCTCATAGATGTCATCCTAACTAACTTGCCCTCCAAATACACCCCTGCTGTTTTCAACCAAGATCTCAGCGATCACTGCCTCATTGCCTGCATCCGTAATGGGTTTGTGGTCATCCGTAATGGGTTTGCCTCATTACTGTCAAACGTTCCCTAAAACACTTCAGTGAGCAGGCCTTTCTAATCGACCTGGCCCGGGTATCCTGGAAGGATATTGACCTCATCCCGTCAGTAGAGGATGCCTGGTTATTCTTTAAAAGTGCCTTCCTCACCATCTTAAATAAGCATGCCCAATTCAACAAATTTAGAACCAGGAACAGATATAGCCCTTGGTTCTCTCCAGACCTGACTGCCCTTGACCAGCACAAAAACATCCTGTGGCGTTCTGCATTAGCATCGCACAGCCCCCGTGATATGCAACTTTTCAGGGAAGTCAGGAACCAATATACACTGGCAGTTAGGAAAGCCAAGGCTAGCTTTCTCAAGCAGAAATTTGCTTCCTGTAACACAAACTCAAAAAGGTTCTGGGACATGGAGAAGAGCACCTCCTAAGAGCACCTCCTCCCAGCTGTCCACTGCACTGATGATAGGAAACGCTGTCACCACCGATAAACCCACAATAATTGAGAATTTCAATAAGCATTTTTCTACGGCTGGCCATACTTTCCACCTGGCTACCCCTACCCCGGTCAACAGCCCTGCAACCCCCCTCAGCAACTCGCCCAAGCCTCCCCCATTTCTCCTTCTCCCAAATCCAGTTAGCTGATGTTCTAAAAGAGCTGCAAAATCTGGACCCCTACAAATCAGCCGGGCTAGACAATCTGGACCCTTTCTTTCTAAAAATGATCTGCCTAAATTGTTGCAACCCCTATTACTAGCCTGTTCAACCTCTCTTTTGTGTCGTCTGAGATTCCCAAAGATTGGGAAAGCAGCTGCGGTCATCCCCCTCTTCAAAGGGGAGACACTCTTGACCCAAACTGCTACAGACCTATATCTATCCTACCCTGCCTTTCTAAGGTCTTTGAAAGCCAAGTTAAGAAACAGATTACCGACCATTTCGAATCCCACCGTACCTTCTCCGCTATGCAATCTGGTTTCAGAGCTGATCATGGGTGCACCTCAGCCACGCTCAAGGTCCTAAATGACATCATAACCGCCATCGATAAGAGACATTACTGTGCAGCCGTATTCATTTATCTGGCCAAGGCTTTCGACTCTGTCGATCACCACATCCTTATCGGCAGACTCGACAACCTTGGTTTTCTCAAATGATTGCCTCGCATGGTTCACCAACTACTTCTTCGATAGAGTTCAGTGTGTCAAATCGGAGGGCCTGTTGTCCGGGCCTCTGGCAGTTTCAATGGGGGTGCCACAGGGTTCAATTCTTGGGCCGACTCTCTTCTCTGTATACATCAATGATGTCACTCTTGCTGCTGGTGAGTCTCTGATCCACCTCTACGCAGACAACACCATTCTGTATACTTCTGGCCCTTCTTTGGACACTGTGTTAACTACCCTCCAGACAAGCTTCAATGCCATACAACTCTCCTTCCATGGCCTCCAACTGCTCTTAAACGCAAGTAAAACTAAATGCATGCTCTTCAACCGATCGCTGCCTGCACCTGCCCGCCCGTCCAGCATCACTACTCTGGACGGTTCTGTCTTAGATTATGTGGACAACTACAAATATCTAGGTGTCTGGTTAGACTGTAAACTCTCCTTCCAGATTCACATCAAACATCTCCAATCCAAAATTAAATCTAGAATTGGCTTCCTATTTCGCAACAAAGCATCCTTCACTCATGCTGCCAAACATACCCTTGTAAAACTGACAATCCTACCGATCCTCGACTTCGGGTGATGTCATTTACAAAATAGCCTCCAATACTCTACTCTACTGGATGCAGTCTATCACAGTGCCATCCGTTTTGTCACCAAAGCCCCATATACCACCCACCACCCACCACTGTGATCATAACAACATACAGGAACTCAAGTCCTTTTGTTCACCTGACATAGAATTCCTTACAATCAAATGCAGACCGCATTATCTACCAAGAGAATTCTCCTCGATTATAATCACAGCCGTGTACATCCCCCCCTCAAGCTGATACATCGACGGCACTGAAAGAAATTCATCGGACTCTATGTAAACTGGAAACCACATATCCTGAGGCTGCATTTATTGTGGCTGGGGATTTTAATAAGGCTAATTTAAGAACAAGGCTCCCGAAATTTTACCAGCATATCGAATGTGCCACCCGGGCTGGTAAAATCCTGGACCACTGTTATTCCAACTTCCGTGATGCATACAAGGCTATTCTCCGCCCTCCTTTCGCAAGTCTGACCATGACTCCATTTTGTTGCTCCCAGCCTACAAACAGAAACTAAAACAGGAAACGCCCGTTCTCAGGTCTGTTCAACGCTGGTCCGACCAATCTGATTCCATGCTGCAAGATTGCTTGAGCACGTGGACTGGGATATGTTCCGGATAGCATCTGACAACAACATTGATGTATACGCTGATTCGGTGAGCGAGTTTATTAGCAAGTGCATTGGTGATGTTGTACCCATAGCAAATATTAAAACCTTCCCCAACCAGAAACCTTGGATTGATGGCAGCATTCGCGCAAAACTGAAAGCGCGAACCACTGCTTTTAACCAGGCTAAGGCTACCGGAAACATGACTGAATACAAACAGTGTAGCTAATCCCTCCGCAAGGCAATCAAACAAGCTAGCGTCAATATAGAGACAAAGTAGAGTCACAATTCAACGGCTCAGACACAAGAGGAATGTGGCAGGGTCTACAGTCAATCACGGACTACAAAAGAAAACCAGCCCGTCGCGGACCATGACGTCCTGCTCCCAGACCAACTAAACAATTTCTTTGCTCGCTTTGAGGACAATGCAGTGCCACCGACACGGCCCGCTACCAAAACCTGCGGGCTCACCTTCACCGCAGCCAATGTGAGAAAAACATTTAAATGTGTTAACCCTCGCAAGGCTGCCGGCCCAGATGGCATCCTGGCCGTGTCCTCAGAGCATCGCATGCAGACCAGCTGGCTGGTGTGTTCACGGACATATTCAATCAGTCCCTATCCCAGTCTGCTGTTCCCACATGCTTCAAGAGGGCCACCATTGTTCCTGTTCCCAAGAAAGCTAAGGTGACTGAGCTAAATGACTATCGCCCGTAGCACTCACTTCTGTCATCATGAAGTGCTTTGAGAGATTAGTCAAGGATCATATCACCTCCATCCTGCCAGACACCCTGGACCCACTCCAATTTGCTTACCGTCCCAATAGGTCCACAGGCAGCGCAATCGCAATCACACTGCATACTGCCCTAACCCATCTGGACAAGAGGAATACTTATGTAAGAATGCTGTTCATCGACTACAGCTCAGCATTTAACACCATAGTTCCCTCCAAGCTCGTCATTAAGCTCGAGACCCTGGGTCTCGACCCAGCCCTGTGCAACTGGGTCCTGGACTTCCTGACGGGCCGGTCCCAGGTGGTGAGGGTAGGAAACAACATCTCCACTCCGCTGATCCTCAACACTGGGGCCCCACAAGGGTGCGTTCTCAGCCCTCTCCTGTACTCCCTGTTTACCCATGACTGCGTGGCCAAGCACGCATCCAACTCAATCATCAAGTTTGCTGACGACACTACAGTGGTAGGCTTGATTACCAACAATGCGAGACGGCCTACAGAGAGGAGGTGAGGGCCCTCGGAGTGTGGTGTCAGGAAAATAACCTCTCACTCAATGTCAGCAAAACAAAGGAGATGATCGTGGACTTCAGGAAACAGGAGAGGGAGCACCCCTATCCACATCGAGGGGACAGTAGTGGAGAGGGTGGAAAGTTTTAAGTTCCTCGGTGTACACATCACGGACAAACTGAATTGGTCCACCCACACAGACAGCGTGGTGAAGAAGGCGCAGCAGCGCCTCTTCAACCTCAGGAGGCTGAAGAAATTCGGCTTGTCACCAAAATCACTCACAAACTTTTACAGATGCACTATCGAGAGCATCCTGTCGGGCTGTATCACCGCCTGGTACGGCAACTGCTCCGCCCACAACCGTAAGGCTCTCCAGAGGGTAGTGAGGACTGCACAGCGCATCACCGGGAAACCTACCTGCCCTCCAGGACACCTACACCACCCGATGTCACAGGAAGGCCAAAAGATCATCAAGGACAACAACCACCCGAGCCACTGCCTGTTCACCCCGCTATCATCCAGAAGGCGAGGTCAGTACAGGTGCATCAAAGCTGGGACCAAGAGACTGAAAAACAGCTTCTACCTCAAGGCCATCAGACTGTTAAACAGCCATCACTAACATTGAGTGGCTGCTGCCAACATACTGACTTAAATCTCTAGCCACTTTAAACATAGGAATTGGATGTAACAAATGTATCACTAGCCACTTTAAACAATTTTGTATATAATGTTTACGTATCCGACATACTCATATCAAATGTATACACTGTACTCTAAACCATCTACTGTATCTTGCCTATGCCGTTCGGCCATCGACCCAAATCTCTAGCCACTTTAATAATTATAACTTTAATAATTATAACTGGATGAAATAATGTATCACTAGCCACTTTAAACAATGCCATTTATATAATGTTTACATATCCTACATTACTCATCTCATATATATATGTGTATATACTGTACTCCATACCATCTACTGCATCTTGCCTATGCCGGTCAGCCATCGCTCATCCATATATTTATATGTACATACTTGTATTCATTCCTTTACTCTTGTGTGTATAAGGTAGTTGTTGTGAATTTGTTAGATTACTTGTTAGATACTACTGCGTGGTCGGAACTAGAAGCACAAGCATTTTGCTACACTCGCATTAACATCTGCTAACCATGTGTATGTGACAAATAAATTTGATTTGATTTGATTTTGAACCTGTACGCTCTCGTTGGCTGGCCCTCGCTTTACACTCGTCGCCATACCCACTGGCTCCAGGTCATCTACAAGTCCCTGCTAGGTAAAACCCCGCCTTATCTCAGCTCGCTGGTCACCATAGCAGCACCAACCCGTAGCACGTGCTCCAGCAGGTATATCTCACTGGTCACCCCCAAAGCCAATTCCTCTTTTGGCCGACTTTCCTTCCAGTTCTCTGCTGCCATTGACTGGAACGAACTACAAAAATCTCTGAAACTGGATACACTTATCTCCCTCACCAGCTTTAAGCACCAGCTGTCAGAGCAGCTCACAGACCCCTGAACCTGTATATAGCCCATCTGTAAATAGCCCAACCAACTATCAAATCAAATCAAATTTTATTTGTCACATACACATGGTTAGCAGATGTTAATTCGAGTGTAGTGAAATGCTTGTGCTTCTAGTTCCGACCATGCAGTAGTATCTATCAAGTAATCTAACAAATTCTCTACAACTACCTTATACACACAGTGTAAAGGAATGAATACGAGTATGTACATATAAATATATGGATGAGCGATGTCTAACCGGCGTAGGCAAGATGCAGTAGATGGTATAGAGTACAGTATATGCATATGAGATGAGTAATGTAGGATATGTAAACATTATATAAATGGCATTGTTTAAAGTGGCTAGTGATACATTTATTTCATCCAACTTTTTATTATTAAAGTGGCTAGAGATTTGAGTCAATGGCCAAACGGCATAGGCAAGATTCAGTAGATGGTTTAGAGTACAGTGTATACATTTGATATGAGTAATGTCGGATATGTAAACATTATATACAAAACTACCAGATCCGTATTTATTTATTTATTTATCTTGTTCCTTTGCACCCCAGTGTTTCTACATTGCACATTCATCTACTGCACATCTACCATTCCAGTGTCTAAATACTATATTGTAATTACTTTGCCACCATGGCCTATTTATTGCCTTACCTTCCTTATCTTACCTCATTTGCACTCTTTGTATATAGATTAGTTTTTTTCTACTGTATTATTGACTGTATGTTTGTTTTACTCCATGTGTAACTCTGTGTTGTTGTATGTGTCGAACTGCTTTGCTTTATCTTGGCCAGGTCGCAGTTGTAAATGAGAACTTGTTCTCAACTTGCCTACCTGGTTAAATAAAGGTGAAATAAAAAAATTAAAAAAAGACTAGTCCCAAGACGCTTGTAGGGGTCATAGAGCAAAATGGAGAACACCATCGTGTTCGTGAGAGTCAAAGTTTGTAAACCATTCGAACTCTACAGACGTTCGGACGATTTTCAGGACGTATCCTGGTCTGACAAACAACGCTGTAGCTCTTCGACTTTCCACCACAGATGCAGAAGGCCGACATAGACGGATGTAGTGGATTGAGACGCAGCCCATACAAAACAGATATCTCTAGTTTAAACAGATTTTGATGGAGATTTTTTATTTTGTTAATTAGATAATATTAAAATAGTAAAAATAAATAAAAACCCTTGAATGAGTAGGTTTTCGAAAAAATTTGACTGGTAATGTATACTGTTGGATAGAGATAACATAGTGTTTTAGTGTGATGGGTCCTACACAAACACATATACTGTTGGATAGAAATAACAATGTTTAGATGAGCACTCATACACACGACTCTGTATAGAAAACAAGGTATACACAAGGTATTTCTCAAGGCTAAATTCTCCCCTCTAGTGGCCATATGCAAGCACACACACACACTTACACACACACATATGCACACAAACAAACTGTATACACTAGTGGAGGCTGCTGAGTGGAGGACAGATCATAATAATGGCTGGAACGGAGCGAATGGAATGGCATCAAATACATCAAACACATGGTTTCCATGTGTTTGATGTATTTGATACCATTCCACACTATTCTACTCCAGCCATTACCACAAGCCTGTCCTCCCCAATTAAGGTGCCAGCAACCTCCTGTAGTTTACACACTCATATATGTATATTTATGCACACATGCACACTTGAAAGTATTCACATCCCATGACTCTTTCCACATTTTTTTATGTTACCGCCTGGATTTAAAATTGATTACGTATTTTTGTCACTGGCCTACACAATAACGCGTAATGTCAAAGTGGAATTATGTCTTTAGAAATGTTTACAAATTCAAAAGCTGAAATGTCTTGAGTCAAGTATTCAACCTCTTTGTTATGGCAAGCATGAATAAGTTCAGGAGTACAGATTTGCATAACAAGTCACACAATAAGTTGCACGGACTAATAGTGTTTAACATGATTTTTGAATGACTACCTCATCTCTGTACCCCACACATACAATTATCTTTAAGGTCCCTCAGTCGAGCAGTGAATTTCAAACACAGATTTAACCCCAAGACAAGGGAGGTTTTCCAATGCCTGGAAAAGAAGGAAACCACTCAGGGATTTCAACATGAGGCCTATGGTGAATTTAAAACAGTTACAAAGTATATTGGCTGTGATTGGAGAAAACTGAGGATGGATCAACAACATTGTAGTTACTCCACAGTACTAACCTAATTGACAGAGTGAAAAGAAGGAAGCCAGGAGGTTTGTGGCACCATTATTGGGGAGGACAGGCTTGTGTTAATGACTAGAGTGGAATGGTATCAAATGCCATTCCATTCGCGCCATTACATCCATTATTATGAGCCGTCCTCCACTGAAACCTCTACAGAATAGAAATATTCCAAAACATGCATCCTGTTTGCAACAATGCACTAAAGTGATACTGCAAAAAAAATTGCAAAGCAATTAACTTTTTTGTCCTGAATACAAAGTGTTACGTTTCGGCAAATCCAATACAACACATTACTGAATAACACTCTATATTTTCAAGCATAGTGGTGGCTGCATCATGTTATGGGTATGCTTGTAATCATTACCTTAAAAATTACAAGCATACCCATAACATGATGCAGTTTTTCAGGATAAAAAAGAAACGGAATGGAGCTAAGCACAGGCAAAATCCTAGAGGAAAACCTGGTTAAGTCTGCTTTCCACAAGACACTGGGATATGAATTCACCTTTCAACAGCACAATAAATCTAATCAAATCAATAACGTTAAACACAAGGCCAAATCTACACTGGAGTTGCTTACCAAGAAGACAGTGAATGTTCCTGAGTGGCAGAGTTACAGTTTTGACTTAAATCTACTTGAAAATCTATGGCAAGACCTGAAAATGGTTGTCTATTAATGATCAACAACCAATTTGACAGAGCTTGAAGAATTTTGAAAAGAATAATGGGCAAATATTGCACAATCCAGGTGGGGAAAACTCTTAGAGACTTGCCCAGAAAGACTCCCAGCTGACAGAGAGAGAGAGATGTGTACAAGCAGGCAATCCTATCTCTCCATGGGAAATGCTTTATTCTGGCGCCAGCCGCATCCCGTACCCCCCTCCCGACGTCAGACTCAACATGACTTTCCTATTCGGCTGATATTTTCTCTGTCGTCATCACGCACAGTTGCCAAACAAGAAGCCACGTTGACGAACTGGACTGAAGGCGACTGCTGCTGTTTGACCCAGAAAAGAAAAGGAATAGATATTTCACCGAGTGGTTTCACGCATCCGACAGACATTAGTTCGATATGTCTTCGCCGCCCAAGGAGAAAATCGAGACCAAAGGAGGACACCTCCCGGCTGGTATTGAACCTTCTGTTGCTTTTTTACAGCACAAACACGGTTCGGCTGACGTAGCACGACATATGCATTAGGCCTATGTCAATAATTGCATTTGACAACGTTAGTCAGATATACACACTTTTCAAGTAGACTAACATGCGTGTACTCTTAACATGTGCTGCTGTTGAACAATATCGTATAGTTTAGCAATTAAATCAGTGTGTTTTCCTGTCGTTAGGTCCTATTTCCCGGACGACGTGCCATATTGTAACGTTCGCTAAACGCCTGATCCTCACCATACCAATCTAATACGACTTAATCTTGCAAGACAATTTGATAGACGTTGCCCATGCTAGATTGCCTGAGTGCCATTAAAAGTATCGTGAAAGGTACCTTTTTTTAAGTATATTTGGGGAATCTGATAACACCTAAGGAGTACGTGGACAGAAAGTAGGGCACGATAGTATGCCATAATTGCCAGAAGATATCGACCCCTCCCATTACGCATGTTTACACTGAGCTGCACTGGGGTCGGTACGCAATTAGGAGTTACATTAACACCATGGAGCCGGTGCAAAATATGGGCCGAAAAACATACCTCAATGCAGGAATGGGATTAGCCCTTGATCATGACTCTGTTACATTACACATGAGTCATTGGACAAAAGTGTCTTCTGTATGCGGGAGTCTTGAGAGCCAGGGGAGTTTTCTTAAGAGCAGTGACTCTGAACATTAACATGGGCACGGTTTTGGAAGCATACGTACCCTATCTTTTAAAAAAAACAAAAGGTTAAATTGATAGACACCATTTTATAGGGTTGGGGTTCCCACATGGCCATATTTCCATGTTACAGCGCTTGTTTACGGAGAACAAATACACAGTGGACTACCTGTGCTAATTAGCTATCTGCGTCTCCAAACACTTGTGCTGTGTGTAAACGGAAGACAGACGCCACACAGCTCTTGAGTGGCGCACTGGTCTAAGGCACTGCATCTTAGTGCAAGAGGCGTCACTACAGACCCTGGTTCGATCCCGGGCTGTATCGCAATCGGCCGTGATCGGGACTCCCATAGGACGGCGCACAGTTGGTCCAGCATCGTCTGGGTTAGGCGAGGGTTTGGCCGGGATAGGCCGTCATTGTAAAATAAGAATTTGTTCTTAACTGACTTGCCTAGTTAAATAAAAAACGATGTGTTGTCACTGAAAAATACTGTTGACTGCGACTGTTAAAACCGGTTAAATCAGTGTACAGTAAGTGTGAATTTATTTTGATGTGAAGTGAAAGTAGAGGGATATATGTTTCTAGAACCGTACTGCAATTGAGAATCAATTCACGTTTAGATGGAGTATTTGGGTTAGATTCTCAAGGTGGACCAGTACGAAACCTGCACAGCATTTTTTTCTTGAGGGAAGCCGAAGTCAGTAGCGGAAGTCTACACCCCTTCGTCGGTGATTGATCAACAGTAGGGATTCTTCAATACATTTATTTTGTATTTATTTAACTATTATTTTACCAGGTAAATTGACTGAGAAAACGTTCTCATTTACAGCAATGATCTGAGTCTTTATTGTCATTCAATGAGAGATGACTCACTTTCATGAATTTTTTTTTTTCATTGAGAAATACTGCACCAAACATCTTAGTTAGATGTAAAATTGAGTCGCTAAGATCTTCTCTGCAAAAACATCAAAATTAATGACAGATTTACTGAGTTATCTTAGATTAAGTCAGACAATTTTGAGGAAGTGTATAGTGTCTACGGTGTCTCAAAATGGACAAACAGTACTATTGCTGTTTTTTTTTCTTCTAATTTTTCAAATAAATGTCTTTTAAGGGAGTATGTGAGCACACTCGTTTAGGTGCCAGATGAACTGAAGCATGCTGACGCCTTAAATCGCTCTGGATTAGAGCATCTGCTAAATGTAAAAAAAATATGTATTTCAGCATGATATGAGTGCAATCACTGTCTTCATTCCAGATCACAAGCTATATACTGTATGTCCTTTATATAACACTGTAATAGATTACACTGATTGGCCTGTAGCCCAGGTAGGCTATCTGATTATCTGTCTGTCTGTGGTTTATTTAACTGCTTTGGTGAAGGACATTTTCATTTTGCCTGAGCGTTTTATCTACTCTGTACCCTAATGCAGCGCTTCCCAAACTCAGTCCTGGGGACGGTTTTGCCTAGAAGGGATACAGCTTTTGTCAAAATTGACTTTTCGTAGCAGGTGTAGGACAATTTACACAGCAGGTTAGGAAAATGAACGTAGCTGTATGCCATCTTGACATGACTCTAAGGGGTGGACGTTTTGAGTAGATGAGTTGATGATTTGAAACAGCTGTGTAGTGCTTGGACAAAACACGAAATGTGCACCCTTTGGGGTCCCCAGGACCGAGTTTGGGAAAGGTATCTGCTATCCGGGATCCTTGGAACGTCCCTACTCTTAACCATTAACAATTTTAAATGTCAACTTCAATGGGGTAGGGATGTCCCAAGGGTCCAGGATAGCATGGACCGTTTGGGAGACGCTGTCCTAATGTGTGTCAACGTGCATGTGGTGTGTGTTTGTTAATATGTGATAGTGTGTTAATGTGCGTGTTTGTTAATGTGTAACCGTCCTAGTGTGTAGCTAATTGCGTGTGTGTGTGTGCGTGTGTGACAGTAAAGGCAGGGGGGATGAGGATTGTGCAGAAGCACCAGGGAGCAGCTCCACCTGAGACCCCTCCCATCAAAGACGAGGACGAGGACTTTGTGGAGGAACCTAGGTAACACACACTGAACTTTGACCTATGGCCTCTGAACAGCATGCCAGAATATTCTTGCTCCTTTTATTATCCACACACACACACACACAGTCCTAATGTTTCATTTTTAGAACTGGTGAGGACATTCTACAAACAACCCAATTTCCCTCTAATTCACCAAATAAGCCGTGATTGGCCGGTAGCGGGACTAGAGGAGAAAACAACCAGGTGTGATACTGTTTAACAAGGTGAGGGCCACCTTGTTTTACTTAGATGGTTGTTATGGCCTACTTTTTAGTGGTTTTTCTGAACATGTGTTTGAGTCTTCATTAATGTGTTGTGTATGTCTGAGGCTGTACTGAATGTTGGGTAAATGCATGGTGCTTTACACCCCTGCTAAGTTCTGCTCTGCGTCTCCACTCTTGAGCGTTATCGGTTTATACAGGTGAAATATTCCCACCACACTACGTGTGTGTGAGCGCTTCTTTGTGCGTACGTGCAAGCGTGTGTTGAGTGTACTCTGCAAAGACAACCGAACGGTTGAACAACCTGTTTAGTTCTGTGGAATCATTCTAACTCGGCTAGTCTAGTATTTTATTAGGATCCCCGTTAGTTCCTGCCAAGGCAGCCACTACTCTTCCTGGGGTCCAAACAGGAACAACACATCTAAACAATAGTCTGCACCAATACAAGTGTACACTATAACATTTATAATATTACAACAATAGAATGTTAGTGTGTGCTGATGTCCCTAAGAGCAAACAGGATCTGTTGTTAGGTCGGGGAAAAGTAAAGAGGGCAAGAGGTTTAGAGTATTGGAATGCACCCAGCAGTTGTGTGTGGTAGAGGAGGAGAGTGGTTGCTGTGTGATAGCTGAACCACAGAGAGAGGCTTACCTTCCATCCTGGCCTAAAGAGGGATGCTGCCATAGTGGCTCCGGGTTCTCTCTGGAGAGATCAGAGGCGGCTGTGAAACATTCCCGTGTGAAATGCAGTAGAAATCCCCACTGATGCATGCAACTTGGCTCTTGCCCTGGTTCTGGCTCAAGCTGTCGCTCATTAAAGAGCTAGTCTAGAGTGTGTGCATGTGTGTGTCCACCTGCTCTCGACAGTGGGCAGGTGGATTCTGTGTAGATGTGGAGCGAGATCGCCAAGGGAACGCCTGTCACATACAATTTAAACCTCTATGATGGATGGAAGTTTGGGAGGAGAGATAGCGAGAGATGGACAGACTGAGAGGGGGTAGAGTGGCTTGGTTCACTCTCCCAGTCCAAGTAAATCTTCACTGTTGAAGCCAGTCAGGAAGGAGTGTTTTCAGCATGGTCAACTCTGCTCTGCCACATACACTTCCTGGTTTTCTGGGACCGGTTGCACCAGTTGGGTGTAAAAAAAGTTGGCCTTAAATGATTGGTCAGCTGTTTTGCACAACCAAAAATAAGACTTGTCGTTGCTTCCTCATCCATGAGATTTGATCCTTCTTAATGATGTTTGCTATGCAGCGCCTGTTACTAGGCTGTTACCATCCTCGTGGCAAAATGTACACTGTTCAAAAAGTATACACTCTGCCCCTAAAGTATACACTTCACCCATAATTTTGTAAAGCTCACCACATACGTTTTCTTAAATAAAGGTTCAGTAAAATACTAATGAGCAGACCAGATCATCATGAGCACTCACCTCAATTTAGATAAATATCAAAATGGAGATCTGCCATTGATTGAGTTAGTCCCCGTGCTTGATCTCAAATCAGCTCGATGGTGCTGGCCCAATCAAAACGGTGATGAAATTATAGCTGACCACACGCTGGGAAATTATTTAACATAATTCTTTAAAAACGGATGACTTTAGGAGTTCCAGTAAGTAAAACATTTGATACATGCCTTCAAATGGCATTAGCCTACCCTATTTGAATATTATGGTCTTCAGTGACAGTCATTCACACAGTAATCATTTATTGATTCATCCAGTTGGTTAACTAGGCAAGACGGTTGAGCACAAATTATTATTTACAATGACAGCCTACCAAAAGGCCTCCTGCGGGGACGGGCTGGGATTCAAAATAAAAATGAGACACTACATGGCCAAAAGTATATGTGGATTTGGCTATTTCAGCCACATCCGTTGCTGACATGTATAAAATTGAGCACACAGCCATGCAATCGCCATAGATTAACATTGGCAGTAGAATGGCCCACGCTGAAGAACTCAGTGACTCATCCACCTTTCCAACAAGTCAGTTCGTCAAATTGCTACCCCATTCAACTGTTAAGTGCTGTTTATTGTGAAGTGGAAACGTCTAGGAGCAACAACGGCTCAGCCACGAAGTGGTAGGCCACACAAGCGCACAGAACGGGACCGCCAAGTGCTGAAGCGTGTAGCGCGTAAAAATTGCCTGTCCTCTGTTGCATCACTCACTACCGAGTTCCAAACTGCCTCTGCAAGCAACGTCGGGCACAAGAACTGTTCATCGGGAGCTTCATGAAATGGGTTTGAATTGGAATGCCGACTACGAGCCAGGCCTAATTGTCTAACATCAGTGTCCTACCTCACTAATGCTCTTGTGGCTGAATGGAAGCAAGTCCCCCACAGCAATGTTCCAACATCTAGTGGAAAGCCTTCCCAGAAGAGTGGAGGCTGTTATAGCAGCGAAGAGGGGACCAACTCCATATTAATATCCATGATTTTGGAATGAGATGTTGGACGAGCAGGTGTCCACATACTGTTAGTGTATGTGGTTGTTCCGCCTAGCTACAGTGAGGGGAAAAAGTATTTGATCCCCTGCTGATTTTGTACATTTGCCCACTGACAAAGAAATGATCAGTCTATAATTTTAATTGTAGGTTTATTTGAACAGTGAGAGACAGAATAACAACAAAAAAATCCAGAAAAACGCATGTGAAAAATGTTATAAATGGAATTGCATTTTAATGAGGGAAATAAGTATGACCCCCTCTCAATAAGAAAGATTTCTGGCTCCCAGGTGTCTTATACAGGTAACGAGCTGAGATTAGGAGCACACTTAAAGGGAGTGCTCCTAATCTCAGCTTGTTACCTGTATAAAAGACACCTGTCCACAGAAGCAATCAATCAATCAGATTCCAAACACTCCACCATGGCCAAGACCAAAGAGCTCTCCAAGGATGTCAGAGACCAGATTGTAGACCTACACAAGGCAGGAATGGGCTACAAGACCATCGCCAAGCAGCTTGGTGACAACAGTTGGTGCAATTATTCGCAAATGGAAGAAACACGAAAGAACTGTCAATCTCCCTAGGCCTGGGGCTCCATGCAAAGACCTCACCTCGTGGAATTGCAATGATCATGAGAACGGTGAGGAATCAGCCCAGAACTACACGGGAGGATCTTGTCAATGATCTCAAGGCAGCTGGGACCCTAGTCACCAAGAAAACAATTGGTAACACACTATGCCGTGAAGGACTGAAATCCTGAGCGCCCGCAAGGTCCCCCTGCTCAAGAAAGCACATATACATGCCCGTCTGAAGTTTGCCAATGATCATCTGAATGATTGAGGACATCTGGGTGAAAGTGTTGTGGTCAGATGAGACCAAAATGGAGCTCTTTGGCATCAACTCAACTCGCTGTGTTTGGAGGAGGAGGAATGCTGCCTATGACCCCAAGAACACCATCCCCACTGTCAAACATGGAGGTGGAAACATTATGTTTTGGGGGTGTTTTTCTGCTAAGGGGACAGGACAACTTCACTGCATCAAAGGGACAATGGATGGGGCCATGTACCGTCAAATCTTGGGTGAGAACCTCCTTCCCTCAGCCAGTGCATTGAAAATGGGTTGTGGATGGGTATTCCAGCATGACAGTGACCCAAAACACACGGCCAAGGCAACAAAGGAGTGGCTCAAGAAGAAGCACATTAAGGTCCTGGAGTGGCCTAGCCAGTCTCCAGACCTTAATCCCATAGAAAATCTGTGGAGGGAGCTGAAGGTGTGAGTTGCCAAACGTCAGCCTCGAAACCTTAATGACTTGGAAAAGATCTGCAAAGACGAGTGGGACAAAATCCCTCCTGAGATGTGTGCTAACCTGGTGGCCAACTACAAGAAACGTCTGACCTCGGTGGCAAAACCCTTATTGGCAATCACAAAGTACTAAGTCATGTTTTATTTCTCTCATTAAAATGCAATTCCATTTGTAACATTTTTCACGTGTTTTTCTGGATTTTTTTGTTGTTATTCTGTCTCTCACTGTTCAAATAAACCTACAATTAAAATTATAGATTGATAATTTCTTTCAGTGGGCAAACGTACAAAATCAGCAGGGGATCAAATACTTTTTTCCCTCACTGTATGTTAAGATGAATGCACTAACTATAAGTCGCTCTGGAGAAGAGCGTCTGTTAAATGACTAAAATGTAAAAAACGTAGTTTATTATTTTGCTCTTCACTGGTTTAGGCTAACAGTAGCTGATATCCCAGCCAAAAGCCATTTGACTTGTCTGTTAACCTCTCAGGGATTGCTGGGGCGCTAGCGGGCTGCTCCCAACACTACCAGGTGAAATGTAAGGCGCCAAATTCAAAATCCAAAAGTTGAATTATTAAACATCCACCAATATACAAGTGTTCCATACTCATCAAAAGCTCTGTTTCTTGGCAATATCACAGCGTTGTCAGATTTCAAAAAGGCTTTACGGCGAAAGCAGCACATTTGATTGTTTGAGGGTAGCACCTCTGCCGGGGGGCGGCAGGTAGCCTAGTGGTTAGAGCGTTGGACTTGTAACCGGAGGGTTGCAGGTTCGAATCCCCAAGCTGACAAGGAAAAATCTGTCGTTCTGCCCCTGAACAAGGCAGTTAACCCACTGTTCCCCGGGCGCCAAAGACGTGGATGTCGATTAAGGCAGCCCCCCGCACCTCTCTGATTCAGAGGGGTTGGTTTAAATGCGGAAGACACATTTCGGTTGAAGGCATTTGGTTGTACAACTGACTAATAATGGTGACTTTGACTTTGACTTTTGACTTTGATTTTTCCCATAGCCATGAATCGATTAGCCATCATGGCACACACAACACATTTCACAGCGAAAACAAATCAATTACCTGTTGAAGAACTTCTGCTGAGGTCATCCTAAGTGTCCATCGAAGACAATCCATGGTTCTTTTGTTAGAAAAAGTAATGTATTTTATCCATAAATCCTCCATTTGGTTCGCACGTTATAATCAGAAACGACAGCCTCCTCTAGTCCATTGAAACGTGACAAGAACTCGTTCATCTTATACCTATAAACTTGTCCAAGAACAATCAAACATAGTTTTAAATGTATCCTTAGGAACACTTTTACGTATATTTACTATTATAAATCAACCGGAATATAAACTGATCGATAAAGACGGTAAAAAGACACTGTGCGCTTTGTCGGGAACGCGCACTGGGTACTGTTTACATAAAAAGGTCACTTCCTGATTTGCTCTTATTCTCTGGTCTAATTCATCCAAAATGAAATTTTACACTGTCTCGAGACTGTTGACATCTAAAGGAAGCGATGGGTACTGCATTCATATGCCCTTATACGGTCATTTTCATGAGGGAGGGGTTCCCAATGAGGCACTCTGTCAAAACCACTTTTTCCAGGACAGAAATTCCACGGGGTTTCGCCTGCCATATGCGTTCTGTTTCACTCACAGACAAATGGTTAACACTTTTCGAAAAGGTGACCGTTTTGGAGAGCCTGGCGTGCCCAAAGTAAAATGCCTCCCATTCAGGCCCAGAAAATAGGATATGCACATATTTAGTACCATTGGATAGGAAACACTCTGAATTTTTCAAAACTGTTAACCATTTGTCTGCGAGTGAAACAGAACGCATATGGCAGGCGAAACCCCGAGGAATTTCTGTCCTGGAAAAAGTGGTTTTGACACATTGCTCATTTGGAACCCCTCCCTCATGAAGTTCAATTCTTGGGCCGACTCTCTTCTCTGTATACATCAATGATGTCGCTCTTGTTGCAGGGGAGTCTCTGATTCACCTGTACGCAGACGACACCATTCTGTATACTTCTGGCCCCTCTTTGGACACTGTGTTAACTACCCTCCAGACAAGCTTCAATGCCATACAACTCTCCTTCCGTGGCCTACAATTGCTCTTAAACGCAAGTAAAACTAAATGCATGCTCTTCAACCGATCGCTGCCCGCACCTGTCCCCCCCATCCAGCATCACTACTCTGGACGGTTCTGTCTTAGATTATGTGGACTACAAATACCTAGGTGTCTGGTTAGACTGTAAACTCTCCTTCCAGACTCACATCAAACCTCTCCAATCTAAAATTAAATCTAGAATTGGCTTCCTATTTCGCAACAAAGCTTCCTTCACTCATGCTGCCAAACATACCCTTGTAAAACTGACCATCCTACCGATCCTCGACTTCGGTGATGTCATTTTACAAAATAGCCTCCAATACTCTACTCAACAAATTGGATGCAGTCTATCACAGTGCCATCTGTTTTGTTACCAAAGCCCCATATACCACCCACCACTGCGACCTGTACGCTCTCGTAGGCTGGCCTTCGCTTTACACTCGTCGCCATATCCACTGGCTCCAGGTCATCTACAAGTCCCTGCTAGGTAAAGTCCCGCCTTATCTCAACTCGCTGGTCACCTTAGCAGCACCAACCTGTAGCACGCGCTCCAGCAGGTATATCTCACTGGTCACCCCCAAAGCCAATTCCTCCTTTGGCCGACTCTCCTTCCAGTTCTTTGCTGCCAATGACTGGAATGAACTACAAAAATCCCTGAAATTGGAGACACTTATCTCCCTCACCAGATTTAAGCACCAGCTGTCAGAGCAGCTCACAGACCACTGTACCTGTTTATAGCCCATCTGTAAATAGCCCAACCAACTACCTCATCCCCTACCGTATTTATTTATTTATTTATTTATCTTGTTCCTCTGCACCCCAGTTTTTTTCTACATTGCACATTCATCTACTGCACATTTACCATTCCAGTGTTAAGTTACTATATTGTAATTACTTTGCCACCATGGCCTATTTATTGTCTTACCTTCCTTATTTTACCTCATTTGCACTCTTTGAGTATAGATTCGTTTTTTTTTCTACTGTATTATTGACTGTATGTTTGTTTTACTCCAATGTGTAACTCTGTGTTGTTGTATGTGTCAAACTGCTCTGCTTTATCTTGGCCAGGTCGCAGTTGTAAATGAGAACTTGTTCTCAACTTGCCTATCTGGTTAAATGAAGGTGAAATAAATAAATAAATAAAAAGTATTCAACATTTTTATTTGTAGAGTGCCTTTTTTTGCAGTTATGAATCAAAAAGCAATCTATTGGAACGCGCTGACGTCGTCTTTTCATAATGACAAAAACATCCCAACCTGAGATGCAAGATGCACAATCAAATGGAAAAATCCGGAGCCTAAACATCATTATAAGCACCAAATGTAGTTAATAAATAGTGAAAATCAACACAGAAGCAATAATTGCATTATAATGAATGTGTCGATATGACCGCAGTCAATTGTCTGCTAGTGCTTAATGGTGCGTCTTTACACAACGTCATCTGTTGGAGCATGTCGCATAAACAACGAAAGCTGGTGAATGCGTTGCTGATGGGTTTTTTTTGTTGCTTGAGATGTAGAGCCTGCTCTCTGTGATGACATTTTGTGCTGATAATCGGCCCGTAACATTGTCACCGGCTTGTTCTATCTAAAAGGTGCCGTCCCTTCCTCTCTCCTGTCTCACCATTTTATTTGGTGGTTGTGTGGGCACATTCTGGATTTTTTTGTGCTCAGGCTGCAGAGGCTCAGGCTGCGGAGGCTCAGAATCAGAAGAGTAATCATCAGCGATGTCATGATTAATTTCTTCCATCTGAGTCATTTTCATTGAGAGCTTGTCAATTACGCATGCTCTCACTGTGTACTCCATCACAATTAGTGATTACATAGTTATGCATCGTTCACTTCCCCTCGCTCATCAACTCACGCAGTCTCCCACATCATACTTTACTTCATTTTTTTTTTCTCTTGTGTGAGAAATTAGTTCCGGTATAGTTTATGTTCAGTTTTGAAGCATTTATCAACTGGGCACTGCCCTTTCAACTGTCGGGAGGAGGAGTGGAGCAGGCCCTGCTGTCGGGAGGAGGAGTGGAGCAGGCCCTGCTGTCGGGAGGAGGAGTGGAGCAGGCCCTGCTGCCGGGAGGAGGAGTGGAGCAGGCCCTGCTGCCGGGAGGAGGAGTGGAGCAGGCCCTGCTGCCGGGAGGAGGAGTGGAGCAGGCCCTGCTGCCGGGAGGAGGAGTGGAGCAGGCCCTGCTGCCGGGAGGAGTGGAGGAGCAGGCCCTGCTGCCGGGAGGAGTGGAGGAGCAGGCCCTGCTGTCGGGAGGAGTGGAGGAGCAGGCCCTGCTGTCGGGAGGAGGAGGGGCAATGGGGAAAACCATTTTAAAAATGACATGCCCTCCTTAAACTGGTTATAACTTCACTTCTGTTTGTGATATTAATATTTTATCACTGACAGTGTGTTACATATACCTATTTAAGAACAGTCAAGGACTGAGGGGGCATGACTTTTAAAAATGGCAGAGTAATAACAATGCATTAAATTTCGTAAAGTGGTTTCGTGCATCCAACACAACAACATGTAACTTAAAGCAGGTACAGCCTCAGTGATCACAGTAAACGAGCACTGGAAGATGCACAGTTTGTGCTCTGCAGAACTGAAATTGTAGGGAACACTGCCTGCGGAAATATCCTCTTTTGGACGTTAACATGGCGACACTCCATCTTAAGTCCTCCTTCACGTTTCTGGATTGGTTGAACAGTGCAGAAGTTTGTATTATTTTTTGGGGGTCAAGACCAGTATGTAGGGGATGTAGTTTTAGTCGTTTCTTTTATGCTTGCTACGTTAGGTTAGTCAGTCATTAACGTCTTGACAAGGGTGTTGTACCAAGGATGCGAGCTACAATATGTAGACTACCTTAAGTGTGTATGCTACTTTAAGTCTCCCTGTAGCCCTGCCCAAACTTCCAGAGGTAACAGGCTAACCCCATTCCGTACAAATGTGCGCAACCGCAACATTCAAATGAGTCTGCAAAGAAAACTAATGGGACTGTAGCGACTGTGTTGACATCAAAATCTGTGGTGTGAACTACGTTTCTATTCAAGCTTTGATTGACATGGTTATGGCCCTATAGTATTGGAGAAAAGTTGAAAAAACGGACCCCTCCGACGCTGTACGTTACATTGTGACGTGTCATGGCGCAACGTACAGCACGCATAAGGCTGCTAATTCTGTCTTACAGCCTCTCCACCAGGTGTAGCACTTCTCTCTCAGTTTATAAACGGGACAGGGACTGGGCGGGGGGGATATCTAGTCATTTTGTGCGTCATCACTGCAAGTTATTATGACTCTCAAAAGCCGCTGTTTACTTCTGAAGATCACTTTAGCACCGCCCCTAAAAACCCGATTTTCAAATTCGACACAAACCTTCAAATAGATTTGTAATGACACATTATATAAACTCTTTATAGTGTTTTATTTACATTTTAGAGGTGATAAGTTGGACAGATTGAGTGAAAAAATCCCTTTCCCCACACGACATCTCTCCTTCTCACTATCACGCAATAGGTTTTTCTTCCCCACCTGCCATTGTTAAAAAGACCCAACGGAGCTCATTGCCTTGAATCATGCAGAGATGGCCATCATGAAGGTCTTGTCATTGATTTTGTTGGAAAGGGAGAAATTGTGCTTTACATTGGTATTGATATTACAGTTGATCTGGAAGTATTATGTTTTTTGGGTGCAAAAATAAGGTCAATTGTATGGACCAGCGCGATGTACAAAAGTGAGTGAGTTAAAGTTAGTGGCTGAGGACAGCATTTTACCTCCTGTAATAGTTCTGCTGTTACACTAGACCGGACTCGTTTCTCATGTCAAGGTCCATGTCCACCTTCGGGATAATCTCGCTTACTCTCTCTCATTCCCTCTCTCTCCCTGCTCAACCCTTTTCCTCTCTCTCCCTGCTCCAAAGGTGTGTTCTCCCCCCTCCCTCCTGTCTGCTGTTTGAGTTGCAGTGTAGACCCAGACCAGGATTAATGGTAGTCATTTAGCAAGTTGGCAGGCAGGTCCACAGCACCACGGTTCTGTGGCTGAGCTCAGGGCTCTCTTTTCTCTCTCTCTGCAGTTTCTCCCTCTGGAGTTTATACTAGGCCAGGGTGTTCCTTTCCTTATAACACACTCACTGTTCAATGGGATCAAACAGAAGTGATTTCTGTTCCTGTCTTTGTAACATCCTGAAAATTAAAGTCGATGGTCAGTGGGTTTTGACATTGACACTAGCATTTCATCTCAACAAAATGTAATTTTGTCCCGTCAGAGTATTGACATGGAGATAGTCAGTCTGTTTTTTTGTCTCTCTCTCTGTCTAGCCCACCAAAGCCCATCGTGGTCGTTTCAGGAGTGGTTACAAAGGTAAGTGGTCAAACACACACACTGTTGAAGTCGGAAGTTTACCTACACTTAGGTTGGAGTCATTAAAACTAGTTTTCAACCACTACACATTTCTTGTTAACAAACTATAGTTTTGGCAAGTCGGTTAGGACATCTACTATGTGCATGACACAAGTAATTTTTACAACAATTGTTTACAGACAGATTATTTCACTTATAATTCTCAGTATCACAATTCCAGTGGGTCAGAAGTTTACATACACTAAATTGACTGTGCCTTTAAACAGCTTGGAAAATTCCAGAAAATGTCATGGCTTTAGAAGCTTCTGATAGGCTAATTTACATAATTTGTGTCAATTGGACGTGTACAGTGGGGCAAAAAAGTATTTAGTCAGCCACCAATTGTGCAAGTTCTCCAACTTAAAAAGATGAGAGAGGCCTGTAATTTTCATCATAGGTACACTTCAACTATGACAGACGAAATGAGGAAAAGAAATCCAGAAAATCACATTGTAGGATTTTTAATGAATTTATTTGCAAATTATGGTAGAAAATAAGTATTTGGTCAATAACAAAAGTTTATCTCAATACTTTGTTATATACCCTTTGTTGGCAATTACAGAGGTCAAACGTTTTCTGTAAGTCTTCACAAGGTTTTCACACACTGTTGCTGGTATTTTGGCCCATTCCTCCATGCAGATCTCCTCTAGAGCAGTGATGTTTTGGGGCTGTCGCTGGGCAACACGGACTTTCAACTCCCTCCAAAGATTTTCTATGGGGTTGAGATCTGGAGACTGGCTAGGCCACTCCAGGACCTTGAAATGCTTCTTCTGAAGCCACTCCTTCGTTGCCGAGCGGTGTGTTTGGGATCATTGTCATGCTGAAAGACCCAGCCACGTTTCATCTTCAATGCCCTTGCTGATGGAAGGAGGTTTTCACTCAAAATCTCACGATACATGGCCCCATTCATTCTTTCCTTTACACGGATCAGTCGTCCTGGTCCCTTTGCAGAAAAACAGCCCCAAAGCATGATGTTTCCACCCCCATGCTTCACAGTAGGTATGGTGTTCTTTGGATGCAACTCAGCATTCTTTGTCCTCCAAACACGACGAGTTGAGTTTTTACCAAAAAGTTATATTTTGGTTTCATCTGACCATATGACATTCTCCCAATCCTCATCTGGATCATCCAAATGCTCTCTAGCAAACTTCAGACGGGCCTGAACATGTACTGGCTTAAGCAGGGGGACACGTCTGGCACTGCAGGATTTGAGTCCCTGGCGGCGTAG
The DNA here is from genome assembly GCA_030435695.1 of Brachymystax lenok tsinlingensis. Lineage (NCBI taxonomy): Eukaryota > Metazoa > Chordata > Actinopteri > Salmoniformes > Salmonidae > Brachymystax > Brachymystax lenok. Next base: position 10,561,530 of record CM059814.1, read on the forward strand.
TGTGTTACTGATGGTAGGCTTTGTTACTTTGGTCCCAGCTCTCTGCAGGTCATTCACTAGGTCCCCTGTGTGGTTCTGGGATTTTTGCTCACTGTTCTTGTGATGATTTTGACCCCACGGGTGAGATCTTGCGTGGAGCCCCAGATCGAGGAAGATTATCAGTGGTCTTGTATGTCTTCCATTTCCTAATAATTGCTCCCACAGTTGATTTCTTCAAACCAAGCTGCTTACCTATTGCAGATTCAGTCTTCCCAACCTGGTGCAGGTCTACAATTTTGTTTCTGGTGTCCTTTGACAGCTCTTTGGTCTTGGCCATAGTGGAGTTTGGAGTGTGACTGTTTGAGGTTGTGGACAGGTGTCTTTTATACTGATAACAAGTTCAAACAGGTGCCATTAATACAGGTAACGAGTGGAGGACAGAGGAGCCTCTTAAAGAAGAAGTTACAGGTCTGTGAGAGCCAGAAATCTTGCTTGTTTGTATGTGACCAAATACTTATTTTCCACCATAATTTGCAAATACATTCATTAAAAATCCTACATTGTGATTTTGGGGATTTTTTTTCCTCATTTTGTCTGTCATAGTTGAAGTGTACCTATGATGAAAATTACAGGCCTCTCTCATCTTTTTAAGTGAGAGAACTTGCACAATTGGTGGCTGACTAAATACTTTTTTGCCCCACTGTACCTGTGGATGTATTTCAAGGCCTACCTTCAAACTCAGTGCCTCTTTGCTTGCTCTTTCATGGGGAAATCAAAAGAAATTAGCCAAGACCTCCACAAGTCTGGTTCATCCTTGGGAGCTATTTCCAAACGCCTGAAGGTACCACGTTCATCTGTACAAACAATAGTACGCAAGTATAAACACCATGGGACCACGCAGCCGTCATACCGCTCAGGAAGGATACTCATTCTGTCTCCTAGAGATATACGTACTTTGGTGTGTCAATGTCGCTTTTTGGGTGACTCAAACAAATACACATAGAAATGCTAGTTATAGATCTATCATACTACTTGAAAGCAAGTATAAGAAGTGGTAGATCTGTTCTATGTGTGCTATTTCTATGCTTCACGTTCTTTTGTGTCTTTTACTTTTGGGTTTTGTACACCAGCTTCAAACTGCTGAAACAACAATATTTTTGCTTTAGGAAAATATATTTCACAGCGGTTTAGATGGTACAATGAATCTTTATACTATACTGAACAAAAATATAAACGCAACATGTAAAGTGTTGGTCCCATGTTTCATGAGGTGAAATAAAATATCCCAAAACTTTTCCATAAACACAAATGGCTTATTTCTCTCAAATGTTGTGCACAAATTTGTTTACATCCCTGTTAGTGAGCATTTCTCCTTTGCAAGATAATCCATCCACCTGACAGGTGTGGCATATCAAGAAGCTAATTAAACAGTGTGATCATTACACAGGTGCACCTTGTGCTGGTGACAATAAAAGGCCACTCTAAAATTTGCAGTTTTGTCACACAACACAATGCCACAGATATCTCAAGTTTGTGCAATTGGCATGCTGACTGCAGAGATATCCACCAGAGCTGTTGCAAGATAATTGAATGTTAATTTCTCTACCATAAGCCGCCTCAAACCTCCATTTCCGGCTTCTTCACCTGTGAGATCTTTTGATACCAGCCACCCGGACAGCTGATGAAACTGAAGAATTACTGCACAAACTGTCAGAAACGGTCTCAGGGAAGCTCATCGGTGTGCTCGTCGTCCTCACAAGGGCCTTGACCTGAATGCAGTTGGGCGTCGTAACTGACTTCAGTGGGCAAATGCTCACCTTCGATGGTCAGTGGCATGCTGGAGAAGTGTGCTCTTCACGGATGAATCCCGGTTTGAACTGTACCGGGCTGTGCTCCATGGTGGGGTTATGGTATGGGCAGGCATAAGCTTTACACAATTCCTGGAAGATGAAAATGCCCCAGTTCTTCTATGGCCTGCGTACTCACCAGATATGTCACCCTTTTGAGTATGTTTGGGATGCTCTGAATCATTGTGTACAGCAGTGGTGTGTTCCAGTTCCCTCCAATATCCAGCAACTTTGCACAGCCATTGTAGGTAACACAACTTCCGCCACACTCCTCCTCAACACGGGTGGGAGCTTAGTCCTGCAGCCCCATCCACATCGATGGGGCTGCAGTGGAGCTGGTCAAGAGCTTCAAGTTCTTCAGTGTCCATCATTAAGGACTTAAAATGGTCCACACACGTGCCTCTTTCCCCTCAGGAGGTTGAAAATATTTGGCACCACAGAGGGTGGTGTGGACAGCCCAGTACATGGGGCTGAGCTCTCCGCCATCCAGGACCTCTAAGCCATGACCTCTTCTCACTGCTTCCACACGGTACCGGTGCTTCAAGTCTTACACAAACAGGCTGCTAAACAGCTTCTGTTCCCAAGCCATAAGGTTAACTAAATAGCTAACTAAATAGCTAGATGGACTGTGAGTTGACCCTCGTATTTTATTTTCCTCTATGAACACTGACACTCCACACACACAGTGCCTTCAGAAAGTATTCATACACCTTGACTTTTTCAAAATGTTGTGTTACAGCCTGAATTTAAAAGGGATTAAATTGAGATTGTGTTCACTGGTCTACACACACTACTCATGTCGAAGTGGAATGATATTTAGTATTAGTAAAAAATGAAAAGCTGAAATTTCGTGAGTCAAAGTATTCAATCCCTTTGCTTAACAAAGTCACATAAGTTACATGGACTCACTCTGTGAACAATAAGTGTTTCACATGATTTTTGAATGACAAGTTCCTTTCTGTACCCTACACATACTTGTGGCCATGTTGTGTATGTGGACACCCCTTCAGATGTGTGGATTCGGCTATTTCAGCCAAACCTGTTGCTGACAGGTGTATAAAATCGAGCACACAGCCATGCAATCTTTATAGACAAATATTGGCAGTAGAATGGCCCGTACTGAAAAGCTCAGTGACTTCCAACATGGCACCATCATAGGATACCACTTTTCCAACAAGTCAGTTCGTGTGGGTGTGAACGATGCTGAATGGGTGTAGACAAAAAGCTCTCCAGTAGGTACCAAAACATTCAATGGGGTTACAAGTTTATCAACTTTCAAAGCAGAATTACTTTCCCAATTTTCCTCAACTGCAGTGTATGATATTTTACTGAACCTTTATTTAACTTGGCAAGTCAGTGAAGAACAAATTCTAATTTACAATGACTGCTTAGGAACCGTGGGTTAACTGCCTTGTTCAGGGGCAGAACAACAGATTTTTACCTTGTCAACTCAGGGATTCGATCTAGCAACCTTTCGGTTACTAGTCAGACACTAACCACTAGGCTACCTGCCGCCCCATATACCATTTTGTAGCTCTGTGTGTCCTGCTTTTGTCCAATGTCAATCAATCAATCTGCAAACAATTCTAAAAACATATTTTCACTTTGTCAGTATGGGTTATTGTGTGTCGATGGGTGTTTTTTTTGTTGGGGGGGGTCCATTTTGAATTCAGGCTGTAACATCATTTGCACACCCACTCGCATACAATTATCATATTCGCTTCTGCTACTCTGTTTATCATATATCCTAATGCCTAGTCACTTTACCCCTAATACCTATCTACCTCTATTAAAACAGTATCCCTGCACATTGTAAATATGCTACTGGAACTGACTGAGCCTGAATATAGTATACTTACTTTCTTGTATTTTCATTTCTTGTGTGTTTTTATATTGTTTCTAGTGCTACATTGATATTGATTATTGCATTGTTGGGTTTAGAGCTGGCAAGAAAGGCATTTCACTGTACTTGTGCACATAATATTTCAACTTGAAACTCTATCAAATGTATCCCCATCCTAGTAAACCTAATCTCGTTTGTGTTTTTCCAGGGGTTTATATAGATGTAACTTTCCATCTGGTTTCCCTACTGCACCATAATATGAATCCATCCATGCATTTTTTTTATTTATGTTTACAAAACAAATCCAGATTTTGATGAAATATGACCTATAATTTACAATATGAGTGAACTAGTTTTTCTTTGGAACCCCAACAGCAGAATGGTGTAGGCTTATACCGGTCATAAACATTTTTCATGCGAGTAGACCACTGATTGGCCAGCTCATCCTCTCTTTGAGAGAAAAGTTTGAGGTGAGGTTTTTAAAGTTGTTTTATCCAATGCTTTGGCCACAAACTAATATAGGATGAGTCACCAACATTATTTGGGTATGAGTTAACAGAATATGGACTTTTAAAAAATGAGATTTTCACTGGACAGTTACTTTATGACTTTCTGGGGAAAGAAACACGACATAGACCGTCAACACAGATTTCCCTATAGAGTTTAGACTACATACTAGTTAGTTTTATCGTACCAGCTCCAGTTGAGTATAAGGGGGTTCAGAGTGATGAGATGCCCGGATGTAGGCCTCCTAACCTGGGTAACGAGGTCTGTCACCTCCCTGGCTTCTAGATCTAATACGTCAGCTGTCTGAATTGTTTTCAATAGGAGTTATGGTCATAAACTGCAACTGTTATCTGAACAAAAATAGATGGCCTTCGTAAACATTACAAAACACAGACATGGCACATAAAACACTGCAGTTTTGCCGTGTGTGTGTGTTCTCTATAGCCTCAGATATTCTGACTTCACGACTGTAACAACACAACTCTGTTATCTATAGCCTTGTTTACACTTAAAAATGTAAAATAAAAATGCAGATCCGATTCGAATCTGTTCTTTTACCTATACATGCATTGATAGAAACTACATGGAGGAGCCCTAAGGCCAGTGTCATAAAAACAGCATCTATAAGGCTCTGAATAAATGGTCTGGAATCCGATTGAGGAAAATATGAGGATTAGTGGTAAAAAAAAGCATTTCAAAGAATTCTGAGAATGTGTGTGTGTGTGTGTGTGTATTCTGTAACAGAGCTGTACTGAGTGTCTGTGGTTCTGTTCCCAGGGTGATAAGGACTTCACCCCAGCAGCGGCCCAGGTAGCTCACCAGAAGCCCCAGCCGTCTATCACCAAGATGCCCCAGAACCAGCACCTCACTCAGCACATTCACCAGCCCCGCAAGTGAGGCTACCGCCAAGCTTACCCTCCCTCCACTAACTCTGCTACAACTGGCCTCGCAAGTAATCACCACAAACACAGATCTACGATCAGTTTTGTGTTTACCCCGTCCAATGCTTAAGTAAAGATTTGAGGAAGGGAAGCTGATTGTAGATCTGTGCCTAAGGGAAAGCCAACGCAATGTTATCAATGGACCACAGCAGCCTACCGACCAACCCAACAACCAATCACAAGCCAGAGATGAGTTCAAGCTCCCGCCTTCCCGCCACAACTGTCCTCACAGACCATAGTGGCCAGAAAGCAGCTTCTTAAGCCTGCAACCTACCAATTATGTGCCAGAAAGCAAAGTGAAAGTAATAGTGTGTAACCACAGAAATCAACCAATCAAAGAACTACAGAAACCCAATCAAGCATGTACCCAATCACCATAAGTGCTCAGGTTACCAGGGCAACCCTTGTTAAGCATTCCATATGATTCCATCTCTTCTTTGTTCTTAACTTTCTACGAACTAAGAACCTGTCATCATAGAAAATGATAGAGGCCTCTAGAAGCCTAAAGGCAGCCTTTGCATGGGCAGCGAAATTAAGGCCTTCCACCATTTTAATGTAGTCAATCAAGTGGGACATCCAACTTCATTGGCTGATCCCTCCTGGTGACCCTGTTGGAGTCATGTCCAACCGGGTCATCAGGAGGGATCAGCCAATCGTGACGAAGAAGAAAACTGACAACTTCAAAATGGAGATTAGGGTTGTGGCGCTATAATGGCACAGCTACAAGATGAGTCCTCTATCTCTATGGTTGTCATAGACCACACACACACCATCCCCTTTATGCCAGGTGTTGCTCATGTCAACTATAATTTCAGACTTTATTTAATCAAGAAGGATTTTTAGTTTATAAAGTGTAAAAAATTCCTTAGTCTGTGAATGGACTTAGGTGTGGTTGTCATAATAAATAAAGATTTAACTTTAAAATCATTGTTTAATGTCTTCAATGTTGATGGGTAATTGTGATTTTGTGTTGTCCATGAACAAACATTGTGTATTAACCTTAGTGACCTGCATATACAATACCAGTCAAAAGTTTGGACACACCTACTCATTCAAGAGTTTTTCTTTATTTGTACTATTTTCTACATTATAGAATAATGGTGAAGACATAAACTATGAAACAACACATATGGAATCATGTTATAAACAAAAACGTGTTCTTCAAAGTAGCCACCCTTTGCCTTGATGACAGCTTTGCACACATTCTCTCAACCAGCTTCATGAGGTAATCACATGGAATGCTTTTCCAACAGTCTTGAAAGGAGCTCCCACATGCTGAGCACTTGTTGGCTGCTTTTCCTTCACTTGTGGTCCAACTCATCCCAAACCATCTCAATTGGGTTGAGGTCGGGTGATTGTGGAAGCCAGGTCATCTGATGCAGTACTCCATCACTCTCCCTCTTGGTCAAATATCCCTTACACAGACTGGAGGTGTGTTTTGGGTCATTGTCCTGTTGAAAAACAAATGACAAGTAAGCGCAAACCAGATGGTATGGCGTATCGCTGCAGAATGCTGTGGTAGCCATGCTGGTTAAGTCTGCCTTGAATTCAAAATAAATCAGACTGTCACCAGCAAAGCACCATCACACCACCACCTCAGTGCTTCACGGTGGGAACCACACATGCGGAGATCATCCGTTTACCCTATCTGCGTCTCACAAAGACACAGCGGTTGGAACCAAAAATTTGGACTCAGACCAAAGGACAGATTTCCACCGGTCGTGTTTCTTGGCCCAAGCAAGTCTATTCTTCTTATGGGTGTCCTTTAGTAGTGGTTTCTTTGCAGCAATTCGACCATGAAGGCCTGATTCTCAGTCTCCTCTGAACAGTTGATGTTGAGATGTGTCTGTAACTTGAACTCTGTGAATCATTTATTTGGGCTGCAATTTCTGAGGCTGGTGACTCTAATGAACTTATCCTGTGCAGTAGAGGGACCTCTGGGTCTTCCTTTCCTGTAGCGGTCCTCATGAGAGCCAGTTTCATTATTGTGCTTGATGGTTTTTGCGACTGCACTTGAAGAAACTTTCAAAGTTCTTGAAATGTTCTGGATTGACTGACCTTCATGTGTTAAAGTAATGATGGGCCGGCGTTTTTCTTTGCTTATTTGAGAAGTTCTTGCAATAATATAATATGGACTTGGTATTTTACTAAATATTGCTATCTTCTGTATACCACCCCTACCTTGTCACAGCACAACTGATTGACTCAAACGCATTAAGAAGGAAAGAAATTCCACAAATTAACTTTAACAAGGTACACCTGTTAATTGGAATGCATTCCAGGTGACTACCTCATGAAGCTGGTTGAGAGAATGCCAAAGCTGTCATCAAGGTGGCTATTTTGAAGAATCTCAAATATAAAATATATTTAGATTTTTTTTTGGTTACTTCATGATTCCATATGTGTTTCATAGTTTTGATGTCTTCACTATTATATTATACTACACACCATCTACACACCATAATATTATACTACACACCATAATATTATACTCTACACACGATAATATTGTACTCTACACACCTGAATATTATACTGCACAACATAATATTATACTCTACACACCATAATATTATACTACACACAATAATATTATACTCTACACACCATAATATTATACTCTACACACAATAATATTATACTCTACACACCATAATATTATACTCTACACACCATAATATTATACTCTACACACCATAATATTATACTCTACACACCATAATATTATACTCTACACACCATAATATTATACTCTACACCCGATAATATTATACTCTACACACCATAATATTATACTCTACACACGATAATATTGTACTCTACACACCATAATATTATACTGCACACCATAATATTATACTCTACACACCATAATATTATACTCTACACACCATAATATTATACTCTACACACCATAATATTATACTCTACACACCATAATATTATACTACACACCATAATATTATACTCTACACACCATAATATTATACTACACACCATAATATTATACTCTACACACTAATATTATACTCTACACACCATAATATTATACTACACGCCATAATATTATACTACACACCATAATATTATACTCTACACACTAATATTATACTCTACACACCATAATATTATACTACACTCCATAATATTATACTCTACACACGATAATGTTATACTCTCCACACCATATATTACTCTACACACCATAATATTACTCTACACAACATATTATACTACACACCATAATATTATACTCTACACACCATAATATTATACTGCACACCATAATATTATACTACACACCATAATATTATATAACACACCATAATATTATACTACACACCATAATATTATGCTCTACACACCATAATATTATACTACACACCATAATATTATACTCTACACACAATAATGTTATACTCTACACACCATATATTACTCTACACACCATAATATTATACTACACACAATAATATTATACTACACACCATAATATTATACTACACACCATAATATTATATAACACACCATAATATTATACTACACACCATAATATTATATAACACACCATAATATTATACTACACACCATAATATTATGCTCTACACACCATAATATTATACTACACACCATAATATTATACTCTACACACAATAATGTTATACTCTACACACCATATATTACTCTACACACCATAATATTATACTACACACAATAATATTATACTACACACCATAATATTATACTCTACACACCATAATATTATACTGCACACCATAATATTATACTACACACCATAATATTATATAACACACCATAATATTATACTATGCCCCTCTACCCTCCCTTCCTATCGCTACTCTCCCCCTCCCTCTCTGTACTCTCCCCCTCCCTCCCTCCCTCTCTCTACTCTACTCTCCCCTCCCTCTCTCTACTCTACTCTCCCCTCCATCTCTCTACTCTCCCCCTCCCCTCCCTCTCTCTACTCTCCTCTCCCCCTCCATCTCTCTACTCTCCTCCCCCCCTCTCTTTCTCTCCTCTCCCCCTCCATCTCTCTACTCTCCCCTCTCTTTCTCTCCTCTCCCCTCCATCTCTCTACTCTCCCCTCCCTCTCTCTACTCTCCCTTCCCTCTCTCTACTCTCCTCCCCCCTCCATCTCTCTACTCTCCCCCTCCCTCCATCTCTCTACTCTCCCTTCCCTCTCTCTACTCTCCTCTCCCCTCCATCTCTCTACTCTCCCCCTCCCTCCATCTCTCTACTCTCCTCTCCCTCTCTCTACTCTCCCCTCCCTTCCCTCTCTCTACTCTCCCTTCCCTCCCTCTCTCCCCCTCCCTCCCTCTCTCTACTCTCCCCTCCTCCTCCCTCTCTCTACTCTCCCCCTCCCTCCATCTCTCTACTCTCCCCCTCCCTCCATCTCTCTACTCTCCCCCTCCCTCCATCTCTCTACTCTCCGCCCTCCCTTCCCTCTCTCTACTCTCCCTCCATCTCTCTACTCTCCCCCTCCCTCCCTCTCTCTCTCTCTCCTTCCCTCTCTCTACTCTCCTCTCCCCCTCCATCTCTCTACTCTCCGCCCTCCCTCCCTCTCTCTACTCTCCCCCCTCCCTCCCTCTCTCTACTCTCCCTCCATCTCTCTACTCTCCCCCTCCCCTCCCTCTCTCTACTCTCCCTTCCCTCTCTCTACTCTCCTCTCCCCCTCCATCTCTCTACTCTCCGCCCTCCCTCCCTCTCTCTACTCTCCCCCTCCCCTTCCTCTCTCTACTCTCCCTCCCTCTCTCTACTCTCCCCCCCTCCCTCCCTCTCTCTACTCTCCGCCTCCCTCCCTCTTTCTACTCTCCCCTCCCTCTCTCTACTCTCCCCCTTCCCCTCCCTCTCTCTCCTCTCCCCTCCATCTCTCTACTCACTGTCTCTGGACCAGGTGTTAGCCGTGAAAGCGATTACAACAGCCTCTCTCTGGTCAAGGCCTGCACGTTTCTTTCAACAGGGCTATCTGCTATCTGATAGGGTGACTTGAGGTGACCTCGACACAAAGTCCCACAGACCTCTACACTGATACTGATACTATGTCCCACCCGACACAGAACTCTACTCTGATACTGATGCCATGTCCCACAGACCTCTACTCTGATACTATGTCCCACTAACACAGACCTCTACTCTGATACTATGTCCCACTAACACAGACTTCTAATCTGATACTAAATCAAATCAAATCAAATTGTATTTGTCACATACACATGGTTAGCAGATGTTAATGCGAGTGTAGCGAAATGCTTGTGCTTCTTCTAGTGCTTCCGACCATGCAGTATTATCTAACAAGTAATCTAACAATTTCACAACAACTACCTTATACACACAAGAGTAAAGGAATGAATACGAGTATGTACATATAAATATATGGATGAGCGATGGCTGACAGCGTAGGCAAGATGCAGTAGATGGTATGGAGTACAGTATATACATATGAGATGAGTAATGTAGGATATGTAAACATTATATAAATGGCATTGTTTAAAGTGGCTAGTGATACATTATTTCATCCAATTATAATTATTAAAGTGGCTAGAGATTTGGGTCGATGGCCGAATGGCATAGGCAAGATTAAGTAGATGGTTTAGAGTACAGTGCATACATTTGATATGAGTATGTCGGATACGTAAACATTATATACAAAATTGTTTAAAGTGGCTAGTGATACATTGTCCCACTAACACAGACCTCTACTCTGATACTGATACCATGTCCCACTAACACAGACCTCTGCTCTGATACGATGTCCCACTGACACAGACCTCTACTCTGATACTGATACTATGTCCCACTAACACAGACCTCTACTCTGATACTGATACTATGTCCCACTGACACAGACCTCTACTCTGATACTGATACTATGTCCCACTGACACAGACCTCTACTCTGATACTGATACGATGTCCCACTAACACAGACCTCTACTCTGATACTGATACTATGTCCCACTGACACAGACCTCTACTCTGATACTGATACTATGTCCCACTAACACAGACCTCTACTCTGATACTGATACTATGTCCCACTGACACAGACCTCTACTCTGATACTGATACGATGTCCCACTAACACAGACCTCTACTCTGATACTGATACTATGTCCCACTAACACAGACCTCTACTCTGATACTGATACTATGTCCCACTAACACAGACCTCTACTCTGATACTGATACTATGTCCCACTGACACAGACCTCTACTCTGATACTGATACGATGTCCCACTAACACAGACCTCTACTCTGATACTGATACTATGTCCCACTAACACAGACCTCTACTCTGATACTATGTCCCACTAACACAGACCTCTACTCTGATACTGATAGTATGTCCCACTGACACAGACCTCTACTCTGATACTGATACTATGTCCCACAGACACAGACCTCTACTCTGATACTGATACTATGTCCCACTAACACAGACCTCTACTCTGATACTGATACGATGTCCCACTAACACAGACCTCTACTCTGATACTGATACTATGTCCCACTGACACAGACCTCTACTCTGATACTGATACTATGTCCCACTAACACAGACCTCTACTCTGATACTGATACTATGTCCCACTAACACAGACCTCTACTCTGATACTATGTCCCACTAACACAGACCTCTACTCTGATACTGATAGTATGTCCCACTGACACAGACCTCTACTCTGATACTGATACTATGTCCCACAGACACAGACCTCTACTCTGATACTGATACTATGTCCCACTAACACAGACCTCTACTCTGATACTGATACGATGTCCCACTAACACAGACCTCTACTCTGATACTGATACTATGTCCCACTGACACAGACCTCTACTCTGATACTGATACTATGTCCCACTAACACAGACCTCTACTCTGATACTGATTCGATGTCCCACTGACACAGACCTCTACTCTGATACTGATTCAATGTCCCACTAACACAGACCTGATTCTGAAGGACTAAAGATTGGATAAAATTGTAGTCATGCTTGTTTTTAAAGCCTTATCATGGCCATTCTCTAAATCAGTGATCATATGTTTGTATTTTCATAATGACAGTGAATTGAGCCTGGCATGCAGTACCCCCCATCCCCCAGCAGAGTCCGCCAGTCTGAGTTTCCCAGCCCTGTTATACGTTTGGATATGGTAAGGATTGGGTTTTGACGTCTCTGATCCTAGAACTGTGGTTAGGAGGTGGATTTGCAGAGGGAGAGATGCTAGGCCGACAGAATTGCTGACCACAGCTCAGGGTTTATAATCTCAGGTGACTATCTCAGACTGCTTCTGTTCATAACAGAGATCTCAATGTTATTTTATGGATCTCTGTCTACAGCCTATCCCTCTCCCTTCATAATGATGCCTTTAACATGACTGTTTCCACTTCCAGTGCTTTCAGAAAGTACTCATACCCCTTCAGTTATATAAAAAAAAGAATGTTACAGCCTGAATTAAAATTAATTTAAAAACATGTTTCTCACTCATTTACATGCAAAACCCCATAATGACAAAGTGAGAAAAATGTATATAATTTTTTAATAGGAAATTATATACAGAAGTATCTAATTTACATAAGTATTCACACCCCTGAGTCAATACATGATAGAATCACCTTTGGCAGCGATTACAGCTGTGTGTCTTTCTGGGTAAGTCTCCAAGAGATTGTACCAGGATTGTATAATATTTTCACATTATTCTTTTTAATATTCTACAAGCGCTGTCAAGTTAGTTGTTGATCATTTCTAGACAGCCATTTTCAAGTCTTGCCATAGATTTTCAAGCGGATTTAAGTCAAAAGTGTAACTAGGCCACTCAGGAACATTCAGTGTCGTCTTGGTAAGCAACTCCAGTGTATATTTAGCCTTGTGTTTTAGGTTATTTGTCCTGCTGAAAGGTGAATTTGTCTCCCAGAGTCTGTTGGAAAGCAGACTATACCTCTAGGATTTTGTCTGTGCTTAGGTCTATTCTGTTTATTTTAATCCCAAAGAACTCAGATGACAAGCGTACCGATAACATGATGCAGCCACCACCATGTTTGAAAATATGAAGAGTGTTATACAGTGGTGTGTTGTGTTGGATATACAGCAAACCTAACACTTTGTATCCAGGACTTTAAGTTAATTTCTTTGCCACATTTTTTGCAGTATTACTTTAGTGCCTTGTTGCAAACAGGATGCATGTTTTGGGAATATTTGTATTCTGTACAGGCTTCTTTATTTTCACACTGTCAGTTATGTTAGTATTGTGGAGTAAGTACAATGTCGTTGATCCATCATCATTTTTCTCCTATCACAGCCATTAAACTCTGTAACTGTTTTAAAGTCACCACTAGCGGCATGGTGAAATCCCTGAGTTGTTTCCTTCCTCTCCGGCAACTGAGTTAGGAAGGACGCCTGTATCTTTGTAGTGACTGGGTGTATTGATACACCATCTAAAGCCGAATTAATAACTTCACCATGCTTAAGGGATATTCAATGTCTGTTTATTTCTTTTACCCTTCTTAGCGAGGCATTGGAAAACCTCTAGTTTTTGTGTTTGAAATTCTTTGCTCGACTGAGGGACCTTACAGATAATTGTATGTGTGGGGTACAGTGATGAGGTAGTCGTTTAAAAATCATCGTAAACACTATTTTTGCACACAGAGTGAGTCCATGCTTATTATGTGACTTATTAAGCAAATTCTTACTCCTGAACTTATTTAGGCTTGCCATAACAAAGGGGTTGAATACTTATTGACTCAAGACATTTCAGCTTGTCATTTTTAAATAATTTGTAAAAATGTCTAAAAACATATTTCCTCTTTGACATCATTGCGTATTGTGTGTAGGCCAGTGACACAAAATCTCTATTTAATCCATTTAAATTCAGGCTGTAACACAAGAAAATGTGGAAATGAATCTATACACCTGGTACTTATAAGGAAATGATGCACCTGGTACTTATCAGGAAATTATGCACCTGGTACTTATCAGGAAATGATGCACCTGGTACTTATCAGGAAATGATGCACCTGGTACTTATCAGGCAATGATGCACCTGGTACTTATCAGGAAATTATGCACCTGGTACTTATCAGGAAATGATGCACCTGGTACTTATCAGGAAATGATGCACCTGGTACTTATCAGGAAATGATGCACCTGGTACTTATCAGGCAATGATGCACCACCTTTTGTATGTTTCAGAAAGAGTCACTCACCCTCACAGACACAAACAGTAGAGCGCATTGCATTCCAGTTGTATTTTTATTCACCATAAACAGGAACATTGTAGAGTACACGGCCTAGATATTGCTGGTTCCGATGTGGTTCCATTACCACTCAAACAAACAAAACCTTGTGAATCCATAGTGTGGCTTCCTGAGAGAAGTGTACACTTGTTCACTGAAGACTTGGACTCGTATAAGCAGAGAGTTTAAAGAGTTTTGTCCATTCCTTGTAAATCTGAGTTGAACCAGGGCACACTTGGGCAGACACAGAATTCACCTTGAGTCTGTGAAATGTCTGGGAAAGCATTTTTGTGTTACACTCCTGCTGCCTAGCCTGCTCCATTTGTTTACAGAAATTATTTTTTGGGCCAACCACCGCCCCCTAGTAACTCCATAGCAACTTATCACCATGGCTATTAGACACACCTAAAAGATGGCACTTAAAGACAGTCCTGTCTTTGGGGTTATCACTGTGAAATTGTCTTCTCTTCAATCCCTACCATAATAATATTATATCAATCCCTACCATAATAATACTATATTATATCAATCCCTACCATAATAATACTATATTATATCAATCCCTACCATAATAATACTATATTATATCAATCCCTACCATAATAATACTATATTATATCAATCCCTACCATAATAATACTATATCAAGCCTTTCCAGTTGCCATTTGTGATCCTACCGCCCAGCTATTATTTTCATCCATTATTTTCTGTTCAACTTCTTAACCAATAGTGTGGTTTCTGTCTGATCGGAATACACACGTGTGTTTGTGATAAGCACACGATGAAGGTGGTCCTAGATGCTGATCTGAGGTCAGTGTAGCAATAATGAAGGTGCTCCTAGATGCTGATCTGAGGTCAGTGTATCAGTAATGAAGGTGGTCCTAGATGCTGATCTGAGGTCAGTGTAGCAATAATGAAGGTGCTCCTAGATGCTGATCTGAGGTCAGTGTATCAGTAATGAAGGTGCTCCTAGATGCTGATCTGAGGTCAGTGTAGCAGTAATGAAGGTCCTCCTAGATGCTGATCTGAGGTCAGTGTAGCAGTAATGAAGGTGGTCCTAGATGCTGATCTGAGGTCAGTGTAGCAATACGTTGATCTCCTTCATAACATGTAAACATTTCAGGATATAGTTTCAGTTTTCCCCCATTTAAAATATAATATTGCTCTAAGACATTTCTTTTTTCATTCACATTCTCAAAATATACCTAGAATATACTAGAAAATAAAAAAGGTTTATATATAGTATACTCATAATAAAAACATACCTGATGAGGTACAATCTATATGCAAAATACATTCACAGAATTAGAAAAGCTTTCAACAAGCCAATATAAAGTAGATGCCATTTCAACATATCAAAGCACAGTGTCTATTTAAAAAAATTCTAATAACGATTATTGTTCAGTCAAATGCCGTTGGTTACAAAATAATGCTTATCTTATGTTTATCTTTGACGATAAGTCAGTTTGACATGCTGGTAGGCTTACTCAATGGTTTTATAGGCTACGCAATATTTTAACCCTTTATATCTGTCCCATTCTAACCCTTCCCGAAGTGTATAGTATTTTAGGCAATGAAGGTTCAACGTGTGATTTGTCAGATATATTAGTGAAACATGATCTGTACACAGTCAGATCATATGGGTTTGTAGCCTAGGTAAGTGTCAGGTAATACAGAAATCACACTATAAAAGTACTGCTGATTTTGTGAATCAAATGCATTAGAAAATAAAGCACTGTCACTTTTACTCCCTCAAAAAGCAAATAAATCAGAAAATAAGACATCACACATTTCAAGTACCAAACACCCTCTGAACTGCTACCCGGGCAACAGTGGAGGACAGAGTGGAGTGACATCACTTCCTCCTGCGATGTCATTTCCTCTTCCTGGAACCCAGGTGCCGTCTCGTGGCCGCCTCCACCCTCCTCCTCTCCGCCTCCTCCGCTCTCTTCCTCTCCTCCTTCAGTTCTTTATACCTCCACTTGGGAATCTGCAGGAAGTCGCCCCCTCCGTCTTTAAAGCTGCTCTTCCTGTGGACTCTCTCAGGTTCAAAGGTCGGTGTTGGGGCCTTAGAGATTCTCACCTTGGGAATGGACATCCCCGGCCGCACACTGCTACACTTCACCATACCCAGAGGCAGCAGGCTAGTCTTCCTCAGGGCCATGGAGGAAGAGGCCCCAGCCCCAGACACCTTACCGAGGGTAGGGTTAGCCGTGGTGGGGCTTTTGTTCGGCGGCAGCAGGATGGTCCGCCGGTCTTTTGGAGGTTTGGGCACCAGAGTGACCCGTGAGTTCTGGAAGAGTTTGCGGTGGTTGTCGAGCCTCTCAGGGTTCTGGGTTTTCAGTTCTTTGGCCCGTTGGCGTCGGAGGATCTCTGGGACGGAGTAGCGACGTTTACCCACGCAGGGCGGGCTTGCCGGACACACCTGAAGAGCAAGTACAAAGAGGTATATATAAGAGGAAGGGGGGGAGCAATGAGAACATAAAGACAGAGAGAGAGAATGAGAGAGAGAGGTTAAATACAGTAGAATTGAGAGGAACGAAGAAACAGAAGTTTTTAACTCACTGTGGAACAAGCCATCGCCACGAAGGGGCTCCCCAGGGCTGTTGTCACAGTGACTAGGTGATCTAAGACTCCTTCGTCGTTAGGCTCTGTGACGTTGGCGAATGTCAGAGCGTTTCGTATGGTGTCTGATATACGCTGCATACAGCCTCGAGGCTCCCGGGCCTTAGATACTAGAGACGCCAGCTGGGGCCACTCTGGACTGGAACAATTATATCAGATTAGGAAATAATACGATTGGAAGAATTGCAATATGAAATTATACCGATGACATCGTATAATGATAATAAGAATCACCACCTCCATCATCAGCAGAAACAGCATCATCACCATCCTCATCATCATCACCACCGCCATCCTCATCATCATCACCACCACCATCCTCATCATCATCATCCTCACCATCATCATCACCACCGTCACCACTGTCCTCATCATCATCACCTCCACCATCCTCCTCATCATCATCACCACCACCATCCTCATCATCATCATCCTCACCATCATCATCACCACCGTCCACATCATCATCATCATCATCATCATCATCATCACATCACAAGTATAGTCTACCTGTATGCGTCACACAGTTGATAAGGACAGGGTCTGGAGTGGAGGCGTGTCATGGCCCAGGCGGTGTCGTAGCGTCCTGTGAAAAACGCCCACTCTCTGGAGGTCAGCTGACGACCAAAGTCCCTTGCCTCCATGTCAGCTCCTTACAGAGGAGAAGAAGAGAGGGAGGAGAGAGGAAGAGAGGGAGGAGAGAGGAGGACAGGAGGAGAGAGGAGAGTAGGAGAGAGAGGAGGAAAGTAGGAGAGAGAGGAGAGAGTGGAGAGAGTAGGAGAGAGTGGAGGAGGAGAGGAGGAGAGTAGGAGAGAGGAGGAAAGTAGGAAAGGAGAGAGAGGAGAGAGTGGAGGAGAGGGGAGGAGAGTAGGAGAGATGAGGAGAGAGGTGGAGAGAGGAGGAGAGTATGAGAGAGGAGGAGAGGGAGGAGAGAGGAGGAGAGTAGAAGAGAGAGGAGGAAAGTAGGAGAGAGAGGAGAGGGAGGAGAGAGTAGGAGAGAGAGGAGGAAAGTAGGAGAGAGAGGAGGAGAGAGAGGAGGAAAGAGAGGAGGAGAGAGAGGAGAGAGAGGAGGAGAGAGGAAAGGAGATAAATGTATGACGACATCCATCAGATGTCACATTGCGCCCTACTGGTAGATGTTATTTCTGCTTTGAATTACTGTTTGAAGTTAAATATTATTGAAATATGAATGATGAAATATATGTTAAAGTAAGTTAAATATAAACAAGGTGAATTTGTTTGTCCATCTGTGTAATTACCTGCTAGCATCAGGGCTCGTACACACTCCACCCTGCCCTGCATAGCCGCCTTCATCAGAGCAGTGAAGCCATGGCAGTTCCTCCTCTCTATGTCCAGACCAGGGAAGTAGTTCAACAGGTAGTTGCTGATCATTATGTGACCTGGAGGGGGGCCTTGTGAACCTTTTTGAACTGTGTGGGTCTATGTGTGCGCATGCAGGTGTGTGTGGATCTGTGTGTGCGCATGCGGGTGTGTGTGGGTCTGTGTGTTTGTGTGTGTCGTACCTGCCTGTGCAGCTGTGATGAGGGCGGTATTCCCCTCAGTGTCCTGCCAGTTGACATCCAGGTGACAACACTGAGCCAACGCTATGACAACGTCAACGTAACCCTGGTAACACGCCACCATCAGCCCCGTCTGAGAGAGAGAGAGCGAGAGAGACTGTTTAAAAGGCTACCTCAGACACAGTCACAAGTGTTTACTGTTCTGTCTTCAACAGCTCTGTTTCTCCCTACCACCCTCTCTACCTGTAGCGCTGAGGTGGCTACTGTTCCGGGAAGGCCACAGTGTGTGTGTGTGTCTCCATGCCTGCCTGCATGTCAAAGTTGATTCCTGAATAGACAATCTAGTTGACAGTGCTAGTTCTGCTCTGATGCTTAACTGGAGAAACATGATATGAGATCCAAGCCAGTGTCAATGAGGTTAGACAACAATGGGAGACCTGTATGTACGGTCCAAACCCAATATTACAGTCAACATTAAATCAGTTTGGTTTGCTGTTAAAACAGAATTTCGATCCCTGTGGAAAACTCCTACTGCTTTCTGTCATGCCGTGTTTTTGGAATGCCAGTGAAATGTGTGTGAATACAGCTTGGAATCTCCGGGAAAAGTCCCAGTGTTTTCCGGAAGGCCAACAGTTCATCAGCCAAAACAAACACAACTTTACTGCCAGAGAGGGAGGATGAGGAGGGGGTGCAGTGAAGAGGCGACTCTGGGATGCTGGCCTTCTAGGCAGAGTTGCAAAGAAAAAGCCATATCCCAGACTGGCCAATAAAAATACGAGATTAAGATGGGAAAAAGAACATAGACACCGGACAGAGGAACTCTGCCTAGAAGCCCAGCATCCCGAGGTCGTCTCTTCACTCTTGACGTTGAGACTGGTGTTTTGCGGGTACTATTTAATGAAGCTGCCAGTTGAATACTTGTGAGGTGCCTGTTTCTCTTGTCCTCTTGCTCAGTTGTGCACCGGGGCCTCCCACTCTTTCTATTCTGGTCAGAGCCAGTTTGCTTTGATCTGTGAAGGAATTTCTCGCATGGAATAGCCTTCATTTCTCAGAACAAGATTAGACTGACGAGTTTCCGAAGAAAGTTCTTTTTTTCTGGCCATTTTGAGCCTGTAATCGAACCCACACATGCTGATGCTCCAGATACTCAACTAGTCTAAAGAAGGCCATTTTTATTGCTTTTTTAATCAGAACAACAGTTTTCAGCTGTGCTAACAGGGTTTTCTAATGATCAATTAGCCTTTTAAAATTATAAACTTGGATTGTCTAGCACAATGTGCCATTGGAACAGAGCAGTGATGGTTGCTGATTATGGGCCTCTGTACGCCTATGTAGATATTCCATTTTGAGGGACAGAAAATGTGCTTTTCTTTGAAAAACAAGTACATTTCTAAGTGACCCCAAACTTTTAAATGGTAGTGTAGGTAACAGTCCCCTGCTCCAACCTCTATATGTAGGTAACAGTCCCCTGCTCCAACCTCTATATGTAGGTAACAGTCCCCTGCTCCAACCTCTATATGTAGGTAACAGTCCCCTGCTCCAACCTCTATATGTAGGTAACAGTCCCCTGCTCCAACCTCTATATGTAGGTAACAGTCCCCTGCTCCAACCTCTATATGTAGGTAACAGTCTCCTGCTCCAACCTCTATATGTAGGTAACAGTCTCCTGCTCCAACCTCTATATGTAGGTAACAGTCCCCTGCTTCAACCTCTATATGTAGGTAACAGTCCCCTGCTCCAACCTCTATATGTAGGTAACAGTCCCCTGCTCCAACCTCTATATGTAGGTAACAGTCTCCTGCTCCAACCTCTATATGTAGGTAACAGTCCCCTGCTCCAACCTCTATATGTAGGTAACAGTCCCCTGCTCCAACCTCTATATGTAGGTAACAGTCCCCTGCTCCAACCTCTATATGTAGGTAACAGTCCCCTGCTTCAACCTCTATATGTAGGTAACAGTCCCCTGCTCCAACCTCTATATGTAGGTAACAGTCCCCTGCTTCAACCTCTATATGTAGGTAACAGTCCCCTGCTCCAACCTCTATATGTAGGTAACAGTCCCCTGCTCCAACCTCTATATGTAGGTAACAGTCTCCTGCTCCAACCTCTATATGTAGGTAACAGTCCCCTGCTCCAACCTCTATATGTAGGTAACAGTCCCTGCTCCAACCTCTATATGTAGGTAACAGTCCCCTGCTCCAACCTCTATATGTAGGTAACAGTCCCCTGCTTCAACCTCTATATGTAGGTAACAGTCCCCTGCTCCAACCTCTATATGTAGGTAACAGTCCCCTGCTCCAACCTCTATATGTATCTGTGTCTTTCGGGGGTTGGGATAAAGCAGTAGTCACATTTCAGTTGGTCACTGTTTACAATTGACAAATAAAGGCCTCTTAATCTTAGTGTTAAAAGAAAAACAGAAGGACTGCAGCTCCCAAGGGCCTGTCTAACAGCTATAATGCTGGCTGAGATGGTGTGTGCGTTAACCTGCAATCAAGATTAACGACAGGTGATGGTTTAAAGCAACAGGTCAAGCGTTTGCGTGCGTGTGTGTACGTGCGTTGTTGTGGGTGTGTTGTTGTGGGTGGAGGGGGGGTATGAGACAAGCCTATAGAGTGCTGATGCTAAAAATACTGCCAGACACTCACGGCTCAACCCTGAAACAATCAGCCTGAGAGGTACTTCCAGGGAACGACTGTGTGTTTCTATACATTTGTGTGTGAGTGTGGCTGATTTAAGTGATTTGTGTGGTGTATAATCAGGAATTCATGGAATAATTGAGCAGCGAAATCGTTCATTGGTGTCTAAGTTCTACGTGAGATGATGGCTGTGTGTGTGAAATATTGCATTTGCACGTACTGCACCTGGCCATACAAATAGATAAAGTTTTGATGTTTTAAATGTAGGGCGCAGGCTTGTTCTTAAAGCAGATTAATGTGTGTCCTTCCCAAATCCTAATCTGTTCTGTAGTGGATTGATGTTGCTCCCAGCTCTTGCACTAGGTTCTGCATAACTGCTTAGCAGCTTCAAAAGGATTTGAATGTTTTTTTTTTTTTTAAATGCACTTCAAACTGTTATGAATTGAAATTCTGTAAAAAGTTTCATTCAAAATCACGACATTTTATTTTAAGTGCTTTTCAAGACACCCAAAGTCACTTAACATACAGAAGAAAATCAGCAGGATAAAAAGCTATAAAAATCACATTAAAATAAGTTGGCATATAAAAATAGACTAAACATGATGACAGACTAACCAGGGAAGTGAACTAGACAGAGGATAGGAAGCTAAGACAACAGAGAATCTATGTGAAGAGTTGTGTCTTTGGTGTGGATGACATTTTTCTATAATGTGCATGAGTAACAGGTTTCCATTTCCAAGGTTGTTGGATCATGTTTTACATTTTGTAAGTTTTGGCTTTACTTGTTAGCAACAGCGCAAACCCTTCATCCACAGAACGGATTCAACATCTACATTTTGAAGATATTAGTTGATTAAAAGACAACAGTCTGGTGTCCGTAGTCTTTTGCCTGGAGCAACGTCCATATCCCAACCCTGTTGTGGAAACATTACGTTTATTCCCTGTTTTATTCCCTAATTGTTATACAAGTTACACATTTTCACTGTTTTTGAGACAGATAACATCCATTTGATGAGCAGGTGTTAAAACATGTCTAGTCATACATTTCCTAGAACAAAAATTACAGGTGGCCAAAATGCCAGAACACGGGATTAAAAAATTAATTATAATTGAACCTTTATCTAACTAGGCAAGTCAATTAAGAATAAATTCGTATTTACAATGACGGCTTACCAAGAGACAAAAGGCCTCCTGCGGGGACGGGATTCAAAATGTAAATGTAGGACAAAACCCACATCACGACTAGAGAGACACCACAACACTACAAAAAGAGAGACCTAAGACAACAACACAACATAGTAGCAACAAAACATAACAACACAACGTGGTAACAACACATGACAAAACAACATGGTAGCAACACAACATGACAACACAACATGGCAGCAACACATGGTAGCATCACATGACAACACAACATGGTAGCAACACATGGTAGCATCACATGACAATACAACATGGCAGAAACACGACATGACAACATGGCAGAAACACAACATGACAACATGGTAGAAACACAACATGACAACAACACGGTAGTAACACAACATGGCAGCAGCACAACATGGTAGCAGCACAACATGACAACAACACGGTAGCAACACAACATGACAACACAACATAACAACAACACAGTAGCAACACAACATGACAACACAACATGGTAGCAACACAACATGACAACAACACGGTAGCAACACAACATGACAACACAGCATGGTAGCAACACAACATGGTAGCAACACAACATGACAACACATGGCAGAAACACAACATGACAACACATGGCAGCAACACATGACAACACAGCATGGTAGCAGAAACATGACAACACAACATGGCAGAAACACAACATGGCAGAAACACAACATGGTAGCAACACAACATGACAACAACACGGTAGCAACACTACATGGCAGCAGCCCAACATGGTAGCAGCACAAACACGGTACAAGCATTATTGGGCACAGACAACAGCACAAAGGGCAAGAAGGTAGAGACAACAATACATCACGCAAAGCAGCCACAAGTGTCATTAGGAGTGTCCATGATTGAGTCTTTGAATGAAGAGATTGAGATAAAACTGTCCAGTTTGTGTGTTTTTTGCAGCTCGTTCCAGTCGCTAGCTGCAGCGAACTGAAAAGAGGAGAGACCCAGGGATGTGTGTGGAGAAGTACAGATCAGGGTTGTGTTATAAAAAAATATCAGAAACTTTGAACATACCACGGAGCACCATTAAATCCATTATTAAAAAATGGAAAGAATATGGCACCACAACAAAACTGACAAGAGAGGGCCGCCCACCAAAGCTCACAGACAAGGCAAGGAGGGCATTAATCAGAGAGGCAACAAAGAGACCAAAGATAACCCTGAAGGAGCTGCAAGGAGCTCCACAGCGGAGATTGGAGTATCTGTCCATAGGACCACTTTAAGCCGCACACTCCACAGAGCTGGGCTTTACGGAAGAGTGGCCAGAAAAAAGCCATTGCTTAAAGAAAAAAAATAAGCAAACACATTTGGTGTTCGCCAAAAGGCATGTGGGAGACTCCCCAAACATATAGAAGAAGGTACTTTGGCCAGATGAGACTAAAATGTTGCTTTTTGGCCAACAAGGAAAACACTATGTCTGGCGCAAACCCAACACCTGTCATCACCCAGAGAACACAATCCCCACAGTGAAGCATGGTGGTGGCAGCATCATTCTGTGGGGATGTTTTTCATCGGCAGGGACTGGGAAACTGGTCAGAATTGAAGGAATGATGGATGGCACTAAATACAGGGAGATTCTTGAGGGAAACCTGTTTCAGTCTTCCAGAGATTTGAGACTGGGACGGAGATTCACCTTCCAGCAGGACAATGACCCTAATTATACTGCTAAAGCAACACTTGAGTGGTTTAAGGGGAACATTTAAATGTCTTGGAATAGCCTAGTCAAAGCCCAGACCTCAATCCAATTGAGAATCTGTAGTATGACTTAAAGATTGCTGTACACCAGCGGATCCCATCCAACTTGAAGGAGCTGGAGCAGTTTTGCCTTGAAGAATGGGCAAAAATCCCAGTGGCTAGATGTGCCAAGCTTATAGAGACATACCCCAAGAGATTTGCAGCTGTAATTGCTGCAAAAGGTGGCTTTACAAAGTATTGACTTTGGGGGGGGTGAATAGTTATGCACAATCAAGTTTTCCATTTTTTGGTCTTGTTTCTTGTTTGCTTCACAATAAAACATATTTTGTATCTTCAAAGTGGTAGGCATGTTGTGTAAATCAAATGCTAAAAAAAAACTAAAAAATCAATTTTAATCCCAGGTTGTAAGGCAACAAAATAGGAATAATGCCAAGGGGGATGAATACTTTCACAAGCCACTGTATGTGCTGAGAGAAGTACAGTGTAGTCTAGCCATACTCCTAAGTAATAATATATGTGACTACCTCAAGCTCTAAAGCATGGATCATCAACAAAATTCAGCCACAGGCAATTTTTTTCTTGAGCGGATGGGGGCCAGAACATAATTATAAATAATTTGTAGATGTCAAATTGATCGCAAAATGCCCAAACAGATAGAATGTTTAACTAATACATAATCATTTAAAAACAGTTTTAAAGTATTTTATGTCCAACAATGAAAATTACCCAAAATAAAATCAAAATGCTCAGAAACATTATCACTGCATACACTTTAATTGCCCTGCCAATGTTGTTCTTCTCATACCATTTTCAAAATGTTAGGTTTATGATCACACTGGTAATAGATCATTTGTTTGTATGACTTGTGAGGCACAGCTGAGTGAGCATAATAGGGCTTATTGTAGTTTTTTTTACAGAGATGTTTGGTGATCAACTTGGAATGGTCACCGTATCAAAAAGCTTTGGCCAAGTCAATACAATAGTAGCACATCCTTGCTTAGAGTCAAGAGCAGTAGTGACATAATTTAAGACCTTTAAGGTTGCAGTGACACATCCATAAACCAGACTGCATACCAGAGAGAATATTATAGACATCAAGAAAACCAGTCAGTTGATTATTGACAAGTTTGTCCAACACTTTTGATAAACAGGGCAAGATAGAAATTGGCCTATAACAGTTAGGATCAGCTTGATCTCTCCCTTTAAATAAAGGAACGCACGGTGGCTGCTTTCCAAGCACTGGGAACCTCCCCAGAGAAGAGAGGCAGGTTAAAAAGGTCAGAGATAGGCTTGGTGATGACAGGGGCTGCAACCCTAAAGAAGAAAGGAGCTAAACCATCTGACCCAGATGTTTTGGGGTTCAGTTTAAGCAGCTCTTAGCTGCAGGGAGAAACTGTGTAGCGGGGTAGGGGGAGGAGCATCAGGGCTAGTCCCATTAGATATATAGGTGGAGGTCCTTAATGTTAATAGGGTCACTGAGTGAAACTACTCCGCTCTCAGCCACACAGGTACACACACACACAACCCAGGACGCTGATACACACACACGCAGAGCGAGAGAGACCCAGTGCCAGGGAGTAATCTGGGAATATAGAGAGACCGAAATAGAAAAGCTTAGCCCTATCAGCCTCACACTGAGAGAGAGAGAGAGAGAGAGAGAGAGGGAGAGAGGTAACATGGGGAAGGGACAGAGAAAGGGGTGGCCTCATTCTAGTGATCTGCTGTGTGTCCATCCATCTGTGTGTGACACAGAGAGAGAGAGAGAGAGAGAGAGAGAGAGAGGTGAGGTGAGGTAACATGGGGAAGGGACAGAGAAAGGGATGGCCTCATTCTAGTGATCTGCTGGATGTCCATCCATCTGTGTGAGAGAGAGAGAGAGAGAGAGAGAGAGAGAGAGAGAGAGAGAGAGAGAGAGAGAGAGAGAGAGAGAGAGAGAGAGAGAGCGTGGGAGAGACTAAACCGAGACAGAAGGAGAGAGGGACTGCCACTGCTGACACACACTAACACATACACACGCACACACACACACTACTCTGTCAAGAAACAGCCCGGTGCTGAAACATCTACAGGTCACTGATGTGTTTGTGTTGAAGACATACAGTATGTTCAACTTTGAAGCCTTTCCTCAACAAAAGAAAGATCAAACACAAGAAGAAATGTAACATGTTGAATAAAACATCCCGTTGTCCCTCCAGTCAGTGTGTCATCTCTAGGGGTTTAGACCAGGGGTGATCAGTGTTGTTTCTGATGAGGGAGCATTTCTTTATGAACATGGCCTTATTTCTATTACAGCATATTGGATGACTGTCATTCATATTCCATTCACCCAGTTCAATGTAACATCTATTTAGCCTACTAGATGATACTCAAATTGTCCCTGTTCCCATCATGAGGTTGCTACAACCTAGCCTATGAATGAAAGTTTACAACGTAGATGCACACAGGTCAAGAGAATTGTGAGTAATCAAGGTGACAAACAGTGACACATTCAATAGCACCTAGTACAATCTTGCCTGCATCTAGCTGATCTAGGGTGTAATCATTAGTTCAACAGTTGCAAACAAGTCTATCGGACAAATTCAGTTATGTTTATCCCAGTTTCGTTCCATTTGCTTCCATTTAAGAAACGTTTTTCAACGGAATCGGTGGAATGAACACACCCCTGATCACTTGAAAACAGTTCACTTTCATAGCAGCCACATAAAAACAGCATGGTCACTTTGCTCGTTGTATATATAATTAAACTATCTGCGCGCTCTCCTCCTCTCACCTTGTCCCTTCGCTTGTGGATTTCAGTGCACAACATAACAGCTGTCTGTGACCAGGTGAAAAAAACTTTCCAAGCCAAACCTTCATATCATGACCGCTAACCGCTACACACAGCCTACATCATTGTCAAGTCATAGTCTACTAGAACTACTAGAACTAAAAACTAAAACTGCTACAATCGTGCAGTACAGCGGACAGTCAGAAATCCATTTGGCAGTTACACTGGCGGGCCCCAGTGGCAATAAATTAATAAAATCAAACGCTTACCTTGACTTGGAAGAGTTCCAGCGTTGGATAGTCATAGCCAGCTAGCTAACATACATCCCTCTCTGTTTGAGCCGGTGTTTGAGTAGGCTAAACTAGCTAGATGCATTTGCTAGCTAAGTGAAAGTTAGTTAAGTTCTCTCTTTCTCTATTTCCCTCTTGCTTCTCCTTAATTTGGAAGAAATTCATTTGTTAGAAACTGTTCAACTACTGTCTTTCTCTCACTTTGAGTCAGCTACTCACCACATTTTATACACTACCGTGGTAGCTAGCTGTAGCGTATGCTTTCAGTACTACATTCATTCTCTGGTCCTTTGATTGGATGGACAACATGTCAGTTCATGCTGCAAAAGCTCTGATAGGTTGGAGGACGTGCTCCGGAAGTTGTCTTGCTGTGTAAGTCTATAGAAGGGGGTGAGAACCATAGGTTTTGTATTGAAGTCAATGTACCAGAGGAGGACAGAAGCTAGCTGTCCTCCGGCTACACCATGGTGCTACTCTACAGAGTGCTGTTGTGGCTACTGTAGAGATTCATTGCAAAACAGTGTGTTTTAATAAATTATTTGGTGACGTAAATATATTTTGTACAGTTTTATCTAAAAAGGATAACTTCTTTAATGTTACACTATTTTAGTTTTTATGAAATTCACTGAGGAGGATAGTCCTCCCCTTCTTCATCTGAGGAGCCTCCACTGGTTTAGAGGTTCTCTCTATCATCAGGGTTATGTCCAGTCCAGGGGATGATCTTTAACCCCCTAGACAGGTTGTTGACTGTGTACTGATCCTGTATGCTACCATATTACTGTACCATGTAGCCTGTTCATTGTTCCTTGTCTTCAACTGACCAGGTTCCATTGTTACATTTTACAACTTCTAAACTACAGCAATAGCAAACAGAATTCTATATGTGTTACTCGTTCCTTTAATACAATATTTAACAGATTTTGTTTTCTTTCTGTCTGTGTGTGTGTATCAGATATAGATGTTGCCTCGGTAACACCAGAGGACATGAGATGGGACATACGTCACACAGAGAGACTCAAACCCAAAACAGAGCTTTGTTGACAGTGTGACAGATAGCTAAGGTCATCATTCCTGATCCAAGAGATAATTTCACAGATGAAAACATTGTCCCTTGTTTCTATGACTAAGCAAACTGAAAACACATCTCAAACCCTAACCACTAATCCCTCTGTGGCCCCATACACACTAAAATAGTACAACTGATGTACAACACATATGGCACAGCCATTGTAAGAAAACAGTTTTTCTGTGCAAAAATAATAACACAAGCATTAGTGTGTAAAAATATTTGTGCAGACTTTCTCTCCATTGGATCACAACCATTATGTGCAAATGCGTTGTACATCAGTTTTACAACCTGAGTGTCTACGAGGCCTCTGTGTGACAGGAACATGAAGAATAGTACGTGTGTCTTACAGAACAGCTGGCAGGAGACAGGAGTGTCTCCCAGTGTAATGAACAGCAGGCAGGAGACAGGAGTGTCTCCCAGTGTAATGAACAGCAGGCAGGAGACAGGAGTGTCTCCCAGTGTAATGAACAGCTGGCAGGAGACAGGAGTGTCTCCCAGTGTAATGAACAGCAGGCAGGAGACAGGAGTGTCTCCCAGTGTAATGAGTTCATCATACACTCTTCCATCCATCATACACTCCTCCATCCATTTCTCTCTTTCCCCTCTCCTATCTTTTTGTCTTCCGACTGAAGATATCCACACACACACACTCCTCTCCTCACATACAGTCCTGAGTGCAGTAATTCCCATGAAACTTATTTTGACATGCAGTGTTGATGAGGAATACAGGCACAAAGCCCCACACACACACACACACACACACACACACACACACACACACACACACACACACACACACACACACACACACACACACACACACACACACACACACACACACACACACACACACACACACACACACACACACACACACACACACACACACACACACACACACACACACACACACACACACACACACACACACACACACACACACACACACACACACACACACACACACACACACACACACACACTAGGAGCATTGATGGGGAATGCTATACAGCATGGGGTGAGATGGGTAGCAGGCACAGGGCCAGGTAGAGAGACACATCCAGTCGGCATCATGGCATTCCGATGATGTAGTTCCCGCTCTTCCTCCCTCAGGCACTCTGACCTCATCATTGATTACACACAGAGAGGACTGCACAACCACTTCACTGTACAATCTGAGAAAAGCCCTGATACAGCGCACTGACAGAACAAGTGAGTGTGTGTGTGTCTGTGTGTTTGTGTGTGCCTGTGTATGTTTATGCAACTGTCCTTTGCATTAAAAAAGCAAAACAATATACAGAGGTGAAGACTTAAAGGGTAGTTTGTCTTCAGTGGCTTTGATTGTCTGAGTGTCAAAGGCAGGACTGGTGGTTTCCAGCCAGTTCCCCTTAGGCCTCTGTGTTGTGTAGGCTGTGTTTAGAAACTATCTGGTGAGTCATAATGACAGTTAAAACACCAGGTGGATCGGATCTTTGATAAACAGCGTGGTATGCTAGCTGTCTCTTTGCTTTACATTGTCTAAGAAAATGTACAGTATTACTATGATATATATAAAGCAGTTATTGAGTTGTAATGTGTTTTGCTGGACAGTTTGTAGACCTAAATGAGAAAACTCTTCTCATAAGTCTCTGTAAAATACTGCCTTAACAGGCCCTTCATTTGGCTAGATTCCTATTAGAAAGCCAGGAAGCAAACCTATACTACACTGACTCTCTCACAATTACCACAATTCCACACACACACATATATACATACACACATACATACACACATACATACAAGACTGGCTGTTCTGCTGACTGTGAGAGACTCAGTGTTTTCCTGTTCCTGTAATTATGACTAGCAGAGCTCCAGGCTCCTCTCTCTAAACCCATAAACTATGGGTAGACACACACACACGCACGCGTACACACACACACACGCACACGGACGTGAGAGGAAATTTAATTAATATGGCCGTTATATCAAATAACTTGAATAAAACATGGAACTGGGTAATATACAGTATACCCATGTAATGTTTCAACCATTAACAGGACACCAGTTTAATAATAAAACCAGGTCGTGCCACAGGCACCAGGGGAAACACAGCACTTCCTCCTAGATGTGGGCCTGACTCTGCTTCTCCTGTGGAACAAACTACATTAGCGACTCAGTCCAGGTGGGATGGAAGGATAGGTTTAACTTTGGGATACAAAGTTCCTCATGAATCTGAAAGTTTGAAAATCTGCCACAGTGGTCGAAGATATACAGATAAGATGAATACTGTTGTAGTGGCTGACATGTTCTTGTTTAACCCCTGTGACATAAATGTGTGAAATGCCCAAGTGTTCATCCAACAGACATGCAACAGTTGGTCACGCATTTTGACCATGCGTAATTACGCACAGATGAGTTCGCACCTCACCATTGTGTCCAAACGACCTAATTATATCTTCCTAATCTCCAAACGCACAAGAGGAGCACTGGATATACAGTCAAAAACTATTTGACACTGAACATACAGGCACATTTAACTCGACTTACCCTGTTGTTTTTATCCGTCTCCCTCACCTCCGCCTCCCTCACACCTTGTCGGATCATGATCCGGACTACCGTGGCATTGTTGGTGCAGCACGCCTGGAAGAACGACAACGGCTCGGGACTCTGTGGAGAGGGGGTCCGCTCGTTGTCCGCGAACGCATCGTCCGGTGGGTAGAATGAGTCGTCCGAGGCGATACTCTTGGTGTCCGGTAATAACGAGAAATCGTCGTATTCCTCGTAGTCATCGTTCTCGTCTCCCTCAGACTCACAGGACCCGAGGTATGAGTCGTCGTTTGATAAGGACGGCGGTTCGTTGGTTATGGTCGGGTGGACCTGGGCGAAAGCGCTGGCGCCTTTGGTGCTCTGCTGCTGGTTGACACGGGTCGTAGTAGAGGAGCCACCTCCGTCTCTCTCGTCCGTGATCAGAACCATCTAACCCCCTAGGTGGCTGTCCTCCTTGAGGGGAAGAACGGTGGATGTGGGCTGGCGCACTTGGATGTTTTTGCCAACATCAACGCGGATTATGAGTTTAACTTTGTAAAGAGCCTGAAAATGGAATGACAGTGAAGGTTTGGCAAACAGTTTTGACGTAATCCAACAGACCAACTGCCGCTCCGACTCCTTTGGGGAATATTTCCCGGTTAATATTTCAACTCCATCATCCCGCATTCCGTGAGAAATAAACATCAAACCATATTTCTGCTCTTTCTCTGGAATACCAACCTATGCAACACGGGTTTGTAGCCCACATTCGAAATTGTTTTTGTTCATTTTAATTCAACGGTCAAAAATCCTCCTTGCCTAAGCAAATCAAACCGAGAGAGTTCCGCCGATTTGTAACCTCATCACCGAGATGAGAAAAAATTCCGGTCCTCATTTCGGGCAGAAAACTGACAGGCAGTACAGACATTAAAAGTACCACACACACCAAGCCATTGTAGAATATAGAAACAGGCACACGATAAACTTTCCCATAATCCGATTAGTTTCGTAGTGTACTACCCCCGTCTCTCTCTTTTCCTTCATTCTCTCTCCCCATCCCTCCCCCTCCCTCTCATTTCTGTTTGAGCAGATTAAAATCGGGCAAACCCACCGGGAGCATCAAACCCAGGGACGTTTCTAGGATGTGAAGACACTCGGAGGTTTAGCCCAATGCCAGTAGGGGGGTCGTCCTGAGGCACCCCTCCAATTTTTTACAAATAATTTCAATTGCTACATGCATGAATTTGGTGCATTTTGAGATTAACATTGAGAGATTAGAACATTGAGAGATTATATATTTTTCTAGTGATTTTCACCTTCCCACCTGCCACAGCAGACACTGCCAATAGTCAATTACAGTTGCTACTGTGGGTCTCTCTACTCTGAAACACTCACTACTCCCTACTCTGGAACACATACATCTACAGTGTATTGCCAAAAACCACTCAACAACTTCAAACATAAACTTTGACCTGTCCGATGAGCCAAACTGATTAAAGAATCACACAGTACCCAAACACTCTCTCGCACACACGCACACACACACACACACACACACACACACACACACACACACACACACACACACACACACACACACACACACACACACACACACACACACACACACACACACACACACACACACACACACACACACACACACACACACACACACACACACACACACACACACACACACACACAGAGAGAGAGAGAGCTGTAATTAAAATCAATAGATTGTCCCTGGTAAGCACACAGTAGACTTCACCAGGACCATGGCTTTCAGGGTCAGCCCCGAATCTTTTGCGTTGCTGTGATGGTGTAAGATATTTTGTTGGCCAAATGAATGCACCGCTTAGTTCGCAGAGCTGTGGTGAAACTCCCAAAGTCATCCAACTGTTATAACCAGGGGTGTAGAGCTGCCACTTCTCAGAATGGTGCTATGTCTCACAAGATCACTTAATGATTAATTAGTATTCTACATAATAAAGTTAATACAATAGCATACATAATGTTAGGCTACTGCTAGACCAAAAACACCACATAATTTCTTATGACAATTTAGGATATTTACTGAAATGTAAAATATTTTGACTCATATGTTTAGATTGAAACAGAATCCAGGTGGCTGTGTTTATCTCCATCTGCTCTAACATTAGATGGAACAGTAATTATGCTACTTAGCCTACATCACTCAATAAGATCCAAATGCATATTCCCAGGAAACTGATTGGGATCAAATGGTTGGCATGCAAGCAGCATGGACATTTCACCTGTAAAACGTGGAGAATTATCGTCCACGATTGACAGTGATGAAGGCCAAATTTAAAATAAGGTAGATCTAATTTGGTGTTTTAGGAATATATATTTTTTTTTATTAATTAACTGAACCACGTGTAGGCATAGGCAATCCTGGAATTTCCTATATTTTTCTAATGCATTTCAGTCACTTAACAGATGCGAATACAAATTCGAACACTTTTCCCATTGGCTATTCAAGTCATTTGACATGTTTTCTTATTAGCCTTATGGACACAGAAACTGTGCTACACTGGTTCAAAAGGTCATAAAGTCTACATAGTTTCTAAAACAATATAGCTGAAAACACTATTGGTTTCATTGACTTAGCCTACTGAATGTATTCACTTTTAACTGTAGGCTACTCACTGATAAGATTCTTTTAAATGTTATTGTAACAGTAGACCTAGCTACGCAATAACCTCATATGGGGTTACTGAACACAATCCACGGAAGAAAGCATTGCCGCGGGAAGGGGTGCTGGAAGTGCTGCAGATAAATATAAATAAATTAGCAAAATGACAGTATATAATTACTCCTGTATGTACTGAAATAAATGAAATCATTAAAAATACTACACCAGAGAGAATAATTGTGCCACGGAGGCGCAATGGCTTCTTTAAACCAAATTGCTGTGGATTGTGTTGTCATATCAAAAAAGGCATAGGCCTACAGTTGAGAATCCTGCAATTGGGCAGCCCGCACGGGCAAATATCCAACAGCTGATTTTTGAGTTGTGGGTGGCTGTCAATAAACAGCAGGCAGCAGCCAAAATGTCTTTCGCAATATTTCAAAATACAATTACGGGAAAAAACATTTTGGATAAGTAAGTGCCACTGGAAAGTTGGTGAACTATAATTTCCTCCTCATATTGTCGGCCTATTATTCTTTTCATTGGCCTATGCTATTGGTTGTATTTTAGACATGGGCCTTTGTTTAATTGATCTCAGTATGTCAATGTCAGAGTATCCTGTCATTTTGGTCATTTGTGTGGAATGAACAAAAATTATTGTAATGTCTCCAGTCATGTCCCTACCTTCAAGCTCCCACCACTATGGGAGGGCAGCTCCCGCTCAGCCAAGTTCAAGCTTTTCTCTGTCTTGGCACCCAAATGGTGGAACCAGCTTCACCCTGAAGTTAGGACAGCAGAGTCGCTGCCCACCTTCCGAAAACATCTGTCACCCTATCATCACATCCCGTTCTTCTGTTGCTGTCTCTGTGTCCTGTCTGGTGATTCTCTCCATCACATCCCGTTCTTCTGTTGCTGTCTCTGTGTCTTGTCTGGTGATTCTCTCCACCCATTCTTCTGTTGCTGTCTCTGTGTCTTGTCTGGTGATTCTCTCCATCATATCCCATTCTTCTGTTGCTGTCTCTGTGTCTTGTCTGGTGATTCTCTCCATCACATCCCGTTCTTCTGTTGCTGTCTCTGTGTCTTGTCTGGTGATTCTCTCCATCACATCCCGTTCTTCTGTTGCTGTCTCTGTGTCTTGTCTGGTGATTCTCTCCATCATATCCCATTCTTCTGTTGCTGTCTCTGTGTCTTGTCTGGTGATTCTCTCCATCATATCATATTCTTCTGTTGCGGTCTCTGTCTTGTCTGGTGATTCTCTCCATCATATCCCATTCTTCTGTTGCTGTCTCTGTGTCTTGTCTGGTGATTCTCTCCATCATATCCCATTCTTCTGTTGCTGTCTCTGTCTTGTCTGGTGATTCTCTCCATCATATCCCATTCTTCTGTTGCTGTCTCTGTGTCCTGTCTGGTGATTCTCTCCATCATATCCCATTCTTCTGTTGCGGTCTCTGTCTTGTCTGGTGATTCTCTCCATCATATCCCATTCTTCTGTTGCTGTCTCTGTCTTGTCTGGTGATTCTCTCCATCATATCCCATTCTTCTGTTGCTGTCTCTGTGTCTTGTCTGGTGATTCTCTCTATCATATCCCATTCTTCTGTTGCTGTCTCTGTGTCTTGTCTGGTGATTCTCTCCACCCATTCTTCTGTTGCTGTCTCTGTGTCTTGTCTGGTGATTCTCTCCATCATATCCCATTCTTCTGTTTCTGTCTCTGTGTCTTGTCTGGTGATTCTCTCCATCATATCCCATTCTTCTGTTGCTGTCTGTGTGTCTTGTCTGGTGATTCTCTCCATCATATCCTATTTGTATGTTGCTTTCTGGTGTGTTTGATGTGTCTCTTTAGTTTTGCAATCCAAAACAGTCAAGGGGATACTGGGGAACTTAACTTGTTTTGGGCCTGTGTCTGAGTCACCTAAATCATCCTCTTCCCTACCATTTGCCCCTGGCTACTGCTGTTCTGAGTGCTCCACTGGCCTGCTGTTCTCATCGGTCCTCCTCCTTGGCTCATCTGAAAGGAAGCAAGGTAGAGGTGCAACATGTCATTTAGTTACTTTTAAAGGGCAACTGTACTTAAGAAATTCTAGTGGCCATCACTGAATTAAAAGGTGAGTTGGTTTCAGGGTGTGGTTTGATGTGTGTGTTTGTAGGTGGAAAGAGTTAGCCAATTAGTTTCAGCCAGCTGGCGTGCAGCTGGTGTGTCTCATGTGCTAGTTAGGAACACAATGTAAACGTGACAATATTTACATATTGCACACCTTTTAATTTTCTCAAATGCTTTTCATATTTGTATATGAATTTCTACAATTTATAGTTAGTTTGAGGTTTTTAAATCATTGACATTTGGAGCTATTGGAATTTTAACATATTGTCTCATGTTCATTGTGTAATTTACTGATGGTCCCTAACTAGCCCCATAGGGATATCCAAAGTCAACCAAAATTTACCACAGGCATTACGATTGGGTCGCGTGCAGCTGCAATCCGAATTGCTGTGGGCAGGATTGAAACAAACCCAGCCGTAATTTATGTTGTGATGCAGTCACGACCACAAGTCTCAAAAAACTCAGTTTATGACCAAAATGATACTATTTACACTTTTTATTTAATTTTGACAGTAGAATAAATTGTTCTGACTCATATCGATGCCACATAGGCTGTTTTCTAAATGAGAAGTTGTTTTTTTGGGGCAGTTGCTCTTTAAAGTTACTGTATACTGAATGTAAGTATCCGCATAACAGTGCAACACAACTCGAAACATGACCGATAAGAAGCTACATAACCCCTATGCCAGGGATGGGCAACTGGCAGCCCGTGTCACTCACTCAATTAGCCTATGTCAGCTAACAGCTGTTTTACAGCTAATTTCCTGCAAATACATTGACTAACCTGTACCCCTGCACATTGACTCGGTACCAGTACCCCCTGTATAAAGCCTTGTTATTGTTATTTTATTGTTACTTTTTATTATTTTTTTACTTTAGTTTATTTGGTAAATATTTTCTTAACTCTTTCTTGAACTGCAGTTGGTTAAGGGCTTGGAAGTAAGCATTTCACAGTAAGGTCTACACATGTTGTATTCGGCGCATGTGACAAATAATTAAAGTTTGATTTGATTTGGCCATAGGTTGGAGAGAAATGTTAGCAGTTTTTAATATGATATCTGAGTGAGACTGACTAACAAAATCAATGGGGGGCCGGTAATTCAACCATGACTGCTAAGTTTAGGTAGCTGACCACTAGACTAAATTACCAATCTAAACTTCGTAATTATGGTTGAAACAGCTATTTTTCCTCTCCGCCCAATGGCAAAATGAGTAGAATTGTAGCAAACTTGCATTAAAACTGCAACATTTTCTCTACACTACATGGCAAAATTTGTAGAATTGCACGAAATGAAAATGTTCTTGCCACTGTCCAAAGGGGGTTCGCGAAATTGTTTTGCTCTCAATGTGTGTGTGTGTATGTGAGGGGCCCTCATGATGAGTTCAGATTTTCTGGGGCCCCCATTTACATCAAAGTTGCCCAACCCTGCCCTAGGCTATATGAATATAAAGAGACATGAGCCCAAAAAATGTACCTGTAGAATGGGATAAGTTATGACCTCGTCAGTTCTAGCAGCTAATGTGATATTTTTAGATTACATAACATTTGAGGTACTCATAACTTAAGAGCCTATGTATTTTCAATGTTTTGTTCACCTACAATCTATCCACAAAGCTGACCCTCTTTTCCCCTCTCTTTCTGGCTGCCCTCCCCCCTTTCTAAGTTCAAGTTGATGTAGAAATATTGGCCCAATAATATTTCTCAGATACCGGAACTTGTGAATTCAAAGTAGACTTTATTACAAAGTCACAAGCCGAGCAGGTCCATGGATCAACTGTTTTCCCCAGCCTCAGCACACTCCTTTTATACAGTTTCATCCTTACATCACATACATAGTCACTCCTCTCTATGTAAACTCTTTTTGGCTTTGCGCCACTTTTGTTTCCCCCCCTAAGTTCTTTCTTTGAGGCAAGCTTTTTCCAGCCTCTACAAATCATTAACACTCTACAAATAACTGAACCGATTATATTGCTGGCGTGACAGTTTGGTTAAAAAAAAATAATAGGGTCCCCTACCAGGCTGCAGTCACAATTACATTCATGATATAGATTATATCAGCACCCACCAGGCTATAGTCATAAGTACATTCATTATATTGATTATGACCCTTCTTATCCAGGCATGCATCTGTATTACAATGTGTGTCTATTTCTTTTGTATATTGGCTTTTCTTATGCTATACAGGTGTGGTTACAGGTTCCTTTAAAGCTTTTAATAATTCTGTTTTATTACATTATTATTTCATAATATGTTACTGAAAAATCACCATGAAGTTAGTTTTCTTTGTCATATAGACATGATATACACAGAGTACACAGTGCAACGGAATGCTTACTTGCAGGTCAACCTCTCGACAATGTAAAAACAAGTAGCCGAATAAGTGAATTAAAAAGAGTAATACAAAAAAAAAAAGGTTAAATATAATGTTGTAGTCAAGTTTAGCTTCAGTCCACAGAGGGGCACGGTGTCAATGTCAGACGATAATGTTTTTCTGACTGAAGCACATTATCTCATCTCTTCGGTCACAGCTAGCTAGCCAGCCAGTAGCTACCTAAGTGGCTATTCAGCCAAGCTAGCTACAGAAACGAAACCCATCACATACACTCGCTGAAAATAAAGACTTTTCCTAATTTCATGACTTATTTCAACATCCTTAGCTTGCCCATTCTCTAAATATACTGTTAAATAACTCTGACTTACACCCAATAGTTTAAGGATGCTGAGCGCTAATGCTATCTTATTAGCATTAGCTAGGTTAACCCTTATGCTGAGGGAGACTAGCTAGTTAGCTACCACCAACCCTTATGCTGAGGGAGACTAGCTAGTTAGCTACCACCAACCCTTATGCTGAGGGAGACTAGCTAGTTAGCTACCACCAACCATTATGCTGAGGGAGACTAGCTAGTTAGTTACCACCAACCCTTATGCTGAGGGAGACTAGCTAGTTAGCTACCACCAACCCTTAAACTGAGGGAGACTAGCTAGTTAGCTACCACCAACCCTTAAGCTGAGGGAGACTAGCTAGTTAGCTACCACCAACCCTTAAGCTGAGGGAGACTAGCTAGTTAGCTACCACCAACCCTTAAGCTGAGGGAGACTAGCTAGTTAGCTACCACCAACCCTTATGCTGAGGGAGACTAGCTAGTTAGCTACCACCAACCATTATGCTGAGGGAGACTAGCTAGTTAGTTACCACCAACCCTTATGCTGAGGGAGACTAGCTAGTTAGCTACCACCAACCATTATGCTGAGGGAGACTAGCTAGTTAGCTACCACCAACCCTTATGCTGAGGGAGACTAGCTAGTTAGCTACCACCAGCCCTTATGCTGAGGGAGACTAGCTAGTTAGCTACCACCAACCCTTAAGCTGAGGGAGACTAGCTAGTTAGCTACCACCAACCCTTATGCTGAGGGAGACTAGCTAGTTAGCTACCACCAACCATTATGCTGAGGAGACTAGCTAGTTAGCTACCACCAACCATTATGCTGAGGGAGACTAGCTAGTTAGCTACCACCAACCCTTATGCTGAGGGAGACTAGCTAGTTAGCTACCACCAGCCCTTATGCTGAGGGAGACTAGCTAGTTAGCTACCACCAACCCTTATGCTGAGGGAGACTAGCTAGTTAGCTACCACCAACCATTATGCTGAGGGAGACTAGCTAGTTAGCTACCACCAACCATTATGCTGAGGGAGACTAGCTAGTTAGCTACCACCAACCATTATGCTGAGGGAGACTAGCTAGTTAGCTACCACCAACCCTTATGCTGAGGGAGACTAGCTAGTTAGCTACCACCAACCCTTATGCTGAGGGAGACTAGCTAGTTAGCTACCACCAACCATTATGCTGAGGGAGACTAGCTAGTTAGCTACCACCAACCCTTATGCTGAGGGAGACTAGCTAGTTAGCTACCACCAACCCTTATGCTGAGGGAGACTAGCTAGTTAGCTACCACCAACCCTTATGCTGAGGGAGACTAGCTAGTTAGCTACCACCAACCATTATGCTGAGGGAGACTAGCTAGTTAGTTACCACCAACCCTTAAGCTGAGGGAGACTAGCTAGTTAGCTACCACCAACCCTTATGCTGAGGGAGACTAGCTAGTTAGCTACCACCAACCATTATGCTGAGGGAGACTAGCTAGTTAGCTACCACCAACCCTTATGCTGAGGGAGACTAGCTAGTTAGCTACCGCCAACCCTTATGCTGAGGGAGACTAGCTAGTTAGCTACCACCAACCCTTATGCTGAGGGAGACTAGCTAGTTAGCTACCACCAACCCTTAAGCTGAGGGAGACTAGCTAGTTAGCTACCACCAACCATTATGCTGAGGGAGACTAGCTAGTTAGCTACCACCAACCCTTATGCTGAGGGAGACTAGCTAGTTAGCTACCACCAA
Organism: Brachymystax lenok tsinlingensis; assembly: GCA_030435695.1. Classification (NCBI taxonomy): domain Eukaryota; kingdom Metazoa; phylum Chordata; class Actinopteri; order Salmoniformes; family Salmonidae; genus Brachymystax; species Brachymystax lenok. Next base: position 10,601,373 of record CM059814.1, read on the forward strand.
CCCTTATGCTGAGGGAGACTAGCTAGTTAGCTACCACCAACCCTTATGCTGAGGGAGACTAGCTAGTTAGCTACCACCAACCCTTATGCTGAGGGAGACTAGCTAGTTAGCTACCACCAACCCTTATGCTGAGGGAGACTAGCTAGTTAGCTACCACCAACCCTGCACAAACATGTGGCTATCTCTGCTTCACTTTGACTTTCTGGCTGTTGTGTCCTCTCCACCTCATTCACTGCTGCCTCAACCTGCTCTTTCGGGAAGAAAATCGGAATACTTTGCTCTGTGCTATGCTGCAGCCTCTGAGTGTCAGGCGTTTTGCTGAGTGGTGACATTGACATCTAACAGGTGCTGTAGGGGTGAAGGAAGGGTCAAGAGATGTGAGCAGTCCACTGCGTTGTGAAATCTTGACCAATCACAGCAGGCACCGCATCACTCCAGGGGCTTTTTGCAGTGCCTGCTAGTGCAGTATGTTGGATTGTTTATTTTTGTCAGTAAAAATACAAATGTTAAACTGCATAGCGCAAGTGATGTGTGGTTGTAGAAACACATATCAGACTGAAATGTAAAATAATGTTATTTTTGGGACTGGACCAAAGCCATCGGGGGCTGAAGCCCTGGAAGCCCAGGCCTAATGACACCACTGATCAGAGCTAAATGAGGCGAACCCAGTGCTACCCTTTCCTAATGTTAAACCCCCCTTTCAAGCTATATTGTTTAGCACAATTGAGAGAGAATGTGTCATGTTCTGTCATTGTTAGGATGATTCATACTGAAAAAAAACCCTTTTCTGTTTCTTGGAAACGCAAATGAGATGATGTGTGAGGTTTTGGCGGTGTAATCAAAACCATAGAAGTTTGTTCCTCTTTCATGGAATCCCCTACACTACCTCAGTACTGACTGACTCAGCCATTCAATCAAAAGAGTTACAACAATTCATACAATATCCTTCCTTGACTCAACCAAACAGTTTTCAAATTTCCACACTTGCAGAACAAGCCAAGTTAAAGTAGGCATACTGCGAACAGCCCATTAGCCTAGATACTCCGCCAAACTGACTATTGATTCACAGACCTATCCAGGGCTGGCTACCATACACTAATGTGTTTAATATGGTCCCATCCCACTGAGCACAGACTGGTTGAATCAACGTTGTTGCCACGTGATTTTCAACGAATTTGAACATGGAATAGACATCCGTGCCCAGTGGGATCCTCTCGTGGTGTCAGTCCCAGGGCCAGCCAGTGGTGCTGTGATTTTAAATGTCCTCTGGATCTGTGCATCTGCTAGAGGGAGTCTCTCCTCTCTCTGTGTGTCTGACCCTAATCCGCCCCTGGCCCGGCCCCAGCAGCCTCTCAGTCAGTCTGCAATGTATCAGTACATAGCTAATCAGATCCAATAGAAGTGGATGGCAAGGCTGTTTAGTGTTCAGTTCAGGAGAAAACCTGCTGATCTAGTCATAGGCCTGACGCAAGGGAAAGGGGGATACCTAGTCAGTTACACAACTGAACACATTCAACTGAAATGTGTCTTAAGTATTTAACCCAAACCGGGATTTAAACAAGTCTATACATGCTCTCTCTCCCTACAGACCTCTCCAATCATTTCCTTTACCACAGGGCCTACACAACACCTTAAAGGCATAGAGCTGCCCAAAGTGCAGATGTCTGGAAAAACCCGGTTTATTTCTGAGGTAAACTTTAACCAGCCTGAAATACCCTGTGCCGGGTTTTTACAGGTCTCTATGAGTGGTTTCCCCTTTTACCATAAAGCACCAATCTGCTGAGTATTAATAGGTTGATTAGCAGCTCTTAAACCAACAGGTCAATCAGTTAATTGGCCAGAGCAGAGGACACCAGGTAGATACTAAATGAGAGAGAGAGAGAGAGAGAGAGAGAGAGAGAGAGAGAGAGAGAGAGAGAGAGAGAGAGAGAGAGAGAGAGAGAGAGAGAGAGAAACAGAGAGACCAAAGATTAGACCAAAGATATAGAGTCTGCACACACGACAATTACTTAGGTTTAAAAACAAGCTCAACTGGACACCTTAATGATGCAGTGAATGAATTGAGAGAGAAAGCACGCAGGGCATTCTATGCCATTAAAAAAAACAAATTCAAATTTAAAATTTGGCTAAAACTAATTGAATGTGTCATTGAACCAATTGCACTTTATGGCAGCGAGGTGTGGGGTCCACTTGCAAAACAAGGTTTCACCAAATGGGACAAACACCCATAGAAACCCTGCATGCAGAGTTCTGTAAGATTCTCCTACATGTCTAGAGGAAAACTACAAACAATGCATGCAGGGCAGAATTAGGCCAATATCCACTAATAATAAAAACTCTAAAAAGAGCAATTATGTTGTGGAAGCATCTAAAATACAGTGACCCCCTCTCATATCATTACCAAGCCCTGCAATGCCAAGAGCTGAGCAAAGAAAAGAGTCCCCTCATCCAGCTGGTCCTGGGGCTGAGTTCACAAACCTGTTCTACTAACACACTGAAGCCTCAGGACCAGAACATCCAATCAATCAGAATAAAACAAATTACAACACAATCAAAACAAAACTACATTGCTTATTGGGAAACACAAGCACAAAGCAAAATGCCCTAAATCAACAGTACACCATGGCTAACTATTTGACCATGGTTACTGATCAAAACCTTAGAAAAACATTGACAAAGTACAGGCTCAGTGAGCACAGCCTTGTCATTGAGAAGTTTAGACACAGGAAAACCTGGCTCCCTGTAGAGAAAAGGCTGTGCAACCACTACACAACAGCAGAACCTGAGACAGAGCTGTATTTCCTAAAAAAAAAAAAAAAAAAAAAAAAAAACAATTAGAGAGCGTATTTCCCAAAATTTGAAACCCTTATTCAAGGTTCAAAGACCTCTCTGCCGAGAATAGTCCTGTTGGGGGAGGACACAGAGAGCTGTGGGTTGGCAGCGCACTACATTGCTGCCAGCCATAAGATGAGTGACAGTGTCTGACAGACCAATCAACCTGCACATGTCCTCTATGCTTATTGTTACTGTTCAATGTATGGTTATTTTGACCCTTGTTACTGTTGTCCCATTGACAATTTTGATTCTTATTACTTTAATATTGTAAATATCCAAGGTAAGCTTTGGCAATATGTACATTGTTACGTCATGCCAATAAAGCACATTGAATTGAATTGAGAGAGAGGTAGGCAGAGAGAGAGAGAGAGGTGGAGAGAGAGAGGTGGAGAGTGAGAGAGAGAGGTGGAGAGAGAAAGAGGTGGAGAGAGAGAGACATGGAGAGAGACATGGAGGTGGAGAGAGAGACATGGAGAGAGAGGTGGAAAGAGAGTGCATGGTAAATGGGGTTAATTAAATAGTATTTATTTATCCTTCCGAGTAGCAATTAACAAATTCTAATCACAGAGCAACGCCCTTCATTAACACAAGTTGTTTGTATGTGTGCGTACTCGCTCGCATGCGTGTCTGACTGTGTGTGTCTGACTATGTGTGTGTGTGTCTGAGTCTCTGACTGTGTGTGTGTACCATTTATTTAAAAAGACAGCCTAGAAATACTATAAAACAACTTTATTCAGCCCCAAGTGGATTGATAGCCCTGAACCAAAGAATAAGTAAATAAATAGTCCATAAGAGGGGACATGGATACAGATACACACATACTGTCACATCACAGTACAGTATTATAGACAGGCAATAGGCAGACAGGTATTTGAATGAGGCGTCCTGTCCTGGGTCCTACTCACTGCAGTCTGTTGGTCCACAACAGACTGCAGTCCTCATCCTACATGCTGTTGGAATGTAGGATGATGACAAAAAAGTCAGGAATGACTGGTTTCAGGATATATCAAATTTCAGGGAAAATCACATCCCTGAAGTTAGCTGGCTGCACCATCCCTCCTTGGCATTCCCTAGAAGAAGAAAGAGGGGAGAGGACTTTAAAACATGAAAATAGTTGCTTATAGAGGAGAGAGGGACCTTGCTGTACTGTTAGCTGGGACCTACCCTGACAGCATGTTGCCAGTGGACAAAAGCTGTTTTCCCTCGTCTTTCCCTCTCTCGTCCATCTCCCTTCCGGTCCAGCTCTGTCCACTTGTTCTTTCTCTTTCTTTCTCCCCTCTTTCCTTCACACTATTCTGTGATAGCGTCACCTCCCTAGAGATGTTGTTTCCCAGAGCCAGGCTGCAGTAGAGGCTGCTGTTGTGCAACAAATTCTTCTCCGGGACCACAGCCTCTACACACAGAGACTGGCACTACGGTCTATGGAGCCTTGTGCACAAGCGTCAGTCCTAAGCTACCTAAGGATGATGAAGAGACTAGCACAGCCTAGAAGGGAAAAGTGGGTTACCAGTCCATTTGAGAACAGGGATTACGATGTGTCCTAACTTGTGTCCTGGCTAGGTCGCTCCACAGTCACACAGCATGGCCCCCTCATGTTTTAGATCTGTACCTATCCAGAATTAGCTGAACACACAGTACTGCTGGTTAGGACCTATACTACTGTGAACACACAGCACTGCTGGTTAGGACCTATACTACTGTGAACACACAGCACTGCTGGTTAGGACCAATACTACTGTGAACACACAGTACTGCTGGTTAGGACCTATACTACTGTGAACACACAGTACTGCTGGTTAGGACCTATACTACTGTGAACACACAGCACTGCTGGTTAGGACCTATACTACTGTGAACACACAGCACTGCTGGTTAGGACCTATACTACTGTGAACACACAGTACTGCTGGTTAGGACCTATACTACTGTGAACACACAGCACTGCTGGTTAGGACCTATACTACTGTGAACACACAGCACTGCTGGTTAGGACCTATACTACTGTGAACACACAGTACTGCTGGTTAGGACCTATACTACTGTGAACACACAGTACTGCTGGTTACTATGGTTACATCCCTTCGTTTGGAAAGATAAAGAGGAAAACCCTACTCTGCTAAGCTTTGTCTTACCTGTGCTAGTGTGTGCTTGTGTGTGTGTGTTTGTAAACGTGTTCTCTGATGGTGTGTGTTTGTAATAGTTCCCTGACACAGGTTTGTGTGTGTGTGTATGTACAGTGGCAAGAAAAAGTATGTGAACCCTTTGGAATTACCTGGACTTCTGAATAAATTGGTCATCACATTTGATCTGATCTTCATCTAAGTCACAACAATAGACAAACACAGTCTGCTTAAACTAATAACAAACAATTATACGTTTTCATGTCTTTATTGAACACACATTCACAGTGGAGGGTGGAAAAAGTATTTAATAACTGGTTGACCCTCCATTGGCAGCAATAAACTCAACCAAACGTTATCTGTAGTTGGGGATCGGACCTGCACAACGGTCAGGAGGGATTTTGGACCATTCCTCTTCACAAAACTGTTTCAGTTCAGCAATATTCTTGGGATGTCTGGTGTGAACCACTCAAGGTCATGCCACAGCATTTTAAATAGGGTTGAGGTCAGGACTGTGACTGGGCCACTCCAGAAGGCGTAGTTTCTTCTGTTGAAGCCATTCTGTTGTTGATTTACTTCTGTGTTTTGGGGTCGTTGTCCTGTTGCATCACCCAACTTATGTTGAGCTTCAAATGGCTGACAGATAGCCTAACATTCTCCTGCAAAATGCCTTGATAAAGTTGGGAATTGATTTTCCCGTCGATGATGGGAAGCTGTCCAGGCCCTGAGGCAGCAAAGCATGTTTGTTAATGTTGGTGTGCTGGGCCTTTTTTTCTCCACAGTGTTGTGTTTCTTCCAAACAACTCAACTTCAGTTTACCCTTCCACAGACTATTTTGCCAGAAGCGCTGTGGAACATCCAGGTGCTCTTTTGCAAACTTCAGACGTGCAGAAATGTTTTTTTTTTTTGGATAGCAGTGGCTTCTCCCGTGGTGTCTTCCCATGAATACCATTCTTGTTTAGTGTTTTACGTATCGTAGACCGTCAACAGAGATATTAGCATGTTCCAGAGATTTCTGTAAGTCTTTAGCTGAAACTCTAGGATTCTTCTTAACCTCATTGAGCATTCTGCGCTGTGCTCTTGCAGTCATCTTTGCAGGACGGGCACTCCTAGGGAGAGTAGCAACAGTGCTGAACTTTCTCCATTTATAGACAATTTGTCTTACTGTGGACTGATGAACATCAAGGCTTTTAGAGATACTTTTGTAACCCTTTCCAGCTTTATGCAAGTCAACAATTCTTAATATTAGGTCTTCTGAGATCTCTTTTGTTCGAGGCATGGTTCACATCAGGCAATGCATCTTGTGAATAGCAAACTCAAATTTTGTGAGTGTTTTTTATAGGGCAAGGCAGCTCTAACCAACATCTCCAATCTCGTCTCAGTGATTGGACTCCAGGTTAGCTGACTCCTGACTCCAATTAGCTTTTGGAGAAGTCATTAGCCTAGGGGTTCACATACTTTTTTCCAACCTACACTGTGAATGTTTAAATCATGTATTCCATATAGACATGAAAATACAATCATTTGTGTGTTATTAGTTTAAGCACACTGTGTTTGTCTATTGTTGTGACTTGTTGTGATCAGATCAAATGTTATGACTAATTTATGCCGAAATCCAGGTAATTCCAAAGGGTTCACATACTTTTTCTTGCCACTGTATGTATGTATGTATGTATGTATGTATGTATGTATGTATTCTGTCAGAGTTGCAGTAGGTGTGTTAGGGATTTAGTGATTTCCTCTCAGTGAGTTGGCTGCTGTTCAGGTTTGGCATCATGCTGCAGTCTGTCTCAGCAGCCAGCCAGCCATTACCTCACTACGAGGTGAGAGTGCTCCCCATCAGTGAGTGTACCTTTGGCATCATGACGTGGTATGTCTGTAAGTAGCATACATAGGTTCAGTTTGCTCCTAGCAGAACTCGGCTAGGGGAAGTGAACTTCTGTGCTCGCATACAGCCTAAAGACATTCGCCGTATCAACAACATACCCAGAAATCTGCCATTCATTTTCACGTTCGTGCCGAGGAGATCTTAGTCACACAATTTTACATCTAACTAAGATGTTTGGTGCAGTATTTCTCGAAGAAAAAATGTGCATGAAAAGTAGTCGTCTCTCGTTTAATGACAACAAACACTTAATTGAAGAATCCCTACTGTTGACCAATCTCCGACGAAGGGGCGTAGACTTTGGGTCCTGAACTTCGGCTTGCCTCAAGAAAACAAAAATGGTGTGCCCGAACACCCGCAAAAAAATATACTGCCGAACGCAGCCGAACTCCAAAACAAACACAAACTTTACAAAACGTTGTCATAATCTTAACCAATAGGGGCGACATTTACCAAGCTCTTTTCTGCACCTTCACTCCGTCAAGAGCCAATCAGATCAAATTAGTACTTTACCTAAAAGAGCCAGCAGCCAATTAAATCACAGAATGACCTAACCAATCACTGCAAGGACCAAATCAGATTACAGAGTGCATCAAGCGCTGCCAGGAGAAATCCTGATCATAGGCTTATTAAGCAGTGCTGCCAATAGCCAATCGGATGACAGGGTGTTGTGAGGAAAGGGAGTTCATTACATTAGCATCAGGGACAGGCTAGCCAGGGAACTAGATTAGCCCAATGAAACCCTGGCACAGATTCAAGAAACACTTTGTCTGGCACGAACACCCCACTGTAAAATCTACATCGATCATCTTTCTAGCATGAAGCAGCCTAACTACAGTGCCAGACAGGCAGATAAAAAGCGTAATCCTCAAACACGGGCACAATCTCCAGAGTCACCCCTTGCTCAAAGACTTTGCGTCCAACCCTCCCCTGATATGCTCTAGGTGGGGTTGTAATATCAGAGACTGCGTGGCGCACAGTGTGCTCCTAAATCCTTCACCCTCTACCTGGCTCCCAGGTGCCCTAATGGTTTCTACCGCTGCGGTCATTGTACACATTGTTCCAACTCAAGTGACACAAAAGTATTCTATCACCCACGTTCGGTTAAAGAATATGTCATAAATTGTAGTACAACACGTTGTTTACACTGGTCAGACGAAACACGGGCTCAAATTAAGAATAGCTGAACACAAAACGGCTATCTGCACAAAAAAGATGGACTATGCGAATGCGCGGCATTACGCAAATGCCAATCATGGCTCCAGCCTCTACCTTGAAATTCTGGGGAATGGAGAAAGTTTCTCTTTCCTCCAGTGGTGGCAATACAGTGAGGAAATTGTTAGAGAAGCACTTTGGATCGACTGCTTAGATTGCGCCGAGACAAAAGGTCTGAATGAACAGCTCTCTTTCGGTCTTTTGTTTTTCAAGTGGAATGCATGTCTACAGCTCCTGGCTGATAGTCCTACTCGTGTGAATAACCTGTGTAGTTGCTGCTACTACTACTACTGACATCTATGATTGACAGGATGAATAGAACACTCCCCGGCTGGTCAATAAATATCAGATTTACCCAGCAACAGATTGCTTCATTTTCCTTAATTCTCCTGAAAAGTCATCAGTTGAAGTATCCTGGGATAAGGAATGATAGTCACCAGTTGAAGTATCCTGGGATAAGGAATGATAGTCATCAGTTGAAGTATCCTGGGAGAAGGAATGATAGTCATCAGTTGAAGTATCCTGGGAGAAGGAATGATAGTCACCAGTTGAAGTATCCTGGGAGAATTAATGATAGTCACCAGTTGAAGTATCCTGGGATAAGGAATGATAGTCACCAGTTGAAGTATCCTGGGAGAAGGAATGATAGTCATCAGTTGAAGTATCCTGGGAGAAGGAATGATAGTCACCAGTTGAAGTATCCTGGGAGAAGGAATGATAGTCATCAGTTGAAGTATCCTGGGGTAAGGAATGATAGTCACCAGTTGAAGTATCCTGGGATAAGGAATGATAGTCACCAGTTGAAGTATCCTGGGATAAGGAATGATAGTCACCAGTTGAAGTATCCTGGGGTAAGGAATGATAGTCACCAGTTGAAGTATCCTGGGATAAGGAATGATAGTCACCAGTTGAAGTATCCTGGGATAAGGAATGATAGTCACCAGTTGAAGTATCCTGGGAGAAGGAATGATAGTCACCAGTTGAAGTATCCTGGGATAAGGAATGATAGTCACCAGTTGAAGTATCCTGGGATAAGGAATGATAGTCACCAGTTGAAGTATCCTGGGATAAGGAATGATAGTCACCAGTTGAAGTATCCTGGGAGAAGGAATGATAGTCACCAGTTGAAGTATCCTGGGATAAGGAATGATAGTCACCAGTTGAAGTATCCTGGGATAAGGAATGATAGTCACCAGTTGAAGTATCCTGGGAGAAGGAATGATAGTCACCAGTTGAAGTATCCTGGGAGAAGGAATGATAGTCACCAGTTGAAGTATCCTGGGAGAATTAATGATAGTCACCAGTTGAAGTATCCTGGGAGAAGGAATGATAGTCACCAGTTGAAGTATCCTGGGAGAAGGAATGATAGTCATCAGTTGAAGTATCCTGGGAGAAGGAATGATAGTCACCAGTTGAAGTATCCTGGGATAAGGAATGATAGTCACCAGTTGAAGTATCCTGGGAGAAGGAATGTTTTTTCAGGCAACTGATCCCCCCCCTTTTTATTTAAGTTGGGCTGAAGCGCGTTTGGTTATACCTTTTCTACATTGTTCTAACTACAGTGCCCTCAGTAATTATTGGGACAGTGAATCTCTTTTTCTTCTTTTGGCTCTATACTTCAAAACTTTGGAAATCAAGCATGACTACGGGCTTAAAGTGCAGAATGTCCACTTAAATTTCAGGGTATTTTCGGGTATTTTTTATTTTGAGGGTACTTTGAACCGTTTAAAAATTACAGCACTTTTTGTACATAGTCCCCCCATTTTAGGGGACCAAAGGTATTGGGACAAATTCACTTATATGTGTATTAAAGTAGTAAAAAGTATTTGGTCCTATATTCATAGAACACAGTGACTACATCAAGCTTGTGACTCTACACATTTGTTGAATGCATTTTCTGTTTGTTTTGGATTATGTTATGCCCAATAGAAATGAACGGTGAATAATGTATAGTGTCATTTTGGGGTCACTTTTATAAAAGCACAAATATCATACCCCCAAGATGTCACCATTACAATAACAGGGTAGGTTAGCATTTAAATGTACTTTCATAAACATAAGTGAATTTGTCCCACTACCTCCGCTCCCCTAAAACAGGGCAACTATGTAGAAAAAGAGCTGGAATTTCCAAACGGTTCACCTGATATGAATATACCCTCAAATTAAAGTTGACAGTCTGCACTTTAACCTCAAAGCCATTGTTTGATTTCAAATCCAAACTGTTGGAGTATAGAGCCAACTGAAGAATGCTTCACTGTCCCAGTAATTACGGAGGGCACTGTACGTCATCCACTACCTGTGTAATGAGAGCATTCCATACGTTGTCAAACTGATCTGTAGTAATATGTCCTCATCACATGATGACTGTGTGGGAAAGAGAGTGAGATTAGTCTGGTTTGATTCCTGTGTTCCACCACTGTACTGATGTGTTCTCTGGCTTTCACTACCACAGACAGGCAATACACTGTGTCTTACAGCACGTGTTACTGGGTACTAGTGTCAGCTAGGCCCCAGAGAATCTGTTCAGAGCGGTCTCATTCACTAGCCTTATCACTGTTGTAATGCTGAGAGGACCACTAGTACGGACACTATATCCATTTCACAAGAGCAGACACAGACCCTCTCTCTCTCACTGGCTAAATGAATATGCCAAGTTGAGAATGCAACAGGCACTTCATTGACAAGGCATGAGCATGACAAATTAACTATCGACTAACCTGTCAGGGCAGGAGTGGTTCTCATTGGATCCAGTGATACTAACCTACATTCACACGCAGTACAGTACACCTTCCATGTTATATCACAGCAACTCTCCGTCCCATATAACAATAAGATATGAACCAAACTCAATTGCCTGGGAAATAATTCAAGCAACTGGGTATCACTACTGTACAGATCTGAGCTTTAACAGGAAATACATCAACTGGGTATCACTACTGTACAGATCTGAGCTTTAACAGGAAATACATCAACTGGGTATCACTACTGTACAGATCTGAGCTTTAACAGGAAATACATCAACTGGGTATCACTACTGTACAGATCTGAGCTTTAACAGGAAATACATCAACTGATCGTGATTTCATGGGGATATAAAGACTATTTATTTGTAGAATAAGTAGTAAAGCCAATTCCTTCCTGCTACTCTCCGTTTGATCCTGCTCTTTCCTGTACTTTTCGTCTCTCCCTCAATCTCTCCTATTATCTAAATTTTTTGCGGCTGTAGAAGTTGGCCAGCTGAATCATCCCATTCTGCTTGGTGCTGTAAACCACAAGAAACACACAAAGTAAAGCAGAGAGGTAGAGAGGTCGAAGGAGAGAGAGGTCGAAAGAGAGAGAGGTAGAAAGAGAGAGATAATGTGTAAGAGAGGTAAAGGTAGAGAGGTAGAGATAGAGAGGTAGAGAGAGGTAGAGAGAAAGGTAGAGATAGGTAGAAATAGAGAGAAAGGCAGAGATAGAGAGGTAGGGATAGAGAGGTAGAAGTAGTTAGAAAGGCAGAGATAGAAAGAGGTAGAGGAAGAGAGGTAGAGGAAGAGAGAAATGTAGAGTGAAAGGGAAAGGTAGAGATAGAGAGGTAGGGATAGAGAGGTAGAGAGAGGTAGAGGAAGAGAGAAAGGTAGAGAGGGGTAGAGGGAAAGGTAGAGTGAGGTAGAGAGAGGTAAAGGTATAGAGGTAGATTTGCAGTTTCTCTTGTTATGTCAGTCACTGACAGTCACTCAATTAGCCCATGTCAGCTAACATGCACAGGGGCCCTGACCTCCAGGGGGCCCACATTGATTTTGTTAGTGATTCTCACTCAGATATCATATTAACATTGCATAAGTCATGACAAAATGTGTAGAACTGCAGTAAATTTGCTTTAAAATTGCAAACATCCACCTAATGGCAAAATGTGTAGAATTGCAGGAAATGAGTGAGTGTAGATAGAGAGAGTGTAGGGTAGTGTATCACTCACACAGACTCCTGCAGGCTGCTTAGGAAGCTGTCTATCTGGTCCTGGGGTATCTCTCCATCCAGGTGGGCCAGGTAAGTGTACAGCCCTACGAACGTATCAAAGGGGATCATCGCCGCTCCACCCTCCTCATTCTCCGTCAGGATCTCACACGCATACTTCAGGGCACTGATGATGGTCTGAACACACACACACAGGGAGCACACACACACACAGGGAGCACACACACACACACACACACACACACACACACACACACACACACACACACACACACACACACACACACACACACACACACACACTTCAGAAAAGCCTGGGTCGCCATCAAGACAGTGCAATACTGCCATCATGTGGTATTTTCAAGCACTACACCATAGTTTCTCTGAAGACTGACAGACAGATATCGGAGCCAGGCACTCACCCCTCCCAGAGCGCTGCAGCCCAGGGCGAAGAACTGCATCCAGTGGATGTTGTCGTTGAAGTTCCCCAGGGCCAGCAGAGTGTCCAGCTGCTCTGAGGGCAGACACAGACCCTTCCACTTCTGCTGCAGCTCCTCCTTACTGATTGTCTCCTTCGGGGCCAGCTACATTCACAGGGACAGAGAGGAGGGAGAGGGAGAAAGAGGCAGAATAGATCCTCTTTTTTTATAACAATAGAAGCCAGCGACATACAGGTAGCGAAAGAGAGGTACCTTAACATCCTACCATAGAGGGGGAGAGGATGGGAAGGTATGTGCAGGACTTTCAGCACACCTGAGATAAATGTGTCAGTCAGTGAGTACCTGTTTGTGTAGGACCTTGAGCAGGCCTGGAGTCAGTCAGTCAGTGAGTACCTGTTTGTGTAGGACCTTGAGCAGGCCTGGAGTCAGTCAATCAGTCAGTGAGTACCTGTTTGTGTAGGACCTTGAGCAGGCCTGGAGTCAGTCCGGTATCAGTCTTCTGTGTGGCAACGGGCATCTCCAGCCTATCTTTGGCTGGCAGAGTGTCTCCTTTGGACAGGGCAGAGAAGTACCTGATAGAACAAAATAAAAATTTTAACGAAACAACCTTTTTATTTTACCCTGGCCATTATCCATGCTCAGCAACTGGGTAGTTACAATGCCACTGTCCTACCACCTGAACCATAAAAGCTGGGCTCTTAGTGGTACAGTCACATCCAGTGAGGCTAGGCTGTACTTACGCTGCAGACCACTGTAGTATGTCATGGGGTTGGGTTCTGATTGCAGCTTTGGTGAACTGTTTGAGAATGTCTGGTAGTTCAGGGGGGATGTTGATTTGCTGTTCACAGTACATAGTATCTGGAGGAGGCATTGCTGGGAATATATAGTGGATATGAAATGTTATTCATAGTTTTCAAGATGTGATAATGAATCTAACATTAGTATAAACTATAGCCAATGAATGTGCCTATCATTACAGCAGACAACATTGTAACAGACGAGCTAACGTTAGCTAGCCGAACCACACAAATGGGATGACAGCCTTAACGTTCAAAAGACATAAGATGGCTGACAAAAGTCGTATAATCAATTTACTTACAACAAAAACTCTTACCTGAACACTAATTGAATATCTTTCTTGGTGATAAAAAACCCCCCCAACCAAACAAGTAAGAGAGATAATTTGCTAAAATTATATAAAAAGTTGATTTGGTTTTAGTGATCGCCGAACTTCATTTTCAATCCATAGCAACTTAATGTTTGCAGTCAACGTCACATAGCAACAGGAACCCCCGATGATTGGACCAGAAAGAAGTCGTGACTTCGCCGCCAAACATGAGTTCCTCCACCGGGTTGCTTTGGGAACAGCGGCGTTCCAAACGCGTCATCATGCGTGTTCGTAAATGCGGAGTGCTGTAGAGCGTTCATCCGCTCGTAACGTCGGAGCTTTGTCAGATTGTCCGCTCGTAACGTCGGAGCTTTGTCAGATTGTCCGCTCGTAACGTCGGAGCTTTGTCAGATTGTCCGCTCGTAACGTCGGAGCTTTGTCAGATTGTCCGCTCGTAACGTGGACGCTCTGGCCAGGCAGGGTTGACCAGAGCCTTCTGACCTCACAACGGCAGTCCAGCACCCAAGCTAACGTTGGCTAGCTTGCAAGCTATTTCCATACACAAATGAAAGAACACCCCCAGCAGAGCTGGTTAGGCTGTTTTCATGTTATCTAGAGTGTTGGTGACTGTAACTGTGCTGCTGGGCAACCATTTAATTACGCTTTTTTGCCGACGTTTAGTGACACCGGCCATATTCGACTAAAACAGACAGGGAGAAGGCCTCGAACCCTCGAGCGCGCTAGGACTGTGCCCCAAAAGCATGCTCAAGCGGCAGAGTCGATATCCGCGCCTATAAACCCAGAGTCGTTACACTATGCATAAAGTCAATGCAGGTATTTAGTAATTATGTTAGGCAGTCTTATATATATAGGGAGGGGTCGTGGGAAAAAAATGCCAGTCCTGAAGACGTCCATTGGGTCCACTAATAGGGGACTAGTGAAGGTCCAGTACATTACTTTAGTGAAGAAATGTAAACTAAATGTAGGCCTATTTGAGTGTACATAACAGTTAATCTAATAATACTTGTGGAATATAAAAATACTTGCTTGATATGTTTTCCAGTTTCTTGAAATAGTTTGCAAATGCATCTTATTTCTATGTGAAAACTGAAATGGTCTATTCATTCCTTTTCCATTTTAGTAGACACTTATCCAGAGCAACTTACAGTAGTGAGTGTGTACATTTTCATACTGGTCCCCTGTGGGAATCGAACCCACAACCCTAGAAACTAAGCCACATCATCACAAACCACTTGATGTCTCAATGTACTCAATTACTGGATTGTACATAGTTTTAATTCATGGTGATGGAGTCTACAGGTATAAACCTAAATGACCACTTTATGTACAATACAGTAATGTACATTTACATTTAGTGGTTTGTAAGGATGGTAAATTAATACTGCACAAAAAGTGGTTGTTTTCCATGTTATTTGATTAAGAAAAACATTTAATTTGATGTGGATGTTTTGTGTCTTTGACCATAACTTTGCACCTAATGATGTAAAGGTCTGAGGACAGGGTTGTGTTCTTTCTGGATTCCATTAGAATGACATCACAGAGAAAGAGACAGGGTTGTGTTCTTTCTGGATTCCATTAGAATGACATCACAGAGAAAGAGACAGGGCAACAACTCTTACAACTATTCAATCCTCCAAGATTCTGTTCTCAACTATACAACTACCTTTTCTGGCAAAGTGGGGAGACAGATATTTTTGTTGTTGCCTGCGCTACAGAAGTCTATATCAGTCCGCTAATACTAGTAAAGACCCAGTGCACTACTTTAGTTCATTTCTTAATATATATATTTTATTCAGATTTTTCAGGGGGTGCTGCAGTACCCTCAGCACCCCTACTCCCCGCGGCTATGGCCTTATGGCAGAAGCTGTTCAGGGTCCTGTTGGTTCCAGACTTGCCGCATTGGTACCTCTTGCCGTGCGGTAGCAGAGAGAAGTCTATGGCTTAGGTGGCTGGAGTCTCATTTTCTTGGGCCTGACACCGCCCTGGATGGCAGAGAGCTTGGCCCCAGTGATGGTTCTGAGGGCCCATGCCAAATCTTTTCAGCCCTCCGAGGGGGAAGAGGTGCTGTCGTGCCTTCTTCACAACTGTGTTGGTGTGTGTGGACCTTGTTAAGTCCTTAGTGATGTGGACACCAAGGAACTTGGAAGATGGAGTCCCATGGATGTGGATGGAGGCGTGCTCGCCCCTCCGTTTCTTGTAGTCCAGGATCAGCTCCTTTGTCTTGCTGACATTGAGGGAGAGGTTGTTGTCCTGGCACCACACTGCCAGGTCTCTGACCTCCCTGTAGGCTGCCTCATCATCCTTGGGACTTCCTTACCCTTAACCAGACCTTTATAACTAAACCTTCTTCCTTGTTTATAACTAATATATTTATAATTAACCATAGCTTCTTGTTCCATCTGTGCCCTAACCCTTACCGTTTACATTTAAAACATCAATGGGTTGACGTCAGAGTTAGACGTCCCAATAATCCCATTTAGATTTTTCCGTTTACACATGGACAGCCTGTCTGCTCAGAAAAGAAACATTTCAACAAAAACTGTCATACCAAGGCAAGGAATCATCAACATCATGACTTTTATTATTAAACTGCTGTTTGAAAATACAAGTTTACCTTTATCACCTCAGACGAAAAGAAAAGCTAATGGCATCACTATTTGGTAACAGAGAATCAGAATAGACAACTGAAAAACAGACAGCAATAGGATCAGCCTCCACCCACCATACAACAAGCGTGATCTGACTGACTCTCACACACGTTCTGGCACAGAGGTTATTTCCAATTATGGTTATGATCAATCCCTTTCAGGTTCTAACTTGTATGAAGGGCTGTGTGTGACATTCAGCATGGCCGAGTTCTCTCCCTTGCATGCACACACACAACAAAACAAACTTACAGAGCGTATAAAAAAAACAAAATCAAGCAATCATGATGAAACAATAATGAGGTTTAAAAATAAAACACAGGTAATGAAACTTCTCCAAATGTGCTGATCGGTTTGAACTGTTGAAACTAGTTACTAGCTAGTTATGCCTCCCTCCTGCTCCTACCCCCCCATCCTGCTCCTACTACCACCCCATCCTGCTCCTACTACCACCCCATCCTGTTCCTACTACCACCCCCCTCCTACCCCCTAACCCCTCCTGCCCCCTCCATCCTCCTCCTGCCCCCTCCATCCTCCTCCTACACCCCCCATCCTGCTCCTATTACCACCCCCTCCCCATCCTGCTCCTCCCCATCCTCCTCCTACCCCCTCCTGCTCCCACCCTCCCCCATCCTGCTCCTACCCCATCCTCCTCCTACCCCTCCTGCTCCCATAACAACCCCCCATCCTGCTCCTACTACCACCCCTCCGACTCAAATCCATGCTCCCCGACAGATATAAAAATAAAGATCTGGGACAGACTGTCAACCCCGTCTCCACCTCCCATGGACAGCTCTAGAAGTCGCCCTTAGGCACAGATCTAGAATAAACGTACCCTCCCCAAATCCATCTAAGATGGACTGCGACACATTTAACCCATCATACAAACCCGGACAGTTCTGGAAGTCACAGATCTAGGATCAGTTTTTCCTCCCCAAATCCTAACTGTTACCCCACTGTCCCCTTTGCCCCCTCAGAGCACCGGTGGATAGACTATCTCTTGCCCCTCTTGTTTCCCACCGGGGGCTTCTTGAGCTGCAGCAGTGGACCTCCCGTGCCGAAGCCTGTGGCGGTAGGGTTGGACACGCCAAAAGTCAGGCCGGCAGACGCGTTGAGGCCGGGGTTACTGAAGTTAAACCCCGAACTACTGCTGCTACCAAAACCTGGAGGGAGAGGGGAGGGGAAGGAGAAGAGAAAGAACATGAGTTATTCATATTTAGTATGCTCACAGGGTGTCTGCTGAGACTCCCTGAAGAGAGCTTGCATGAGGTGAGGAGTGTGTGTGTGTACCTGCGCTCAGGCTCCCTCCCGAGGGCTTGCTGGCGGAGGACAAACCAAATGAGGCCCCCGTCGCAACCCCCCCGAAACCTGGACCCCCACCAAACACTGCAGGAGAGAGAGAGGGAGGGAGCCAAGCTTTAGTAAGACATTCACTAACTATGCTGCTACAACATGACAGAGGGAGAGAGAGATAGCTTAGCTTCCTGGACACACAGACACACTAACTATGCTGCTACGACAAGACGGAGAGAGCTTAGCTTCATGGACACGGGTGCGGATGCACACACACACAAACTGCAAGGGCGTGTGAGAAAGAGAGGGAGTTAAGCCTCCATAATGGCTCACTGACAAACAGGCTATACTGACGAGTAGACCAATGAGGAAAGAGCAGCTGGTATCCAATGAAGAGAGTAAAGCATTGAGACCCACACCATACCACAGCTACAGGCAGACTGTTGATTCAGCCCTAGATAGTGAAGAGCTCAAAAACTCAGATACATTCCCTAATACTGCCACCTGTCTTACACACGAGGGGGAGGAACAGAGGGTGAGGAACAGAGGAAGTTAGAGATAAAGATCAAGATAGTGAGAAAGAGGGGGATAGTAAAAGGTAGGAGGAAGAGAGGTAGATGGATGGGGATGAGACAGACTAACGTAAAAAGAGAGGTAGTACCTCCAAGGCCCAAGCTAGAGCCCACTCCTGAGGCAAAGGGGTGTCCCAAGCCAGACCCCAGGGGCGCCTGTCTCCCTGAGGCAGACAGAGAGAACATAGCTTACTCTGGACTACAGTCTGTTACTGAAGTCAAGTTCCCCCTCTCCTCTGCAACGTTCAGTGGTGGTATAGACTGTGTGTGAGTCCAAGAGTGTGAACAGAGTAACATCTCAGGACCCTGTGGATCAGTGGTTCTATATTACAGTAGTCTTCTCAGACTCTCCTCCCAACACTAACCTTATGGCCACATCAAAGTTGTTCCCCTTGATATACCTAATGACTACTGATAGGCTACTTATTAGTGATAATGTACCTACGTGACTGTGGATTGATTTTCACAAATCAAATGGTAAAGGGCAATTCCACGGTAACAGAGTGATGCTGAGGCCCAGCCAGAGCCCGGACTTGAACCCAATCGAACATCTCTGGAGAGACCTGAAAATAGCTGTGCAGCGATACTTCCCATCCAACCTGACAGAGCTTGAGAGGATCTGCAGAGAAGAATGGGAGAAACTCCCCAAATACAGGTGTGCCAAGCTTGTAGCATCATACCCAAGAAGACTCAAGGCTGCAATCGCTGCCAAAGGCGCTTCAACAAAGTACTGAGTAAAGGGTATATTTTTTAAATTAAATTTGCAAACATTTGAAAAAAAATCTGTTTTGTCTTTGTCATTATGCGGTATTGTGTATAGATTAATGAGGGGGACGGACTATGTAATCCATTTTAGAGTAAGGCTGTAACGTAACAAAATCAAGGGGTCAGAATACTTTCCGAATGTACTGTACTTGAAGAACAGTGCAGATGGTGGAAATTGTTAAGTCGTCCTTGTGCATAGAGTTGTATGGTTTGTTTAACTTTGCAATCATTGGTTTTTGTTTGACATCCATTTTGTAAAAATCTGAGTCTCATCATCACTCTAATCGTGGAATTTCCCTAAATTAGATGTTAGTGTGGTAGAACATGGCAGCTAGTACTTTCACTCAATCTCAGGGCACCAGTCTTGTTTCTTTTTAGCTGTTCTCAAATTGGATTTTAGAGTTGCAGCCTTCGCTAGCGTATTAGTTAATTCTCTTAAATCCAATTGGATTTCTAAAATTTGTGATTTACCAGTCAAAAAGAAACAAAGACAAGGTCGCTCCTTTAAAAACTGCTTTATTGTCAAATGAAAGCAATTCCACTTACATAAAAGAGACAAACAGTTAAAGGACACAACCGATTGTTAATTCCTAGCTGCTATGGTTGTATTTGATACGTTCTCCAAAATGGTTAGAGATTCCCAGAGTGAAGGAACTAGAATATGCCAGACTAAAATGCAGAGCAAACAATTATTATTAGTCAAGTTCCAATAGGCAAAATATTATATAGTGTCAGATATATGCATCAACAACAACAACCATTGGTTTATATATATATATATATATATATATATATATATATATATATATATATATATATATATATATATAAAAACTGAACGCTGATTGGCTGACAGCCGTGGTGTATCAGACCATATACCACGGGTATGACAAAACATTTATTTTTACTGCTTTAATTATGTTGGTAACCATTTTATAATAGCAATAAGGCACCTCAGGGGTTTGTGGTATAATATATTGTTTACCTTTATTTTACTAGGCAAGTCAGTTAAGAAAAATTATTATTTTCAATGACAGTCTAGGAACAGGGGCAGAACGACAGAGTTGTACCTTGTCAGCTCGGGGACTTGAACTTGCAATATATGGCCAATATACCACGGCTAAGGGCTGTATCCAGGCACTCAGCATTGCGTCGGGCTTAAGAACAGCCCTTAGTCGTGATATGTTGGCCGTATACCACACCCCCTCGGGCCTTATATATATATATATATATATAAATAAAATATGCCAAACTCTCCAGAACAGGCCCCAGTATTGCCATCTGTGTTAGTAAACTGATCCAGTAGGGAAACTACACCTCCCCAGCTAATACCACTAGTGTTGTACATACTACATCCCAGAGCAGCTCCCTGGCTCTATGTAGCTAGCCCTGAGTCCGTACACTGAGTGGAGGGACTGTCTCAGCCAGTCAGTCCAACCACCACCAGTCTTCTGATCTCATAGAAGCCCTCAAAAAGGCCCAAGACTCATCATAGTCCTGTTAGCCATCACTGTTACACTAACGGGAGTCTGCCATCTGCAGCAGCCCAATGAGTTCCAGAACTAATCAGAGTTCCAGTTCCACATTATCTACTCATTCTAGAATATTCCAGAGTGGTTCTGGAAGGTTAGCGTGAAAGGGTGGACAGACAGGTCAGTCCAGAGCAGCAGTTGATTAATCTAAGAGCACACATTGTCACTCAGAATACAGAAAAATACTGATTCTTGGCACTAAATGTTCCCACTGGCCTTCCCCAAGCAGTCAATACGAGCAGTTAACTGTCTCTCCCCTTGATAAACTAGTGAGTGATTGTTATAGATTTTATGTTTTGATGACTAAATGTTTGTACTTAATACTAAGAACATTCTATTCTGAAAGTGTATGCAATGGAGATGGGGTTGCAAGACAAATGGCAGTCCAATTAAAATGTGTGTGTCTAGATATTAACTTGGTGTGCAGAAGTATGACTTCATTTAGGGGGAGTCTGTGTGAACAAAGAATATTTTGATTCTACCAGACACATGCGAGAGGCCCGTCCTTGAGAAGAACCTCCCAACACCTCCCAAGTTTGACTTATTTGCAAAGATTGTGATAAGGCTGTGGGAAGAGACTATGTTCTTGGAGAGGGTGGGGGGAGAGGTGGGAATTTTGCATCTTTGTGTTTCAACATTGTACCATATAAAAGACTGTGTACACCTTTTAGAGCTGAGAGCTCTCCTGAATTAAACCATTTACTAATTGACCATTGTATTCTGGGCTTCTGTCTGTCTTATTTCAACCAGTATCTTACAACTACTGGGTAACAGACAGAGTTTGTTAAATTGATGTTCAGTTTGTGAACATTGAGAACAAAATTTCTATAACAGTGATGTAATACTGAATCCCTTCTATTGAAAAGAATAGATAATGAAACTAAAGAAAACTAGGTTCAGTCTGTACAGACGTTCACCAGCCCCTCTGCCATCTATTTACTGGAGCCAGCTAGGCCCGCATGGTAGACCACCCGCCAGTGTTAAGTAGTGTGTGCAGGAAATCCTGTTAAATCACAATCATTATCTCAAAAGGTTATTGTAGAAGGCACAGTGATAAATTCAAAGTTGGATGGACTGTCAGGTAGAAGTGTTTGTATTTAGACCAGGGGTGTCAAACTCATTCCATGGAGGGCCGAGTGTCTGGGTCCTTTCAATTAAGACCCAGACAGCCATGTGAGAGGAGTTCCTTACTAAATCAGTGACCCAGACAGCCATGTGAGAGGAGTTCCTTACTAAATCAGTGACCCAGCCGAGGGGAGTTCCTTACTAAA
This sequence comes from Brachymystax lenok tsinlingensis, assembly GCA_030435695.1. Classification (NCBI taxonomy): domain Eukaryota; kingdom Metazoa; phylum Chordata; class Actinopteri; order Salmoniformes; family Salmonidae; genus Brachymystax; species Brachymystax lenok. The sequence goes on from CM059814.1 coordinate 10,623,029, forward strand.
TCAGTGACCCAGCCGAGGGGAGTTCCTTACTAAATCAGTGACCCAGCCGAGGGGAGTTCCTTACTAAATCAGTGACCCAGCCGAGGGGAGTTCCTTACTAAATCAGTGACCCAGCCGAGGGGAGTTCCTTACTAAATCAGTGACCCAGCCGAGGGGAGTTCCTTACTAAATCAGTGACCCAGCCGAGGGGAGTTCCTTACTAAATCAGTGACCCAGCCGAGGGGAGTTCCTTACTAAATCAGTGACCCAGCCGAGGAGTTCCTTACTAAATCAGTGACCCAGCCGAGGAGTTCCTTACTAAATCAGTGACCCAGCCGAGGGGAGTTCCTTACTAAATCAGTGACCCAGCCGAGGGGAGTTCCTTACTAAATCAGTGACCCAGCCGAGGGGAGTTCCTTACTAAATCAGTGACCCAGACAAGCAGCCGAGGGGAGTTCCTTACTAAATCAGTGACCCAGACAAGCAGCCGAGGGGAGTTCCTTACTAAATCAGTGACCCAGACAAGCAGCCGAGGGGAGTTCCTTACTAAATCAGTGACCCAGACAAGCAGCCGAGGGGAGTTCCTTACTAAATCAGTGACCCAGACAAGCAGCCGAGGGGAGTTCCTTACTAATCAGTGACCCAGACAAGCAGCTGAGGGGAATTCCTTACTAATCAGTGACCCAGACAAGCAGCTGAGGGGAGTTCCTTACTAAATCAGTGACCTTAATTCATCAAAGAACAAGGGAGGAGTGAAAATGAGTTTGACATGTGCTATACACTGTCGGTCTAACTTTTAAGTGTGCATCAAGGCGCGCACACACACACACACACACACCATGGTCCTCATCTAAACCAGTTTGTTCAATCCCGCCCCAAAAAAAAAAAAAAAGTTTGAGGCTCATTTTTTGACACCTAATGGATGCCAGAACACTCACTTGGCAGCACCACATACTAAGATATGTTTTCTCAATAAAACCAAACTAATTCAGCTTCACAACAAAGCACCTTTATTAAAACTACAGTGAGGGGAAAAAGTATTTGATCCCCTGCTGATTTTGTACGTTTGCCCACTGACAAAGAAATGATCAGTCTATAATTTTAATGGTAGGTTTATTTGAACAGTGAGAGACAGAATAACAACAAAAAAATCCAGAAAAACACATGTGAAAAATGTTATAAATTGATTTGCATTATAATGAGGAAAATAAGTATTTGACCCCCTCTCAATCAGAAAGAGTTCTGGCTCCCAGGTGTCTTTTATACAGGTAACGAGCTGAGATTAGGAGCACACTGAAAGAGAGTCCTAATCTCAGCTTGTTACCTGTATAAAAATACACCTGCCCACAGAAGCAATCAATCAGATTCCAAACTCTCCACCATGGCCAAGACTAAAGAGCTCTCCAAGGATGTCAGGGATAAGATTCTAGACCTACACAAGGCTGGAATGGGATACAAGACCATCGCCAAGCAGCTTGGTGAGAAGGTGACAACAGTTGGTGCGATTATTCGCAAATGGAATTAACACAAAAGAACTGTCAATCTCCCTCGGCCTGGGGCTCCATGCAAGAGCTCACCTCGTGGAGTTGCAATGATCATGAGAACGGTGAGGAATCAGCCCAGAACTACACGGGAGGATCTTGTCAATGATCTCAAGGCAGCTGGGATCATAGTCACCAAGAAAACAATTGGTAACACAGTACGCCGTGAAGGGCTGAAATCCTGCAGCGCCCGCCAGGTCCCCCTGCTCAAGAAAGCACATATACATGCCCGTCTGAAGTTTTCAATTAACATCTGAATGATTCAGAGGACAACTGGGTGAAAGTGTTGTGGTCAGATGAGACCAAAATGGAGCTCTTTGGCATCAACTCAACTCGCCGTGTTTGGAGGAGGAGGAATGCTGCCTATGACCCCAAGAACACCATCCCCACCGTCAAACATGGAGGTGGAAACATTATGCTTTGGGGGTGTTTTTCCTGCTAAGGGGACAGGACAACTTCACCGCATCAAAGGGACAATGGACGGGGCCATGTACCGTCAAATCTTGGGTGAGAACCTCCTTCCCTCAGCCAGGGCATTGAAAATGGGTCGTGGATGGGTATTTCAGCATGACACTGACCCAAATCACACGGCCAAGGCAACAAAGGAGTGGCTCAAGAAGAAGCACATTAAGGTCCTGGAGTAGCCTAGCCAGTCTCCAGACCTTAATCCCATAGAAAATCTGTGGAGGGAGCTGAAGGTTTGAGTTGCCAAACGTCAGCCTCGAAACCTTAATGACTTGGAGAAGATCTGCAAAGAGGAGTGGGACAAAATCCCTCCTGAGATGTGTGCAAACCTGGTGGCCAACTACAAGAAACGTCTGACCTCTGATTGCCAACAAGGGTTTTGCCACCAAGTACTAAGTCATGTTTTGCAGAGGGGTCAAATACTTATTTCCCTCATTAAAATGCAAATTATAACATTTTTCAGATGCGTTTTTCTGGATTTTTTGTTGTTATTCTGTCTCTCAGTGTTCAAATAAACCTACCATTAAAATTATAGACTGATCATTTCTTTGTCAGTGGGCAAACGTACAAAATCAGCAGGTGATCAAATACTTTTTTCCCCTCACTGTATATATTCAAATAGAGACTGAACCCAAAGACATTGCAGCCTCCAGGTTCAGTTATTCAAGGGATTCTAGTCTAGAGTCTGTCTGGGACAGATTTGAGAGCTGTGAATGAATACCCAGTGAGTCCCACCTTTTGGTCTCCAGTAATCTGAGCACTCTACAGTTCTTTACTAATCCTTCCTTTTAGGTCCCATCCCTCCTTGTTTCCAGTAGAGGAAGACGCCTCACTGAGCTCATGTTACGTGCTTCTCTTTTAAATAAATAAATAAATAAATAAATAAATAAGAGAAAGAGAGAGCATAGCCATCTGAATATAAAAATCGTTTGGTGGATGCTTAGGTTTGTTCCATTTCACACATACACAGAAATGTGTTTTTTGCATATCCCAACTCTCCCTGAGACCCTCAGAATAGTCACAGCCAGGGAACGCCATTATCAAGTAGGAATTCCATTATCAGACGCTCTAACCGCTAGACTACCTGATAAATAATGGTTGCTAGGTTTATGGACAGGCGTTTTCAACAAACAAGCTAGAGACATTTTTGGTAACTTCTGACACCTATAGCGCCAAACCACAGGAAAAAATGACTGAAAAGGGTTTGGCACTGGCTACATTGCTTTTCATTCTCCTCTTTCTCGCTCTCCCCCTCAGTCTCCCTCTGTCATACTGAGGGGTTGGTAAGGTGAAAGGTCAAATATGAAGGGTCAGGGTTCTAGAACTTGAAGGCGGAGTTCACACCTGGGCCGGGCTGCTGCTGGCTCAGCGTGGCTGCCATGGCGACCGCTGCTGCGTTAGGGACACTGCCGAATGGGGCAGGGCCGATTGTGACGCGTGTGGCGCTCTTCCACTTCTTACTGGCCGCCCGCTTGGACTCAAAAACATCCGTGGAGTCCTCCAGGAAGGCCCGGCGGTATCCCAGGTACAGCTGCTTCAGGATCTACCACAGAGGAAGAACCTCAATCCCTTCATCTACACACACCACGGAGAACCTCAATCCCTTCATTCTAAATATTTAATTTCTGTATCTCTTGGTGATTTGTCAAGGTGATGCTGTTAGTGGCCTGTAGGACTTACCTTGACGTTCTCGTGTACTGACTGGAGCTGAGCAGCCAGACAAACAAACGTCTGGTACAACTTCTGCATGGCCAGAGACAGATCTACACATGCAGTATAAAGAGAGAAACACACCAAAACACAGAGTATGAATAGTCAGGAGACCTGTTGTGTGATCCACTGCCCTGTGTAGAGGTGATTCTCACCCTGTTGTGTGATCCACTGCCCTGTGTAGAGGTGATTCTCACCCTGTTGTGTGATCCACTGCCCTGTGTAGAGAGGTGATTCTCACCCTGTTGTGTGATGTGTGATCCACTGCCCTGTGTAGAGAGGTGATTCTCACCCTGTTGTGTGATGTGTGATCCACTGCCCTGTGTAGAGAGGTGATTCCCACCCTGTTGTGTGATCCACTGCCCTGTGTAGAGGTGATTCTCACCCTGTTGTGTAATGTGTGATCCACTGCCCTGTGTAGAGAGGTGATTCTCACCCTGTTGTGTGATGTGTGATCCACTGCCCTGTGTAGAGAGGTGATTCCCACCCTGTTGTGTGATCCACTGCCCTGTGTAGAGGTGATTCTCACCCTGTTGTGTGATGTGTGATCCACTGCCCTGTGTAGAGAGGTGATTCTCCAGCTCCTCTATCTGCTGTCTGTACTGCTGCAGCTGGACCTCAAACTGATCCACTAAACACCGGAAATAACTACACACAGACAGACAGAGAGACAGACACAGAAAGAGAGAGAGACGCAGAAAGAGAGAATGACAGAAGAGAGAGACAGGATTCAACTTATTAGGGATGAAATGCAGTTCATGGATCTATGTGATTCTAAAGCAGAAAGTGCTGAGGTGAGTTCAGGGGAGCTGTAACAATGATAGGAGTACTCCCTCATAGGGAGCTGTAACAATGATAGGAGTACTCCCTCATAGGGAGCTGTAACAATGATAGGAGTACTCCTCATAGGGAGCTGTAACAATGATAGGAGTACTCCCTCATAGGGAGCTGTAACAATGATAGGAGTACTCCCTCATAGGGAGCTGTAACAATGATAGGAGTACTCCCTCATAGGGAGCTGTAACAATGATAGGAGTACTCCCTCATAGGGAGCTGTAACAATGATAGGAGTACTCCCTCATAGGGAGCTGTAACAATGATAGGAGTACTCCCTCATAGGGAGCTGTAACAATGATAGGAGTACTCACTCATAGGGAGCTGTGTTTTCATGTTGGAGTCCAGGGGGAGTCTTCTGAGTCCGTAGAGCAATGTCTGCATTCTTCAACTCCTACACACACAGAGAGAGAGAGACCCCCAATATCAAGGCCAGCAACACTAAGGGCAAATTAGTTTTGATCCTGAATTCCTTAAAAGGACAATGTGACTTCAGCGTGTGTACCAGCGCAGCCTCCATCTTCAGGTGACCTATAGCCAGGGCGTTTCTCTGTAGTCCCGAGGCGCTGACAGACAGCAGCTGTTTGAGACTCTTGATGTCGTCCTGAACCTTCAGCATGGCTTTAGAAGACATCCTGCTGATCTCCTCGTGAACCTGCTTCTGCTCCTTCACAAACTTCCTACAGGACGGTAGAAACTCACACATCAACACTATGGATATTCATGACCAAAGACAGTGTTAGAGGTGTGCACAGACACACGCACATGACAATGCACGACTTCTTCACTTACTGAAAATGGTCTACATCCTGACAGATGACTGGAGGCAAGTTTTCGTCTTTCAACGCTTTACTGTCCCTGAAAGGGAGAGCGAGGAACCCATTACGGCAAACATAAGTAGCAACTGCAGCGGAATCTTATTGGTCCAGACAGGTGTCAGTCAGTAGTACTTACTGTGGGCTAGCCCCTAATGATTTGTCGCTCTTTTTCTCTGAGGAACTGCTGAAGTCAACTCCGCCCAGTCCAAGGCTGGGGGCCGTTGAGATCGCCGTCGAGGTAGAGACTAGGGAACCTAATGTCAACCCCCCTGAACCAAGAGTGGTCTGGGCCAAACCTGGAAACACACACGAGGGTTAACACAAATAAACATGATGACACAAACACACACAAACAACCTTGCAAATGTGTTCTTCCCATACAAACCTAACGCTAACCCCAGTCCTCCCAGAGTGGACTGGCCCAGACCTAAGACCAATACATAATCAGAGAGGTGTGACACACACACACACACACACACACACAAACCCACACACACCATTAGTGTAAGAACAAAACGGACAGATCATACACTACCTCTAAATGAGGATAGTAGTGAAAGATAGAGAACAGACAGATAGATGTAGTTAACTAACCAGTAGGAGTCATGTTAGAGAACAGACAGATAGATGTAGTTAACTAACCAGTAGGAGTCATGTTAGAGAACAGACAGATAGATGTAGTTAACTAACCAGTAGGAGTCATGTTAGAGAACAGACAGGAACCCAACGATAGACCTGTGGATGGGGCTGTACTCGCGGCCACACCCCCTAGGTTGAGAGCAAATCCTGTGGCTCCTTGCTGTGGAGCGGTGGAGGTGAGGATGGAGCCTAGCGTCAGTCCTGCCCCTGTGGGGGCTGAGGAGGCTGCAGGGAGGGAGAAGGGTTGGGCCGAGGCAGATGGTTTATTGAAGGCCATACTGAAGCCTGTGGTAGGGGCTGTAGAGGCTGCTGGGGCACCTGGGAGAGACCAGGAAAGAGTGGGGTTAAAGGTAGATTCAACCGTATGACAATCAACGGTTTGTCATGCCAAGACTCAAATTGGGATCAGCCAATGGTAGACGTGGACGTCATGCCAGAAAATTCACCTAAAGTACAGCTTTTAGTTGGTGCAGCAGCACCTGTAGCGAAACCAGAACAACTCCATAACTACAATAATCACCGACACAAACATCTATGTGATATCTGTGCATTTCCTTGTGCATGGGTGAAAGAAACATCAAGCATGAGGCAGGTCTGTAGAGGGAGAGAGACAGGCAGTAGTAAAAACATGTGTACCTACCAGAGGCAGGAGTGTTAAAGGAGAACCCCCCAGTAGGTTTCTGTGCGAACAGGGACCCCCCCAGGCCCAGAGAAGAGGTGGTAGTGGAGGCTGCACCACCCAGAGTAAACCCACCCGTACCTGCTGCCGCTGGGGTACTAGAGAGGGAGGTGAGAAGTACAAAACATTGCAAATATGCCTCACCTGTTATATATATATATATATATTTATATATTGCAGTTTTTATGTCACTGTCACAAACAATGTATATCTGTTTTGATGTTTAATGGGTACAGTAAGGATGACATAGCAAGCCCCAAGTCTAAAACCCACACTGATTACAAACAATCACACAGCCTCTCTCTCTAGCAAACACACACGTTCATTAGAGAACCACAAGTAGTTGATGTATCCATAACACATGTGGTAGCTAGCAGTTGACCACAGCGCTGTTACATGACACATACGAGTCATTGGACAAAGGAGTCTTCTGTATGAGGGTGTTTTGTGGTTCTGTACGGTTTTGGAAGCATGGGGTCCTTATCTTTCATATCAGCTTGAAATCCTTTTCTAAAAACCAGGTTGAAGTGATACACCTTTGTAGGGTTAGGATTCCCACATGTCCACGTTACAGCGCTTGTTAAGTGAAAACCTACGGAAGACAGACTACCTGTGTGCAAATTAGGAAGACAGACTACCTGTGTGCGAATTAGGAAGACAGACTACCTGTGTGCGAATTAGGAAGACAGACTACCTGTGTGCGAATTAGGAAGACAGACTACCTGTGTGCGAATTAGGAAGACAGACTACCTGTGTGCGAATTAGGAAGACAGACTACCTGTGTGAATTAGGAAGACAATGTGGACTACCTGTACTAATGAGCTATCTGCGTTTCTGAACGTCTGTGTAAACGGAAGACAGATGCCACAAATATGTTGTCACTGAAAAATACTGTCACTGCAACAGTTAACAGTGTACACTAAATGTGTATTTTTGCATTTGTGAAATGATTGATGTGATATTAAAGTAGAGGGGTATTATGTTTCTAGAACCGTACCGCAATTGAGAATCGACTCGCGTTTAGATGAGTATTTGGCTGTTTTGGCGTCCACTCCAGAGTCAATTCGGCATTTAAACACAGCATGTAGCTAAGGAAGGTCCTTGGACTAAGTAGGAACGGTATGCTATTTTAATCTAATATAGTTAGTTAGGTAACTACTTAACGTCACCATTTTGACAGTGAGGTTTATTACGATTACTACTGGATAGATAACGTTTGTTACCAACTGGCTAACTAGGTAGTTAACTATCCACGCTGGGTAAGTTAACCGCGCTGTGTCCACATGGCTATGCCGGAGGTAAATGACCGTGGCTAACACGTCTTACCTGGCAGTGGCTCCAAACGAAAACCCTCCGACAGTGTTTGTGGATCCAGACCCGAAATTAAAGCCTGACATCTTCTTTTAACAACAGGCCAATAATGTTCATCTAACTTTTGTTAGTCGATTGTTCACTAGCAATCAACTAGCTTTGAGATACAAACACCAGCGTAGAGGCCCAGTCTGACACACTGGTGTTAAGAAATCATGGTAAACTAAACCAAAATAACCACTAAGGTTATTCGGCTATTTCAACTCACACGCCTAGTAACGTATAACATTTTGACAAAGATCTGAAACTTAAGTCATTTATGCACAACAACAGCAGTAAAATGTATCCGTTCCTTCTCGCCGGGTGATTTTTCCGCGCTTCACCCGGAGTGTAGCGATATTTTCCGACTCCATCGGGATACTGGGAGAGTGACGTCTGGACGGTCATGTCGTGACATCTAGCGTTTGATAGTGATAATGACCACGATGTACATTTCTCATAATGTGTGTGAATATGTAAAAAAAAAAAAATATATATATATCTTTGCTACTTTTAGAACGGGTTTTAACATATGTGTGTGTTAATAAAAATTACAGCAGAATGGGAAAGTAAAATGGCAAAGAACGTACTCGGACTTGACTCGAAACAACTGGGAACTCGGAAAAAGAGGTCAAATCAGGACGTCAGTTCTCTTCACCTCGGAGCTTTAGAAAAAGGCCTGAGGTCGAGTTTGGTGACCGGAAATCAGAGCTCGTTTTTTCCCCAGTTCCCAGTTGTTTTGAATTTACTGATGTCTGAAGTCAGAGTTTTCCGAGTTCCCAGTTGTTTTGAATTTACTGATGTCTGAAGTCAGAGTTTTCCGAGTTCGCAGTTGTTTTGAACGCGGCATTACTAATCACTGGTTAGAAACTACAGTTCCCACAATGCCTGGTGCGTTTGTAGTCCGTGGCGGAGAAGTACGCCCAAGCAGGAAGCGCTGTGAAGAACCGACATCTAGCTTCTACTGAAAACATACACAATCGTGAACGCTCAACGAATGCCGGTAACAAAGTTGTAAAAAAAAAGCTATCAAATAACATCAGCTTGGCGCACCTTGATAGTCGATGTGCGAGCCATATCACCGGTCAACTGTTTATATCGTTGCTTGCACTGACAGCTGTCAGCGAAATGGAACATATCCGAACGCCAAAGGTAAGACAGCTAACGTTAACTAACTAGCCTAGCTATTATTCTACCACCCAGTAAAACATTTAACATGCATGTTATCTAGCTAACAATAATGACTTGCTATGCAATAACGAATAGTGCGTTGACAGTGGTGCCCGAATAGATATAGGGTAATATTGCAGGGGTGGCTGGTTAGCCAGACGGCTATCTAATGTGTGTTTAGGGTCGCGGAGTAATGTAATCCGTTACATGTAAGGGATTACAAAAAAAAAAAAGGTAACTAATCAATTACGTTACCAGCAGATATTGTAATCAGATTAAAGACTTTTGAAAAACTAGAGAATAACTTTTAAATTCAGAAATGATGACATCAATGAAAAAATGAATGACAGAAATCAATGACATTCAAATCAGCGTTGAAAAAAGGCACAAGTTTAAGTTTGTTCCACTTGAGCGAGTCTGACCTTAAATCAGAGACAACTATGTTTGATGGATCGCGGGGGAAAAAGCAGGAATAGGCTTTTGTAGGCTACAGTCCAAGCTATGTCTTCCAATGGTCCGACTACTGTCGGCATCCAAAGATTATCCATCTTGAATAAACGCTTGGAGGTTAGGATGACAGCAGTGGTTTAGTCTACGGCGTTATTTGTCACATGTGCCGAACACAACAGGTGTAGACCTTACAGTGAAATGCTTACTTACGAGCCCTTATCCAACAATGCAGTTGAAAAAAAAAAGACCCAATAAGAAGTAAGGGATGAGAATAACAGATAATTAAAGAGCAGCAGTAAAATAACAATAGCGGTGCTATATACAGGGGGTACCGGTACAGAGTCAATGTGCGGGGGCACCGGTGTCGAGGTAATATGTACACATAGGTAGAGTTATTATTGTGACTATGCATAGATAAAAAACAGAGAGTAGCAGCAGCGTAGAATGGGTGGGGAGGGGGGGCAATGCAAATAGTCTTTGTAGCCATTTGATTAGCTGTTCAGGAGTCTTATGGCTTGGGGGAAGAAGCTGTTTAGAAGCCTCTTGGACCTAGACTTGGTGCTCCCGGTACCGCTTGCCGTGCAGTAGCAGAGAGAACAAACAGTCTATGACTTGGGTGGCTGGAGTCTTTGACAATTTTTAAGACCTTCCTCTGACACGGCCTGGTATAGAGGTCCTGGATGGCAGGAAACTTGCCCCCAGTGATGTACTGGGCCGTACGCACTACCCTCTGTAGTGCCTTACGGTTGGAGGCCGAGCAGTTGCCATACCAGGCAGTGATGCAACCCATCAGAATGCTCTTGAGGGTGCAGATGTAAAACCTTTTGAGGATCTGAGGACCCATGCCAAATCTTTTCAGTCTCCAGTGGGGGAATAGGTTTTGTCGTGCCCTCTTCACGACTGTCTTGGTGTGCTTGGACCATGTTAGTTTGTTGGTGATATGGACGCCAAGGAACTTGAAGCTCTCAACCTGCTCCACTACAGCTTTTTACCAAAACAGAGGCGGGTGGCCGTTATTGTTTCATCTGTGGATTTGCCCCTTAAACAGCTGCATATTATCAAGATATCAAAGTGTCACCAACACAAAGGTAAACAATAGGCCTATAGCAAATGCAGCCTCTGTTTTGGTAAAAAGCTGAGGGATGGGCCTGGAGAAATGTAACCACTCTCAGATTAATAGACAGAGCTATGGATGAAAGGACTGACCCTCCATGATATCAAAATTATTGTTTTAACCATGTTATGAGGCTATACAGTGTTTGTTTACATTTACAATGTTTACAAACATTGGAGAAAAACAAGCATGTATGTATGTATGTATGATATATGGGTTTTCACGGAGTGACAGTTGAACTAAGCTCATGAGGCATTTCTAAGTTATATTCTTCAAGAATCAATGGATTAACATTAACAACATATTTAAGTGACGTTTGCATTACATTTGGGTTTTAAAACATGATCCAAGGTCAAATAAATGCCCCCTATGCGAATCAATAGCAAAAACTATTCTGGGTGCTGCAGTAAAAGTGTTGTAGGGAATACTATGTACAACAAGATACTGGGGGCAGAGACTGCAGACGGGAAACACCTGCAGGCAACCACACCCACCCTTTCACCTGAACAGAAGAAGTCTGTCTGTGATGTGGTTGTTTTGTTCAGGTGGAAGGGTGGGAGGTGTTGTCTGCAGGGGTGTTTCCCATCTGTGCTATTTCGGACTCTGCCCCTAGAACCCTGTTTGATCTCTCAAAGCACACAGACAGTCAGCCCCTGATATTTGGTTCATGGTTGGACTAAATTGAATCATGCAGATATCCGGACCGGAGCAAGGAAATATAATGTATTAAATTGGGACGGCAATGCACTTAGGATAAATGGTAAACAGAACAGACCGAGTCATCAGCTTGACTTAAGGCCCGTCAACATCCGTTTCCTCCCTCATCCTCTTTCCATTTCCTTTAGTCTATATACACACACACACACACACACTAACTTCTGTTTTATGTTTTCTGCCTGTCCTTAACTGAGCTGACTGATTGCCATCCTGTGGAGTTGCCTAGCGCCGCACTGGTTGCTGGGAGACAGAGAGAAACCTTTTCAAAGAGAGAGAATAGGCTATTTGTCTATATTCAGTCAAGTATTCTAAATGATCTCATTAAAGTGAGACAACCTACAGGGTGTGGAGACAAAAGGTTCCAGAGTTAAGTTAGCCTAGTTATTCATCTAGTAACCAGTCAGTCTGTTCTATTCTGGTCTCACTGACTCTATGTTCTACTGACGTTGAAGCTGTGGCAGTGTTAGCGAGAACACGGTAGTAGGTATTTTCCAATACTAATGCGGTATACAAGGTGGTATACAAAGTGCATGGTATTTTCCAATACTAAAACCATGTAATTACTACACCCATGTAGAGAACCGTGTCAGGAAACAAGCTGCGTATTGGGTTTTATTAGCAGCACAAGGCTTTGTTTTTTCCTTTACTGCCCCCTACAGGGGGCCGTCATTGTAAATAAGAATTTGTTCTTAATTGACTTGCCTAGTTAAATAAATAAAAATAGGGACAGTTAATTTTTTTCTTGGATCTGTGTGTTTGAGTGAACGAGGGAGAGAGATGGAAAGGGGGGGAGAGAGAGAAATAGAAACAGTAACAGTGCGTTCATGTGTGGGAGCTGAGATGAGCTGAGGGAAGTTTATTGAAATTCCAGTAACAGGTGACATGCAGGTCACAGCCACTCCAAAGCTCTTCTATATACACAGCTGTAATTATAATTCACAGCCTTTCTTCTGGCTAAGTAGCTAATGCTCTGCTTGTTAAATAACTGACAACAAGTACTGTGTCTGACACATCTATATAGATTGACAGCTGCGTATCCTATTTCATTTCTGTGTGTGTGGGTGGGGGTCATTGTTTACCTGGGTTCTAACCGTTGTTTACCTGTGTGTGTGGGTGGGGGGTCATTGTTTACCTGTGGGTGGGGGTCATTGTTTACCTGGGTTCTAACCATTGTTTACCTGTGGGGTCATTGTTTACCTGGGTTCTAACCGTTGTTTACAGGGGTGGGGGGTCATTGTTTACCTGGGTTCTAAGCGTTGTTTACCTGTGGGTGTACTTGTGCAGGTGGAGCAGGTGCGCTCTGTTGGACCGCTTCAGTAACAAGTCGACCAGCGGGACGCTGCACCTGACGGCTACACACCTCATCTTCGTGGAGAGCAATGCCGCCGCCGCACAGGAGATCTGGGTGAGAAGGACCTTTATTCAATATCTCACACAGAGCTCTGAATTCAGATTGCAGGATTTCCTTTAGCTCCTGCTTGACACACACATCTACAGTGTACTTTGACCCATGCGTGTTTGATTGTGTGGGTGTGTTGTTGTCTGTCTAGCGGTGAAAGAGAATTACTGTCGAGACACCGTGGGAATCGGGTTCAGTCTTCCTCACGTGACAACTGTTGCTACAATAACCTGCCGGCCCAGCCTTGTCTCCAGTCGCCTTGGTAACCTGTTGACAGTGCTAGGTGGAAAGGGAAGGAGGGAGAGATCGAAGAGAAGGAGAGGGAGTAGGAATGGCCTAGGTTGAGCAGCTGAATCAGGTGTGTTGGTTGGTGCTGGGCTGGAGCCTGGAACACAAGTCTGGAAACCCTGTTGCTCTTCAGGGCTTTCAGTCACATCTCTGGTTTATGAAGTTAGTCTACAGTGTGATTTCAGCAGAGAAACTGCTGCCAAAGTTCATACACATTTCCTTCCTCTTCTACTGTTGAGCACAGGGAAAGTATGTGTGTATGAGTTAATTTGGTAGCTAGCAGTCAGTCAGCATTTTAAGTCTCTCTCTCCAAGGAGCTTTATTGGCATGGGAAACATATGTTTACATTGCCAAAGCAATGTATAACGTTTACATTATGTCAGGATATGTTATTGTTAGCCATCAGGGATTCTCTGGGAGGAGAAAAGACAGTCTGGTACGAGTCAACATGACAGCCGTGAGTTGGGGAGGAGTGAGCACTTTGGGGTAGAGGTCAGGTCAGATGAAGTGAGGAAGAACAGAAATCACTAAGGTTCTGAGTAGCAACAGAGATGCATTGGCTGTTCAGATGTGGAGGAGGAGACTCAGCCTAGGAGAAAGGGTTAAATATCAGTGTGAATGTCTTCTGCAGCTGTAGCGACCCAATGGGTGAATAAACTTGGTTTGAGCTTTTATTAAACATCTGTGAGTTTTAATAGGTTCATTTAGAACCTAACAAAGGTTTGGGAATCGCTTCCTTTTTAGGTAGTGTAGAATTTAGCGTCTCTTTTCTGGATGTTGATCATTAGTGTGAATTGTCCTAATTCTGCTCTGCATGCATTATTTGGTGTTTTACGTTGTGCACTGAGGAAGTTTTTGCAGAATTCTGCATGCAGATTCTCAATTTGGTGTTTGTCCATTTTTGTGAATTCTTGGTTGGTGAGCGGAACCCAGACCTCACAACCATAAAGGGCAATGGGTTCTATAACTGATTCAAGTATTTTTAGCCAGATCCTAATTGGGATGTCCTTTTGATGGCATAGAAGGCCCTTCCTGCCTTGTCTCTCAGATGGTTCACAGCTTTGTGGAAGTTACCTGTGGTGCTGATGTTTAGACTGAGGTATGTATAGTTTTGTGCACTCTAGGGCAACAGTGTCTTGATTGAATTTGTATTTGTGGTTCTGGCAACTGGACCTTTTTTGGAACACCATTATTTTGGTCTTACTGAGATTTACTGTCAGGGCCCAGGTCTGACAGATTCTGTGCAGGAGATCTAGGTGCTGCTGTGGGCCCTCCTTGGTTGGTGACAGAAGCACCAGATCATCAGCAAACGGTAGACATTTGACTTCAGATACTAGGGTGAGGCCGAGTGCTGCAGACTGTTCTAGTACCCCCCAGCACTGAGGAAATATGTTTTTGTTTTTCACATAATAACCGAACACTTGTGGTTTGTGTACATGGATTGTATAATGTTGTTTTCCCCCCAACACCACTTTCACTCACTTGTCTCTCTCTCTCACACACACACACACACACACACACACACCACTGTCTGTATTTGAATGTTCTGCTAGTGATTAACTATGCTGATGAATGCACATTTGAATAACTTCCCAGGATTAAAGTCCCTATAGAGTTGTGGGTTATCTAATATGCATTCACACACTGCTGGCATACAGAAAGATATATGAGGATCTATGCTGATTGCGATGATTTGTAGAAATGACATCAGACTGAACATGTCCAGTACCTAGGCCTTGTGTCATGGTCAGTCTATCAGGTGTCATGTCTGTTTTGTGTTCCCCTCCAGATCCTGCACCACCACATAGCGTCAGTGGAGAAGCTGTCGTTGACCACCAGCGGTTGTCCTCTGGTCATCCAGTGTCGTAACTTCAGAGTGGTCCACTTTGTGGTCCAGAGAGAGAGAGACTGTCACGACATCTACAGCTCACTGCTCAGACTGCTACGACCAGGTACCTAATGTGTGTCTGTGTCTTTGAGTGTCTGCAGGATTCTTGAGTCAAGTGAAGTTTCAAAAGAATGTTCACATTTTCTCTCTCTCTTCCCCTTCTCCTCTCCATCTCCCTCTTCTCCTCTCCATCTCCTTCCCTCCCTCTCTCCTCCTCTTGCCTCCACATTCTCCTCTCCATCTCCTTCCCTCCCTCTCTCCTCCTCTTCCCTCCACATTCTCCTCTCCATCTCCCTCCCTCCCTCTTCTCCTCTCCATCTCCTTCCCTCCCTCTCTCCTCCTCTTCCCTCCACATTCTCCTCTCCATCTCCTTCCCTCCCTCTCTCCTCCTCTTCCCTCCACATTCTCCTCTCCATCTCCCTCCCTCCCTCTTCTCCTCTCCATCTCCTCTCCCCCTTCTCCATCTCTCTCCTCTCTGCCTCCTTCTCCTCTCCATCTCGCTCTCCCTCCCTAGTATCCTATGAGGAGCTCTATGCGTTCTCCTACAACCCCAAGCAGAACGAGCAGCAGAGAGAGGAGGGCTGGCAGCTCATCGACCTGGGAGCGGAGTTTGAGAGGATGGGCGTCCCCTGCGACCAATGGCAGCTCACTGACGTCAACAGGAACTACAAGGTGTGGGGGGGGGTCAATCAGTAGTAAATGTTAGAGGCGTTGGCCCTGTCCAGAAACAACCCTTTGGTGTCTCCAGATCTAATGGAATAGGATTGATTGGATGTTTTTCAACCTATCCTATGTAATATTCCCTCTCGTTGTGTTGTAGATATGTGAGACGTATCCCAGGGACCTGTATGTGCCCATCACAGCCAGTAAGCCCATCATCCTCGGCAGCTCCAAGTTCAGGAGCAAAGGACGCTTCCCTGTCCTCACATACTTCTACCAGGAGAAGAAGGTACCACATAACCCTTACCCAGCTTCCTCCTAACCCTTACCCAGCTTCCTCCTAACCCTTACCCAGCTTCCCCCTAACCCTTACCCAGCTTCCTCCTAACCCTTACCCAGCTTCCTCCTAACCCTTACCCAGCTTCCTCCTAACCCTTACCTTACCCAGCTTCCCCCTAACCCTTACCCAGCTTCCTCCTAACCCTTACCCAGCTTTGTCCTAACATCTTACCTACATATAACCCAGTGGAGGCTGCTGAAGGGAGGATGGCTCATAATAATGGCTGGAATGGAGCAGATGGAACGGCATCAACCAGTTGGAAACCATGTGTTTTATGTATTTGACACCATTCCACTGATTCCGCCCCAGTCATTAACACAAGCCCGTCCTCCCAATTAAATTGATATAATCCCTAAAACATCGTCAGGTATGTGTGGCCTAATCGGTCTGTTCGTCTCTGCCCCCTGCAGGCAGCGGTGTGTCGGTGCAGCCAGCCTCTCTCTGGGTTCAGCGCGCGATGCCTGGAGGACGAGAGCATGCTGCAGGCCATTAGCAAAGCCAATCACAACAGCCGATTTGTCTACGTCATGGATACCAGGCCCAAGGTACCCAATCCCAACATGGCTAGTTAGCTCCTCCCACAGAAGTATGTGGACATTCTCAGTCCCTCTGTTTGTTTGTGTTCATCACCCTTCCTCTCTGCAGTTGAATGCCATGGCGAACAGAGCAGCTGGTAAAGGCTATGAGAATGAAGATAACTACTCCAACATCCGCTTTCAGTTTGTGGGGATCGAGAACATCCACGTGATGAGGACCAGCCTACAGAAACTACTGGAAGGTTGGTACGCTCAAACTCACTCACTCACTCACCCACCAGACAGACACACACTCAGACTCCCTCTACCTCTCTCTCTGTCTCTCTTAGTGGTGGGAACTCGTTCTCTGTCAGTGAATGACTACCTGCTGGGCTTGGAGAGCTCTGGTTGGCTACGACACGTCAAAGCTGTGGTAGACGCCGCCATTTTCCTCACCAAGGTAAGGCCACGGGCCTCCAATCCCCTTCTGCTCTTCAGATCTAGTTAGTCGCACTGATGTTGGAATGGGTTCACTGGACTACATCCAACAACTGTTACATGTTTTGATAATGACAAGGGAAGTGCTTCACCTTTCACTCTCTCACACTTCCATTCAAAGGCTTTATTGGCCTGGGAAACATATGTTTACATTGACAAAGCAAGTGAAATATATAATAAACAATGAACAGTAAACATTACACTCAAAGGTTTCAAACGAATAGAGATATTTCAAATGTAATATTTTTTATATATATATATATATCTATATATATTATATATATATATATTTTTTTTTTTTTCACCTTTATTTAACCAAGTTCTCATTTACAACTGCGACCTGGCCAAGATCAAGCAAAGCAGTTCGACACATACAACACAGAGTTACACATGGAATAAACAAACATACAGTCAATAACACAATATAAATATCTATATTCAGTGTGTGCAAATGAGGTAAGATTAGGGAGGTAAGGCAATAAATAGGCCGTAGTGGCGAAGTAATTACAATTTTGCATTTAAACACACAACTTCCATATCATGTCTATATACAGTGTTATAACGATGTGAAAATAGTTAAAGTACAAAAGGGAAAATAAATTAACATAAATATGGGTTGTATTTACAATGGTGTTTGTTCTTCACTGGTTGCCCTTTTCTTGTGGTAACAGGTCACACATCTCTCTCTCTCTCTCTCTCGCTCCCTCTCTCTCCCCCCTCCCTCCATAGGCAGTAACAGTAGAAGGAGCCAGTGTGTTGGTCCACTGTTCAGACGGCTGGGATCGGACAGCCCAGGTCTGCTCTCTGGGAGCTCTGCTCATGGACCCCTACTACCGCACCATCAAAGGCTTCATGGTAGGTCTGTGTACTACCGCACCATCAAAGGCTTCATGGTAGGTCTGTGTACTACCGCACCATCAAAGGCTTCATGGTAGGACACAACACAACTTCCCTATGCCTGTAGAGATGGGTAAAAGGAATATCATGCCATCAGGAACTC
Source organism: Brachymystax lenok tsinlingensis (assembly GCA_030435695.1). NCBI lineage: Eukaryota > Metazoa > Chordata > Actinopteri > Salmoniformes > Salmonidae > Brachymystax > Brachymystax lenok. The sequence goes on from CM059814.1 coordinate 10,641,083, forward strand.
TGTTCTCTCTCTCTCTGTGGTTCAGGTCCTCATAGAGAAAGACTGGATCTCATTTGGACACAAGTTTGCAGACAGATGTGATCAATTGGATGGTGACCCCAAGGAGGTGTCGCCAGTCTTCACACAGTTCCTGGAATGTGTGTGGCAACTCACGGAACAGTTCCCCCAGGTAGGTGTGTGTGTGCCAGAATAGTCACCACATAGCAGCCATGAGTGATGATGATGATGATGATTATGCCTACTCTTCCTCAGGCGTTTGAGTTCAATGAGTGGCTGCTGCTGCAGATCCATGAACACGTTCACTCCTGTCAGTACGGGAACTTCCTGGCTAACAACCAGAGACGGAGAGAAGAACTGCAGTGAGTAACACACACACGCACTCACTCACGTACAGAAGAATCCATAGTACACACGCACTCACTCACGTACAGAAGAATCCATAGTACACACACACACACAAACACACATACACACACAGTATACATACTAAACTCTATCTTCTCCCGCCAGACTTAAAGACAGGACTCACTCTCTGTGGGCGTTTCTGTTGAGTGAGGGGCAGAACTACCTAAACCCCGCCTACTGCCCCGCCTACGCAGAGACACACCCCGTCCTAGAACCCTCCACCCTGCCCTGCCACCTCAAGTAAGATCTAGTGGTTTATCTCTCTCTCTCTCATCCACTCTACCCTAAGCATTCGTCCTCTTTTCTCTGTCCTTCCCTTAGCTTTGTTACTCCTCTCTCTCAATCTGTCTCTCTCTCTAATTTCATTCCTCCCCCCTCTCTCTGTCAGGTTCTGGAGGAATATGTATCACCAGTTTGATCGTTCCATGCACCCCCGTCAGTCTGTCCTGAAAAACGTTCTCACCCTGAAAGAGAGCAACCGCCAACTGGAAGACGCAATAAAAAAACTGGAGGCTGTGAGTACACTCCTTGTTCTCACTCTCTCTTTAGCGCTCTCACCCTCTCTCTAGCTCTCTCATGACCTAATTTAACCCGGTCTCCTCTCTGTCCCACCAGAGACTACAGAAGCATGGCATCAGCCCCCCCACCCCGGACACCCAGGCCCCACCTAAAGACCAACGCACCCTCCCTCTCCCCACACGGCCCCACTCCCTCATCCTGGGAGCCCCCCTCAGCCGTAAGGAGGCGCAGCATCAGGAGGAGGTGGGAGAGGAGGCAAAAGAATGCTGCAGTGACACAGAGCGGACAGTAGAGGGAAGCAGCGGTTCAGAGCGCAAGGAGAGCTACGGAGACCTGCAGGGGACATACGGGGCTAAGGTGGAGCCCGCTGTGGTCAGCCTGGAGTTTGGAGTGGCCAGCATGACCTGCTGAGGCATTGTGGGATTGGACTGGAATGGAGGGAGAGGGAGGGGGGGGGGCCTGAGTGATGCAGTGACTGAAGGAGGTGTGTCTGTGAGTGCGTGTGCGTTGTGTTCGGCCATATTCCTATGAGGGTGTACTGTATGCCTGTAATGTACGTCTCTGTGGAAAGAGACATTATGGCATTTACTGCACTTAGGCTGTTTTATGAATGTTGAAAGCACTAAAGAGAATAAATTAAAAGATGAAACCATTTGTTCTATGTATTATTCAACTCAGTAACTAAAGCGCTGTAGGACTGTCTGCTCTGATCTCTTGATGTGTAAACCATCAGATCCTAGCCGATCCGTTGTGAACATCCCATATTTAATGTTCTCAATATTGAGATCCTCCCAACGGGACCACAGCCAGGTACAGATTTTAGTCCTAAAACTCTTCCATCCTCTGTCAAATCCAGATCAACTTTGGATAACCCTGTTTTAACATGTGGATGGCATGATTCCTCTTTAATCTGAATGATGATGGTTGCTGCATCATGTCCTACTCCAACATTCAGCCATGGACATGGAATTGATGAGATAATCCCACTGGCTCTCTTGCATTGATTGGATAATCCAATTGGTTACCTCTGTCTGACTGGATGAGGTCATGACCCCATTTTGAAGTCATTGCCATGGTAACTCTGGGGTCATGGAACACGAGGGGTCACACGGGGTCAGCAGAAGAGCAAGGAGGCTGTGTGTGAGACAGATTTGACAGGCTCTTTCTATATACTATCAGAGTTATTGACCAGTCAGGCCCAGTTTCTAAGAGGAGACACATCGGCCTTCAAGATGTTCCAGACAGTTCTAGACAGTTTTCAGACCATGTTAAATCGGTGAAAACAGCCATCGTTCCCTGACATCCAGCAGGTGGTCGCTATAACACACCGTGGTGACAGCAGTCAATAAGACAGTCTCCTGTTGGACTAGCCTAACAGACCCCTGGCTACTATCACTATAGGACTAGACTAACAGACCCCCGGCTACTATCACTATAGGACTAGACTAACAGACCCCCGGCTACTATCACTATAGGACTAGACTAACAGACCCCCGGCTACTATCACTATAGGACTAGACTAACAGACCCCCGGCTACTATCACTATAAGACTAGACTAACAGACCCCCGGCTACTATCACTATAGGACTAGACTAACAGACCCCCGGCTACTATCACTATAGGACTAGACTAACAGACCCCCGGCTACTATCACTATAGGACTAGACTAACAGACCCCCGGCTACTATCACTATAGGACTAGGCCCTCCTTGATTTCCCTTGGCCCACGGGACCAGTGGAGCCTCACTACAGAGTAGTGTAGTTATACTATGGCCCATGCCGAGAGAACAGGACGTTGCTGTCCCCCAGCAGTCGCTACAGTGGTGTAACGTGATTAGACAGGCTGGAATGGGCTGGTACAGCTGGACCTGTACCATTTCTGTACGATCCCTACGAACACCATACTGGAGGAACGCCATGTAACCTCACACTCACTAGGTTACAGATGGTGTGTATGCTCGTTTACAGTTTTTTGAGCTGCGTTTTTGTGCATTTTAGAGTGTGTGTGAGTGTACTTGCTCCTAAACTGTTTATGAACACACATGAGCAGTGAACTCTTTTCACCAGGTCTCTACAAACCTCAATGAAGACACTCAGCAGCTATTTTCTGCTACCAACTCTCACAATCTCCCGGCGGAATTAGACGTTCATCCATGTTAATCAAACGTCAAATTTTGAAGATGTTCCAAACCGTTAAATTTCGAAGTGTTTTAAGTTGAGGCATTAACTCTGAACGGTTAAGGTTTGAGATGGGCTTAATTTTTTTTCTATTGCTGGATTCAAACTTGCAACCTTTTGAATCAGAGGCCAATGCTTACGCCCATCTCTGTCCACAACAACCTAGCCAAACCACAATATTCTTGAAAGTAACAGCGCTCACCGTTGCCCCTAGTGGCCGGTTTCCACTTCATCTCCCAACGTCCTCTGACATGGATGGGCATCAGAAACTGACTTGTATCATCGGTGACCTGGCTGGTTTTATTCCTAGCCTGGGTAGCTGATTGTCTCTGTATTCACTAATACATTGTTGGCTTCTGAAGACGGCTACTCTATAGTTGTGTGTCAGCTTTCTGTAAAGACCAGCTAAAGCCCTGTGGCCTGAGACGAAGAACTCCTTGTTCTATAAGAGCTCTGGAGGTCATTGTTACTAAACACACACACAGACACACACACACACACACACGCTGTATTTGCACTCTCACTCCATCAATAGTGTCTGGTGAAGGGTTGGACTGCATAGACAAGACCTCCACACACTTCTCCCTCTCTTTCTGCGTGGTGAACTGGGCCTCCTTAATCCATTTCGCACCGTTGTACTTTACCTTCCATTAAACATGAACAGGTATTTTACACTACATGTTTCCCCTACCGTCTCCCAGAGCACGCCAACATTCTTCCATGTTCTATTCCCCAGCCAGCCATGACACTACAGAGGTACACACACTCACACACACCCACGCACCAAGTATCTTCATGTTCCCTTTTCTTGCTCACATTTAGACCAGCCCTGACATGGCATAAACAATATTTTGACTCAACTGTACATGTGTTTTAATATAGGAGTGTGAAATAAAGAGCATTCGAAAAGTATTCAGACCTTTTGACTTTTTCCACATTTTGTTATGTTACAGCCTTATTCTAAAATGGATTCCTCATCAATCTACACACAATACCCCATAATGACAAAGCAAAAACAAGTTTTTAGAAATTTTAGCAAATTTCTTACAAATTAAAAACAGAAATACTTTATTTACGTGGTATTCAAACATTTTACTATGAGACTCAATTGAGCTCAGGTGCATCCTGTTTCCATTGATCATCCTTGAGTTGTTTCTACAACTTGATTGGAGTCCACCTGTGGTAAATTCAATTAATTGGACATGATTTGGACAGGCACACACCTGTCTATATACAGTTATACAGTGTCTTGGGAAAGTATTCAGACCCTTTGACTTTTTCCACATTTTGTTACGTTACAGACTTTTTCTAAAATGGATGTAACGTAACAAAATGTGGAAAAAGTCAAGGGGTCTGAATTCTTTCCGAAAGCAATGTATGTGTGTGTACTTATTATGTCACAGTGTGGGGATTCTCTGCCAGTTCATAAGATGTAAAGCTGCTCTCTGTTCATTACAGGAACTACATAACACAAGGAGTAATCCTGGGGGAGTACACACACACAGGTTTAGTCTAATCCTGCCCCAGACACATTGGGGAGACAGTCCTCTTGGAGCCCCTACCCCCCCACAATCCTCATTACAGGACACCTGGGGCTACAGAGGGGTGACCAGTGTGTTTTCTGTCTGCATGCACATGTGTGTGTTCTTAATTCTGAATTAGAAGAAGGCTTATACTTAGTGTATAGCACACCTTTCAGAGCGGAGGACATGACCTGTTAAATCCCTCAAATCTGTCCTTGTCTGTCTAATAAGTTTTTGGGGCGGCAGGTAGCCTAGTGGTTAGTGTTGGGCCAGTAACTGAAAGGTTGCTGGATCGAATCCCCGAGCTGAAAAAGGTACAAATCTATCGTTCTACCCCTGAACAAGGCAGTTAGCCCACTGTTCCCCGGTAGGCCGTCATTGTAAATAAGAATGTGTTCTTAACTGACCTGCCTAGTTAAAGGTTAAAAAAAGGTAGATATCAATAACATGGCAGTTCATTGCCCTGATCCATCCAACAACCATTACCATGCCAACCACTCACACTCCACTGTGCTTCAGCCTATCAATGGATTGAGTCTTTGGTCTGAACACATTGTCTCTCTCTCGCACGCACACACACAGTAACACTCTATAATGTCCTCTAACTGTCCCATGTAGTGACGAGACCTACCCAGGGGGCCTGTGACAAAACACTAAATGAGAGAGAGACAGGGAGTAACATACTATTTTCACAACCACATGAACTGTATACAACAACCTTGGTTCAGTTCAACCATGGAAATATCACTTTTCAAGTGTGTGTCTCAAATGTTCCTGTTCCAGAAAGACAAACGGACAGTAAACCCTACTTGACCTGGTAACATGGCATCCAGGCAGGCAGACAACTTGACCTGGTAACATGGCATCCAGGCAGGCAGACAACTTGACCGTGTAACATGGCATCCAGGCAGGCAGACAACTTGACCTGGTAACATGGCATCCAGGCAGGCAGACAACTTGATCTGGTAACATGGCATCCAAGCAGGCAGACAACTTGACCTGTTAACATGGTCTCCAGGCAGGCAGATGACTTGACCTGGTAACATGGTCTCCAGGCAGGCAGATGACTTGACCTGGTAACATGGCATCCAGGCAGGCAGACAACTTGACCTGGTAACATGGCATCCAGGCAGGCAGACAACTTGATCTGGTAACATGGCATCCAAGCAGGCAGACAACTTGACCTGGTAACATGGTCTCCAGGCAGGCAGATGACTTGACCTGGTAACATGGCATCCAGGCAGGCAGACAACTTGACCTGGTAACATGGTCTCCGGGCAGGCAGGCAGACTTGACCTGGTAACATGGCCTCCAGGCAGGCAGACAACTTGACTTGGTAACATGGTCTCCGGGCAGGCAGGCAGACTTGTCCTGGTAACATGGTCTCCAGGCAGGCAGATGACTTGACCTGGTAACATGGCCTCCAGGCAGGCAGACAACTTGATCTGGTAACATGGCATCCAGGCAGGCAGACAACTTGACCTGGTAACATGGTCTCCAGGCAGGCAGGCAGACTTGACCTGGTAACATGGTCTCCAGGCAGGCAGATGACTTGACCTGGTAACATGGCATCCAGGCAGACAACTTGACCTGGTAACATGGCCTCCAGGCAGACAGACAGACAGACTTGACCTGGTAACATGGCCTCCAGGCAGGCAGATGACTTGACCTGGTAACATGGCATCCAGGCAGACAACTTGACCTGGTAACATGGCCTCCAGGCAGGCAGACAGACAGACTTGACCTGGTAACATGGCATCCAGGCAGGCAGGCAGACTTGACCTGGTAACATGGCATCCAGGCAGGCAGACAACTTGACCTGGTAACAAGGCATCCAGGCAGGCAGACAACTTCACTTGGTAACATGGTCTCCGGGCAGGCAGGCAGACTTGACCTGGTAACATGGTCTCCAGGCAGGCAGGCAGACTTGACCTGGTAACATGGCCTCCAGGCAGGCAGATGACTTGACCTGGTAACATGGCCTCCAGGCAGGCAGATGACTTGACCTGGTAACATGGCCTCCAGGCAGGCCTAGGTCAGCTATATCTATCAGAGTTGGCTGGGAAAGAGCGTAAGTTCTGCCTCAACGCTTCACTATGCGGAAGCCCTCGAGTGTGTGTGTGTGTGTGTTGGTTGCCCCCAGTGTGTGAATGCAGACATTGTTTGATAGCAATGAGGTGGAAAAGGGATCCCGTGCCTCAAAGCTAGGAAAGAAGAGAGGAGATGATGGAGGGAAGAGAGGCGCTGAAAGTAGGTCAGGTGCTTAGAGAAAGGGGGGATACCTAGTCAGTTGTACAACTGAAGGCATTCAACTGAAATGTGTCTTCCGTATTTAACCCAACCCCTCTGAATTAGAGAGGTGCGGGGGGCTGCCTTAATCGACATCCACGTCTTCGGCCCCCGGGGAGATAAGGAGGATTGGAGGAATAGAAAAATAATACCCACAGAGCTCATCTAGGAAGGAGAGATGACTTAGAATCTGTGGAAGAAACACATTTGTTGAGAGTGACAGCACGAAACAGAATCTGTGGAAGAAACACTTGTTGAAGTGAGAGAATGAAACAGAATGTGTGGAAGAAACACATTTGTTGAGAGTGAGAGGATTAGGTAATATGCTATGCACAGAGGCATGTCTGCAGTCTGGTGTGTGTGTGTGTAAGAACATTAGCAATGCTGAAATATTTATCTAAATCTACTTTATCCTCTAGACACCACTGATCAGCAGATCTGCTCAAATCCTACATCTCTCTCTCTCACACACACACACACACACACACACACACACACACACACACACACACACACACACACACACACACACACACACACACACACACACACACACACACACACACACACACACACACACACACACACGTTTATGAACACACACACACATTTAAAAAAAACTAATTACACAACTGAATCGAATCTTCTCATCTAAGTGGGATTTGAGAGGCTTAGTTTTGTTTACTTAAAGTTTTTAAATCTGAATACACACACACACACACACACACACACGCACGCACATTGTTGTGTAAGTTCTGCATCAGTCACACATTCATAAGCAAACACAAGCTCATTTGTCTCATACTATTGAAATCTCTCACAAAAACCTACACATAACCGCAAACACACAACCACATACACACAACCACATTCAGCAGTGCAGCACAAGACAGTCTCCCTCTCTCTCTCTCTCTCTCTGTCTCACTGTCTCACTGTGATGGGAGTATTAAATCTGGGGCGTGAACATAGATAGATAAATAAATAAAGGAGAGAAAAGAAGAGAGGGATCCATAGTGCTGGTGGGATGGGGAGGGAGGGAGGAGTATATTGAGGGTGGAGGGCGAGGAGGGGGAGAGAGAGAGAGAGGTATGGGCAAGCCGCCAACGCTGACGAAAGCTGCTTAGCGCAACCAGTTGCCATGGATACAGTCAGGGGCAGCACCTTGTGTGTGTGAGAAAAAAGAGAGTGAGAGAGAGAGAGAGAGAGAGAGAGAGAGAGAGAGAGAGAGAGAGGAAGGGAAAACCAACAGGCAAGCGTCAGACAGAACCAGTGAGGAAGCGAGAGAACACCAAGCTGCAGGACAGAGAGAGAGTGAGAGAGACAGAGGGAGACAGCCAGAGAAAAAGAGTGATAGAGTGATAGTGATCGCTAGAAGATGGAGGTTCAGTCAGAATGCGTTGAGCCTCCTCCACCTCCACGCGATCCCCAGCCGCCAGGGAAGATCAACAAAGCAGCCTTCAAGCTGTTCGGAAAACGACGCTCCGGAATGGCCGGATTCTTCTCTTTCAGGAACAAAGGGGTCAACAGGAACGTAAATTCTGTGAATGTGAATTCTGTGGGCGCGACTAACGAGCTCGTCAGGAGTAAAACGCATGACGGACTAACGAGCTTGGAACCAGACAGACAGAGAGGGGAGGAGTCCGGAATATCAGAGGCGGGACAGGTGAGGTCTCTCAGTAAATCACTGAGCTTCTTTTCACTGCTCAGACGAGGAAGTGTGAGAGCCAATGAGAATACAGGGTTTGGGAGAAGGGGGAAGGGTTTAAAAGGCTTCTTCAGTAGTATGAAATGGCGGCGGAAGGAGAACGTGACAGAGGGAGAGGGGGAGGTAGCGGAGGTGAGAGAGGGGGATGTGATTCTAACGGAAGAAGTGAAAGACATCACTCTGACCCTCGAACCCCAGCCCCGCCCGCCCCAGGAGGATCATGGTAGCTCGGAGGCTGAGCAAAACACAGAATCGGCAGGAACCTCTCGCTCCAACAACGCCACGACACCACTCACACACTCAATCGCCTTGACAACAAACCTGTCAGAATCCCTCTATACGCCATCCCCCTCCCCTCTCCGCACCGTCCTCCACTCAAAACCCAAAACGTCAATTTCCTCTGTAACGGCCACCCCCCCTCTGGATCAGTGTGACCCCCCCTCCGAACCCTCAGTGGACCGGCTCTGTTCAGTACTCTTCACTGACGTCACTTCACTCAAGAGCTTCGATTCACTGACGGGGTGCGGTGACATCATCGCAGACGCAGAGGAGGAGGGGGCAGGAAACGGGGGAGGAGGAGTAGGAAGTGCTACTAGCAGTAGCACTAGTAGTGGGGAAGGAGGAGGAGGAGGAGGAGTACGAAGCTCCATTTCTAGCCATGTCACCCCTTCCAACCCTACCTCCACCTCCGCTGCTGCCTCTGCCCCTGCCCCCCTCCCTGCCAGGGCACGGCTGATGCCCTCTCACTCTGCCCCGACTCAGCAGCCCTCTGGCAGCGGCGTGGTGGCCTACATGGGGGGTGGGGAGGAGATGGCCAGCCCTGACGGGGTGGATGACGCAGACATGCAGGGGCTCTGGCACATGCTCCCCTCTGGGGGAGAAAACTCCCCCGCCTTCCTCCGATCCAACTCTCAACTGGCTCCCACAAGGGGTACAGAGCGGAAACCCACCCAGGTCAAGTCTCTGGGACTCAGCAAGATCCCTGTAGTGGGTGGAGGAGGGGGAGGAAGGGTGACTAAACTCCCCACTCATGCCGCTTGCCAAACCTCCTCTCCCAATGAGAAGGAGACGAAGGAGGAAGTCCCGCCCCAACAGGATGTCCCGGCTCTTAGGGATGAGGGCTACTGGGATACGCCCTCTGCAACCCCCATGGCAACGCCTGACAACGGCTTCCTGCGGAACCAGAGGCTTGGCCTATCATGTGACAGCTGCTCTGGCGATGCACTCTACGACCTCTACAACGAGGAATTGGACAGATCTGACGACGAGGAAGAGGAAGAATATCTGACGAGTACTCCTTCCACCTCCGCTTGTGAGTACAAACTCAGCCCTCTGGCCCGGACTACTCCTTTCTCTTCCTCCTCTTCCTCTTTCCACTCGATGAAGGGAAGCACTAGCCTTCCCCGCGAGTCCAAAATCCCTCTTAGTGTCAGACAGACCACAGCCCCTCACTCTGTGAGCCAATCAGCTCTTTCCTCTGTCCACGCAACCGCTCCTCCCTCTGACACACCCACCCATGCCCCTCCCCCAGCCCGGACCAGAATCCCTGTCTCCAAGGTGCCAGTCCGTCGCCCTGGGAACAAGGCCGGCAACGCTACACAAGGGCCAGCCCCCAGGAAGTAGCTTTGGACCAAGCAGCCATGAACTTTGGTGTCTTTCGACTTAACCTGTGTACACCATCACTGGTCTTATGTGTAGACATTGCTGGACTGGTGGGTTGTGGAAGGCATCAGACAATGATAGACACTGGAAATGAAGTGAGAAGAGCTCTAACCAACACTCCCATTGGATCCTAGTGGGTCACAAGAAAACTAAAACTTTGGGTGGCAAAAAAAGTTTGACATATTGTAACCACTGAACATAAGTGCTCAACATCACCGGAGGTGTGTGTACAACATCACCGGACGTGTGTGTTCAACATCCCTGGAATTATGTGTTCAACATCACTGGAATTATGTGTTCAACATCACTGGAATTATGTGTTCAACATCACTGGAATTATGTGTTCAACATCACTGGAATTATGTGTATGGGACAAGAAACTTGGCAACTCAGCGCTTCCTGACCTGATATGTAAACTATGGTCATATAAATCAACTGCACTACACACCGCTAGGAAGGACCAGAGCACATTTAACACCTCTAGGAAAGACCAGAGCACCTTACACACCGCTAGGAAGGACCAGAGCACCTTACACACCGCTAGGAAGGACCACAGCACCTTACACACCGCTAGGAAGGACCACAGCACCTTACACACCGCTAGGAAGGACCACAGCACCTTACACACCGCTAGGAAGGACCACAGCACCTTACACACCGCTAGGAAGGACCACAGCACCTTACACACCGCTAGGAAGGACCACAGCACCTTACACACCAATAGGAAGGACCACAGCACCTTACACACCGCTAGGAAGGACCACAGCACCTTACACACCGCTAGGAAAGACCACAGCACCTTACACACCGCTAGGAAGGACCAGAGCACCTTACACACCGCTAGGAAGGACCAGGGCACCTTTACCTTTTCTCTTCAAGTATTTTTTTCTAAAACATAGATTTTATATGATACAACGTGTTTAATCTGACGCTGGCCTAATCTAATTAAACAGTTTGGAATGTGTCATCATCTAATCTGTAACTAATTACCTCCTAATCCCAGTCTCCAATCCTTAATCTGTATCTATGTCATGCCATTTAGCAGACATTTTCATCCAAAGCAATTAACAGTAATGCAGGCTGGTGGGAGGAGATTTAGGAGGACAGGCTCATTGTAATGGCACAGAGTCAAACATGTTGTTTCCATATGTGTGATACTATTCCATTGAGCCCATCCATACATATTATTATTATATTATTTTTTATGATGGGTGATCCCGGGAATCAAACCCACTATCCTGGCGTTGCAAGCGCTATGTGCTACCAACTGAGCTACATTGGACCGCTGTCTTCTGAAACCTGGTTGTACTGCTGACTATTTTTCTCCCAGTGCTAAAGTACCAGTGGATGGCAGTGATGACAACATTGCTAAAAGCAATCAGAGAGCATGTATGAATTTTTATTCATTAAGGTGTACATTCACCTTGCCAGTGAATGTAACTAAGAAACGTCCCTAAAACATAAACACACACAAGGTCCTCTGGACCTGATGGACTCCACCACTCAAACGAGCAACTACTGTACTGTGATGACCTTACACAGCCGCACTGCAATCTGGGAAAACAGCTGCAGGTTCAATCTCTCTGGGATTTACAACCATAACAAATCAACTAATGGAAAACTGGAAAACTAACTGAACACTCTCGCTGCATGAGGTGCCTGGAACACAAGGCACTAGGATCAGGGAACACACACACACATTTTAAATACTTAATTTTAATCCACCAATCAAATTTACAAAAAAAAGATCCAAACACTTCAAAAGTCCCTTTTATGCATGGTACTCAAGGGTACAGAAAGCAGCTCGTTCTCCAACAGCTAAGCTGCCCAGAGCAGTACCTAGCCAATTGCTTTGACCTAGTTTTTGTCAGGCCCGCAATCTGGAAGCCACACACCGCAAGCCTGTGTACGTGGCCTAGACTGCCAAATATCAGGGCCACCAGCTTGCACCTCCTCCCGAGGCTGTCCAAGCGTGCCACGAGGGGCTGGTACTGAAGCAGCTTCTCGGCAAACACACACACACACACACCACGTCAAGAACTGTCTTTCCTATCAACCCTGGATTACTTTCTTCTCTACCAGGACACATTAATACAATGGTTTTTTTTCTACTGAGTACTTCACTAGTTTTCATACTCTTTTTATAAGATAATGTTCCATGAGATACCGCAACCAACCTTGACTGTGAACACACCAGCTACTTAGTGGGCCTTCGTTTTTGTTGTGTGTGTGGGGGTGGGAGCCAAAGCTTGCCTGTGGCATACATTCAGGAGTATACTTCACCCCCCCCCCCCAATCCCGAAATCAGGAGTACACTTCACCCCCTATCCCAAAATCAGGAGTACACTTCACCCCCTATCCCAAATCAGGAGTACACTTCACCCCCTATCCCAAAATCAGGAGTCCACTTCACCCCCTATCCCAAAAATAAGGAGTACACTTCACCTCCCATCCCCAAATCAGGAGTACATTTCACCCCCTATCCCCAAATCAGGAGTAACCTTCACCCTCCATCCCCAATTGTATACACGCTCTTCATCCCTCGTCCTGCTGTTATTCTATACCATCAGGAGTTTCAGACCTATAGACAATGAGATCTGAATGCAGCATGACGTCACTCTTAGCCTTACATCTACCTACCTGTCTGTCCATCTCTCTGTCTTTCTTTTATTCCTTCTGTTAATGGTGTGAACATCTTTGTTTTCTTTCACTCTGTTAATGGTGTGAATATCTTTGTTTTCTTTCACTCTGTTAATGGTGTGAATATCTTTGTTTTCTTTCCCTCTGTTAATGGTGTGAATATCTTTGTTTTCTTTCACTCTGTTAATGGTGTGAATATCTTTGTTTTCTTTCACTCTGTTAATGGTGTGAATATCTTTGTTTTCTTTCACTCTGTTAATGGTGTGAATATCTTTGTTTTCTTTCTCTCTGTTAATGGTGTGAATATCTTTGTTTTCTTTCACTCTGTTAATGGTGTGAATATCTTTGTTTTCTTTCACTCTGTTAATGGTGTGAATATCTTTGTTTTCTTTCCCTCTGTTGATGGTGTGAATATCTTTGTTTTCTTTCACTCTGTTAATGGTGTGAATATCTTTGTTTTTTTTCACTCTGTTAATGGTGTGAATATCTTTGTTTTCTTTCCCTCTGTTAATGGTGTAAATATCTTTGTTTAATGAATAAACCGCTGTGTTCGCACTAATAGAGACAATTCTGGCTCAGTGTGTTGGCATCCATTTCAGTCGCCTGCTAGTAGAGACCCCCCCACCCACACAGGAGGAGGAGGGAGGGGGATGCTGTTGTTGCTCTGCTGCAGTGGGGGGTGATGTGGTTTTTGTGTGTGGCTCAGAGAGCTACAGCTGCTGATGGATATACAACTCACATCGCTTGTTCCTCAAGAAGACATCCAAATGTAATATTGATTGTTAGATTGTATGGTCTTTCTGAGACTGGCTGAATGGTGAAGTTGGGAGAGAGACACAAAGAGAGAGGCTGGCTGCAGCTGATACAGGCTTTCTGTCAATATGGAACCGGGCAAGTGTGTGTGTGTGTGCATTTACTTTAAGACCCCCCTATCTGCTTACAGTAAGTGTGTGTATGCGTGAGTGTGTGCGCGTGTGTGTTTGAGTGTTGAATATAGATGGGAGGGAATGTCTCTTTTTGTAAGTTTTCTTTGTCATTGTTAGAGAGGGATGCACGTGTTGCTGGAGAAAGGATGTATTTGTGTGTGTGTGTGTGTGTGTGCATGCCTTTGTAAGGCAGGAGGATTTGGTGCAGTGTGAATCCCCTTTGTAATGGTGCAGAAAAAATACATCTCCCCTCGTTCTCCCCTCCTTCTCGTTCTCCCCTCCTTCTCTTTCTACCACTCTCTCCCCCTCGTTCTCCCCCCCATCTCTCTCTCCCTCTCCTCCTTGTTCTCCCCTCCATCTCTCTCTCCCTCTCCTCCTCGTTCTCCCCTCCATCTCTCTCTCCCTCTCTCTCCCCCTAGTTCTCCACCCCATCTCGCTCTCCCTCTCTCTCCCCTCGTTCTCCCCTCCATCTCTCTCTCCCTCTCTCTCCAAATCGTTCTCCCTTCCCCCTCTCTCTTTTTCTCCCCTGCATCTCTCTTCCCATCTTCTTCTCCCCCTCCCTCGCTCCCTGCAGAGTGTAGTTTATTTAAAAGCATCAGGTAATACCAGATCAAAGCTTCTCATGATGAAAGAGAGAGGGGTCTGTGTGTGTGAACATGTGTGTACGTGTTTGTGTGCATTTGTGGTGGGGTATAGACACGGTTGCTGATCTCATCTCCTTTTGGTTTTCTGGGAAACCTGGACTTTGACTCCACTCGCACACACACTCGCACACACACTCGCGCACACACTCGCGCACAGACACACACACACACACACACACTGTGGGTATATATTCGACAATAAATACTGGGTGGAATTACTTAGAATTTTGTACAGACGAAAACAAAGACAACAGACAGAGAAGAGAAATGAGAAACTAAGAGAATGAGAAACAAAAAGAGAACTAAAGACTGAGGGGTAGGGAGGAGAAGAATGAGGGGTAGGGAGGAGAAGAATGAGGGGTAGGGAGGAGAAGAATGAAGGGTAGGGAGGAGAAGAATGAGGGGTAGGGAGGAGAAGAGTGTGTCTGTGCGTGTGTGTGTGTGTGTGTGTGTGCGTGTGTGTGCGTGAATCTGCATAATTTAGAAGAATTATACCTGCATGACTATTCAGGTCAGACTGTACTGATGATGATGACAATGATGATGACGATGATGATGATATACTTAACCAATAAGGCATGAGGGGGTGTGGTATATGGCCAATATACCACGGCTAAGGGCTGCTCTTATGCATGACGCAATACGGAGTGCCTGAATACAGCCCATAGCCGTGGTATATTGGCCATCAGGTTGGGGAGTAATGGATTACAAAACAACTGTTACTGTAACACGTTACGTTACCAGCAAAAATATTGTAATCAGATGACAGATACTTTTGAGAAACTAGACGATTACTTTGAGGATTACTTTTAAATTCGGAAAGGATGTTTTTGCGGAAAAAATCTTTGACACTGTTTTCTCAATTACATTCAAATCAGCATTGAAAAAAAGACGCAAATTTAAATTTGTTCAACGTGAGCGAGTCTGACCATAAATCAGAGACCACTATGATGACGCACCAAATGTGTTTGATGGATCATGGGAAAAGAGCAGGAATAGGCTTTTGTAGGCTACAGTCCAAGCTATGTCTTCCAATGGTGCGACTGCTGTCGGCATCCAAAGATTATCCAACTTGAATAAACGCTTGGAGGTAAGGATGACAGCAGTGGTGTAGTCTACGGCGATACGGATATCACTTATTATTGATATCTACATGGCGCATTGATGTGAATCACACTGCTGCTCTCTCATTTAGCTATTTGCGCCATACGGATTGTGGTTGTTGTGGATGGCTTTTCACAAATCTAAATGTGTATTTGAACCTAATAATGGTTGAATTACAGAAGTTTAAGCTGCCTATCAATCATTGTTTTAGAAACCAGTGGACAGCCAGTGAAAAATGTGCTCTTGCAACAGCTGCATAGTGCGGATCCCAGCCTATAGAATAACAGCTGCATAGTGAGGATCCCAGCCTATAGAATAACAGCTGCATAGTGAGGATCCCAGCCTATAGAATAACAGCTGCATAGTGCGGATCCCAGCCTATGGAATAACAGCTGCATAGTGCGGATCCCAGCCTATAGAATAACAGCTGCATAGTGCGGATCCCAGCCTATAGAATAACAGCTGCATAGTGCGGATCCCAGCCTATGGAATAACAGCTGCATAATGCGGATCCCAGCCTATGGAATAACAGCTGCATAATGCGGATCCCAGCCTATGGAATAACAGCTGCATAATGCGGATCCCAGCCTATAAAATAACAGCTGCATAATGCGGATCCCAGGCTATGGAATAACAGCTGCATAGTGCTGATCCCAGCCTATGGAATAACAGCTGCATAATG
Organism: Brachymystax lenok tsinlingensis; assembly: GCA_030435695.1. NCBI lineage: Eukaryota > Metazoa > Chordata > Actinopteri > Salmoniformes > Salmonidae > Brachymystax > Brachymystax lenok. The sequence continues at coordinate 10,657,361 of CM059814.1, forward strand.
CGGATCCCAGCCTATAAAATAACCGCAGCATAATGAGGATCCCAGGCTATGGAATAACAGCAGCATAGTGCTGATCCCAGCCTATGGAATAACAGCTGCATAGTGAGGATCCCAGCCTATAGAATAACAGCTGCATAGTGAGGATCCCAGCCTATAGAATAACAGCTGCATAGTGCTGATCCCAGCCTATGGAATAACAGCTGCATAGTGTGGATCCCAGCCTATAGAATAACAGCTGCATAGTGTGGATCCCAGCCTATGGAATAACAGCTGCATAGTGCGGATCCCAGCCTATGGAATAACAGCTGCATAGTGCTGATCCCAGCCTATGGAATAACAGCTGCATAGTGCTGATCCCAGCCTATGGAATAACAGCTGCATAGTGCTGATCCCAGCCTATAGAATAACAGCTGCATAGTGAGGATCCCAGCCTATGGAATAACAGCTGCATAGTGAGGATCCCAGCCTATGGAATAACAGTGAGGCTTTTATTGCTCAATCTAATTCATGCTGATAAAAAAGGCCTAATGGACACCTGCTCAAACTCACACACTTTTGATAGACTTAAAGGGGCAATCTGTAGTTGCTACATACATTCTTTTACTTATAATTTATATATATATATACGTATACACATACACACTACCATTCAAAAGTTTGGGGTCATTTAGAAATGTCCTTGTTTTTGAAAGAAAAGCAAATCGTTTTTACCATTAAAATAACATCAAATTGATCAGAAATGCAGTGTAGACATTGTTAATGTTGTAAATTACTATTGTAGCTGGAAACGGCAGATTATTTTCATGGAATATCTACATAGGCGTACAGAGGCCCATTATCAGCAACCATCACTTCTGTGTTCCAATGGCATGTTGTGTTAGCTATTCCAAGTTTATTAATTTAAAAGGCTAATTGATCATTAGAAAAACCCTTTTGCAATTATGTTAGCACAGCTGAAAACTGTTGTCCTGATTAAAGAAGCAATAAAACTGGCCTTCTTTCGACTATTTGAGTATCTGGTTGCTGATATGTATGCCTATGTATATATTCCATAAGAAATCAGCCGTTTCCAGCTGCAATAGTCATTTACAACATTAACAATGTCTACACTGTATTTCTGATCAATTTGATGTTATTTTAATGGACAAAAAAATGTGCTTTTCTTTCAAAAACACATATATATATACACTGCTCAAAAAAATAAAGGGAACACTAAAATAACACATCATAGATCTGAATTAATGAAATAATCTTATTAAATACTTTTTTCTTTACATAGTTGAATGTGCTGACAACAAAATCACACAAAAATGATCAATGGAAATCAAATTTATCAACCCATGGAGGTCTGGATTTGGAGTCACACTCAAAATTAAAGTGGAAAACCACACTACAGGCTGATCCAACTTTGATGTAATGTCCTTAAAACGAGTCAAAATGAGGCTCAGTAGTGTGTGTGGCCTCCACGTGCCTGAATGACCTCCCTACAACGCCTGGGCATGCTCCTGATGAGGTGGCGGATGGTCTCCTGAGGGATCTCCTCCCAGACCTGGACTAAAGCATCCGCCAACTCCTGGACAGTCTGTGGTGCAACGTGGCGTTGGTGGATGGAGCGAGACATGATGTCCCAGATGTGCTCAATTGGATTCAGGTCTGGGGAACGGGCGGGCCAGTCCTTAGCATCAAAGCCTTCCTCTTGCAGGAACTGCTGACACACTCCAGCCACATGAGGTCTAGCATTGTCTTGCATTAGGAGGAACCCAGGGCCAACCACACCAGCATATGGTCTCACAAGGGGTCTGAGGATCTCATCTCGGTACCTAATGGCAGTCAGGCTACCTCTGGCGAGCACATGGAGGGCTGTGCGGCCCCCCAAAGAAATGCCACCCCACACCATGACTGACCCACCGCCAAACCGGTCATGCTGGAGGATGTTGCAGGCAGCAGAATGTTCTCCACGGCATCTCCAGACTCTGTCATGTCTGTCACGTGCTCAGTGTGAACCTGCTTTCATCTGTGAAGAGCACAGGGCGCCAGTGGCGAATTTGCCAATCTTGGTGTTTTCTGGCAAATGCCAAACGTCCTGCACGGTGTTGGGCTGTAAGCACAACCCCCACCTGTGGACGTTGGGCCCTCATACCACCCTCATGGAGTCTGTTTCTGACCGTTTGAGCAGACACATGCACATTTGTGGCCTGCTGGAGGTCATTTTGCAGGGCTCTGGCAGTGCTCCTCCTTGCACAAAGGCGGAGGTAGTGGTCCTGCTGCTGGGTTGTTGCCCTCCACGGCCTCCTCCACGTCTCCTGATGTACTGGCCTGTCTCCTGGTAGCGCCTCCATGCTCTGGACACTACGCTGACAGACACAGCAAACCTTCTTGCCACAGCTCGCATTGATGTGCCATCCTGGATGACCTGCACTACCTGAGCCACTTGTGTGGGTTGTAGACTCCGTCTCATGCTACCACTAGAGTGAAAGCACCGCCAGCATTCAAAAGTGACCAAAACATCAGCCAGGAAGCATAGGAACTGAGAAGTGGTCTGTGGTCACCACCTTCAGAACCACTCCTTTATTGGGGGTGTCTTGCTAATTGCCTATAATTTCCACCTGTTGTCTATTCCATTGGCACAACAGCATGTGAAATTTATTGTCAATCAGTGTTGCTTCCTAAGTGGACAGTTTGATTTCACAGAAGTGTGATTGACTTGGAGTTACATTGTGTTGTTTAAGTGTTCCCTTTATTTTTTTGAGCAGTGTATATATATATATATATATATATATATATATATATATGAGACACATATGACACAAGTAATTTTTCCAACAATTGTTTACAGACTGACTATTTCATTTATAATTCACTGTATCACAATACCAGTGGGTCAGAAGTTTACATACACTAAGTTGACTGTGCCTTTAAACAGCTTGGAAAATTCCAGAAAAGGATGTCATGGCTTTAGAAGCTTCTAATAGGCTAATTGACATCATTTGAGTCAATTGGAGGTTTACCTGTGGATGTATTTCAAGGCCTACCTTCAAACGCAGTGCCTCTTTGCTTGACATCAAGGTTAAATCAAAGGAAATCAGCCAAGACCTCAGATTTTTTTTTTTAGATCTCCACAAGTCCGGTTCATCATTGAAGAAGAACACCATCCCAACTGTGAAGCACGGGGGTGGCAGCATCATGTTGTGGGGGTGCTTTGCTGCAGGAGGGACTTCACAAAATAGATGGCATCATGAGGATGGAAAATTATGTATATATATTGAAGCAACATCTCAAGACATCAGTCAGGAAGTAAAAGCTTGGTCACAAATGGGTCTTCCAAATGGACAATGACCCCAAGCATACTTCCAAAGTTGTGGCAAAATGGCTTAAGGACAACAAAGTCAAGGTATTGGAGTGGCCATCACAAAGCCCTGACCTCAATCCTATAGAAAATTGGTGGGCAGAACTGAAAAAGCGTGTGCGAGCAAGGAGGCCTACAAAAATGACTCAGTTACACCAGCTCTGTCAGGAGGAATGGTCCAAAATTCACCCAACTTATTGTGGAAAGCTTGTGGAAAGCTACCCGAAACGTTTGACCCATGTTAAACAATTTCAAGGCTATGCTACCAAATACTAATTGAGTGTATGTAAACTTCTGACCCACTGGGAATGTGATGAAAGTAATAAAAGCTGAAGTAAATCACTCTACTATTATTCTGACATTTCACATTCTTAAAATAAAGTGGTGATCCTAACTGACCTAAGACAGGGATTTTTTACTAGGATTAAATGTCAGGAATTGTGAAAAACTGAGTTTAAATGTATTTGGCTAAGGTGTTTGTAAACTTCCCACTTCAACTGTATATTTATATATATATATATATATATATATATATATATCTATATCCATTGATTACTGAAGAATATAACTTAGAAATGCCTCATGAGCTCAGTTCAACTGTCACTCCATGAGAACCCATGTATATACACACTTGTTTTTCTCCAATGTTTGTGAACTTTGTAAATGTAAACTAACACTGTAAATCAAATAAAATGTTATTTGTCACGTGCCGAATACAACAGGTTTGAGTTTACAGTGAAATGCCGAATAAAACAGATTTGAGTTTACAGTGAAATGCTGAATGCAACAGGTTTGAGTTTACAGTGAAATGCTGAATGCAACAGGTTTGAGTTTACAACACCTGTTGTATTCGGGCACGTGACAAATAACATTTTATTTGATTTACAGTGTTAGTTTACATTTACAAAGTTCACAAACATTGGAGAAAAACAAGTGTGTATATACATGGGTTCTCATGGAGTGACAGTTGAACTGAGCTCATGAGGCATTTCTAAGTTATATTCTTCAGTAATCAATGGATATATATATATATATATATATATATATATATATATATATATATATATATATATACACACACACACACAGTTAAAGTCAGAAGTTTACATACACCTTAGCCAAATACATTTCAAACTCAGTTTTTCACAATTTCACCATACAGTGAAATGCTTACTTACAAGCCCTAACCAACAACGCAGTTAAATCTCTTATTAAATAAAAAAAATATACCTAAAAAAAAGCTTCAACATGGTTAAAACAATAAGTGGTTACATTTCAGCTTTTTACCAAAACAGAGGTGGGGCGGCCGTTGTTATTGTTTAATCTGTGGATTTGCCCCTTAAACAGCTGCATATTATCAAGATACCAAATTGCCACCAACAAAAAGGTAAACAATAGGCCTATAGCAAATGCAGCATATGGCATTCATTTTACACATGTAAATAGCACTTTTCAGTAGTGCTCAAAGCATGCCATTCCATAAACAACAGAGTGTGGCTGGGTGATAAGCCCTTAGTTTCGGGGTTATGCTCAGGTAAAACAATTTGGCTAATCTAAGTCCTATTCTTGAAGATCAAGGGGTATAACATTTATTGGAATGACTGGAATTCTGATATATCTTTACGTTAAAAACCAAAGTCTAATTTGATCATATTATTATATGTAGTAGAAAGCGATGGGTTAGAAGAAGCCTACATAGCCAACCTATAAAGTAAAATGTATCATCCATATATGGCCAGCTATGTAAAAATGTAACATTGATTTATCCTGCAATAGATGTTGGTCAATTGGTAACAGACATTTTTGTCTTCTTCTAATGCCTCTTAAGTGGAAAGTAATCTAAGTAACTAAATGTAATCAGATTACGTTACTGAGTTTGGGTAATCCAAAAGTTACATCACTGATTACAATTTTGGACAGGTAAGTAGTAACTGCAACGGATTACATTTAGAAAGTAACCTACCCAAGCCTATTGGCCATATACCACAACCCCCCGAGGTGCCTTTATTGCTGTTATAAAATGGTTACCAACATAATTAAAGCAGTAAAAATAAATGTTTTGTCATACCCATCATACTTTCAGCCAATCAGCATTCAGGGCTGGAACCACCCAGTTTATAATAGATAATATACTATTTTGGAGAAAACCACCAGGTAACAATGATAGCAGTTCTCTCCTCCTGCCATCTTTTCCTCAATCACTAAATCTCCAGGGGTAACTAGCCTTGCTTCTATAAAACCTCACCACTGATTTTCCCCTGAGTGTGTGTGTATTCAACAACGTGCATACATGTGTGTCCGTGCATAACTTCTCGTGTGTGTGTGTGTGTGTGTGTGTGTGTGAGAGATTGAGGCCCATTCAAAAAAGCTGCACCCCACATTTCGCAGGGTAGCCTCACCACAGATGTTTCCTTGGCAACCCCACTAGGTCATCCAATGAGAAGAGGGGGCTGGGCAAGGAGGGGAGAGGCGGAGGCAGGTGGGGGGGGCTGACACAGAATCTGAGAGACCTGATTGGAGTTGGACTGGTGCAGTGAAACACACACACACTGTTACGTTGGAATAACTGAGGATTCAATTGCGAGTGAAAGCAAAAAAAAGCAAAAGTGAGAGTAGTAGAACAGGGTCAGATGAGGAAGTAGTATAAGGAAAAGTCTGAGCCTTGGCAGCGCAGGGACTGAATGGGCAACCCAGATCCTCCGTGACGGTGAGTGAAGCGAGAGGAAATCCAATCTCCGCAGAACCAGGAAGTACCCGGCGTCGAACCCTCCTCAGGACAGGTAGCAGAGCGATCGTAAAATCCAAACCGAAACCACAAGACCCAGGCAGGAGCACGAACTAGCACACAGGAACAAACCCAACGAACTGACAAACACAAGACGAATGACAATGAGTATAAATAGACACAGATGATGAGTGGCAGCTGGCGCTGATAATGAGCTGAGTGGTGATCAGCGGCCACACGCACACCCATACACACAGAGCGAGCCGGTGAATTCATGAACCGTGACACACACCTTCAAGGCACGCAAATTTCAACTTTCAGAGCTATTTTGTTTTGTAGTAATGTGGTGCCTGCCTGTATTTTCTTAAACATTTATTTATCAATACATGCCATTGAAAAAATCTTCATATTTCATGACATCATTTTTGTCAGTAAAAGTAGGTGTGTCAAAAACTGTACAAGAAAGAGAATGGTCAAAACATCTCCTCCAGTTTGTTGAATCCAGGATCACTCTATGGAAATGGTCAGTCTGGTGATGACGTTCATTCCAAAATGTTTTTATTCATTCACTCAGTGCTGGTTGAATGATTATATATCCTGCTTGGCTAAAATAGTCTAAAACAGTTGAAAACTGTTACATTTGATCACATAGCTAACAAAGTTAACGTGCCATTTTCTTTTGACTGCAAGCAAGCAACGATCATTATGATGTTATTTTTACTTTACAGGGATGCTTTGAGTGCAAACTGTACCCATGCTACTTTTAACTTGTGGATAGTGATTTCAGTTTTTCGGGAACACATTGAAATGTAACTTGACACTCTGTTGATCAGTCAGCACAGGTTTGTATTAAAATGACAAAAAGAAAATGTCATTGACATAAGAGGAGCGTACGGAGTTAATGCATAAGGTAAGGGATAGAATTTGCTCGGGATCTTCATGTCACGTCTGCTCCCGCTCTTCCCTCCCCCTGGCGCTTGAGGGCGCCAGATTACCCTGCATCACACGCTCCTGCCATCATCGCTCACACCTGCCCTCCCTCGTCACTCGCATCAGCGTTATTGGACTCACCTGGACTCACTTATCACCTGTTAATTTCCTCCCCTATATTTGTCTGTTCCCCAGCTCTGTTCCCCGCTGCTGCATTATTAGTTTTTGTCTGTATTCTTTTGCTGACGCTGTTTCTGTCTTGTCAGTTATGTATTAAATGTTTACTCCCCGTACCTGCTTCGTCTCTCCAGCGTCATTCCCCGTGACACTTCATGCACGCACTAGACCAATTACATAACATTGGTACAACCCTGCAGACAGTAGTAATAAAATAGATTTCTGTTAAAAATGACCGTTGAAGAATAATAATTTCTTGGTACAGTTTCAGCTCATATAAGACTGTAACGTACCCAGTGTGTCTGGGGAGTAGACTCAGGCAGTCTGAATACAGGACAATATCGCCCTCTAGTCGTTCTATAATGATACTGCTGGTTCTGAGCACATGGTTGACAAAATCAATGGCTGTATATGAATGGACAACGCCATCGGCCACATGACCACACATATTAGTGTGGTTATTACCTGTAGTTGGCTTGTAGGCCTTGCTGATGTTGGTGATAACTCTACTGTACATCCGTGTGGTGTCAGTATTGAAGGGTCTTACAATTCCATCTGTCAACCCAGCAGAAAATGCCACTGTTGTAATGAAATCCCACAAGAAGGGTCACGCACCCTCCAGGCTAAGATTTACAGATTTGTTATTGATAGCGCCCCCCCTCCTCAAGCTATGAAGGAGCAGATGTTCCCTGTGCACGCATCAATGGGACGAAGGGGGGGGGGGGGACTTGCTTGGGCCAAGAAACACGAGCAATGGACATTAAACCGGTGGAAATCTGTCCTTTGGTCTGATGAGTCTAAATGTGAGATTTTTGGTTCCAACCGTTGTGTCTTTGTGAGACGCAGAGTAGGTGAACGGATGATTGATCTCCGCATGTGTGGTTCCCACCGTGAAGCATAAAGGAGATGTGATGGTGTGGGGATGCTTTGCTGGCGACACTGTCTCTGATTTATTACAGAATTCAAGGCACATTTAACCAGCATGGCTACCACAGCATTCTGCACAAATACGCCATCTCATCTGGTTTGCGCTTAGTAGGACTGTCATTTGTTTTTCAACAGGACAATGACCCAACATACCTCCAGGCTGTGTAAGGGCTATTTGACCAAGAAGGAGAGTGATGGAGTGCTGAATCAGGTGACCTGGCCTCCACAATCACCCAACCTCAACCCAATTGAGATGGTTTGGGATGAGTTGGACCGCAGAGTGAAGGAAAAGCAGCCAACAAGTGCTCAGCATATGTGGGAACTCCTTCAAGACTGTTGGAAAAGCATTCCAGGTGAAGCTGGTTGAAAGAATGCCAAGCGTGTGCAAAACTGTTATCAAGACAAAGGGTGGCTACTTTGAAGAATCTAAAACATAAAATATATTTTGATTTGTTTAACGCTTTTTTGGTTACAACATGATTCGATATATGTTATATTTATAGTTTTGAATGAGTAGGTGTGTCCGAACTTTTGACTGGTACTGTAAGTATTCAGACCCTTTGCTATTAGACTTGAAATTGAGCTCAGGTGCATCCTGTTTCCATTGATCATCCTTGAGATGTTTCTACAACTTGATTGGAGTCCACCTGTGGTAAATTCAATTGATTGGACATGATTTGTAAAGCCACACACCTGTCTATATAAGGTCCCACAGTTGACAATGCATTTCAGAGCAAAGCTTTGCATGGGCGGAAGTTTCGTCTTTCCATGGTGACATCCCCATGAGGTGAATTGGCTAAAAGACCAATAAGAAAGAGAGTTCCAAACCTCTCTCCCAATAACAGCTAGTTTTCAGTTTTCCCCTCCCCACTCAGACCACTCCCAGACAGTCCTAGCTAAATCCATGCTCGAGAAATCGTTTTTGTTGTTGTTACTAAAAAGCAATTTTATCTATTACAGCAAGGTACTTAATTGTTACCCCATTGTTACAGGTCCCTGAAAATTGTGCAGAATTGTGTACTACGTCATCCATTTCGTATGATATGTTACATCCTGCAATTTCAAATATATTTCTATTACTTTTGCAATTCGTGTAATATGTTAGGAATTCCAATTTGTACAATATGTTATGAATTTGTAAGCACTTAACACCCCAAACTGCGTCTTTAATACTCCCACAATCTAGGTACTGTAGTGTACTGTATAATTCAATATGAATCAGGCACAATCTAGGTACTGTAGTGTACTGTATAATTCAATATGAATCAGGCACAATCTAGGTACTGTAGTGTACTGTATAATTCAATATGAATCAGGCACAATCTTAACCGGGAACATTTACTTGTATATTCTGAGTTTAGAACTAAAACAACTGATGATTTTATATGTTAGCAATATGTTTTTATGATTTAATTGCTGTATTTCATATGTCCTGTACATATGATGAAACAGTTGTTACACATTATTTTTTATTTGTATCTATTATTTACATTAGATCTCAAGTATAAGTTGAAGACATCATCAAGAATTTTGAGGGGACCGTCATTGGGATCATGTGTGTTGGTAACCAGCCAAGCTCTGTGATATGGTTCTGAAAATTACCATGTCAGGAGAAGGAAGTGGATTTATGTATTCTCAGCTGAGAATATTTTTATGCGTTCAGCTCTATTGTACAGTAAATGGATACTCAATGACAATGACTCTCAAAATCTTTATGTAGTAGACTGTGAAAACAAGCATCTCAAAGCCGTACCACCAGACACTCCACGATTAGTAAGATCTTTAAAGACAGCAAATAATAACATTACAAAGATAAAAAAGTGAGGACTTTAAATATTTATACATTCTGAAAATATTAACACTGAACAGCAACAGGATATCTTATGGGAACAAAGGGTCTTTTTCAGATCTGGGCTCTCCACAGCTGTAATATCTTTCCTTCAACAAACTCACTTCCATTTCAGACCACATGTTTAAGGGCCTGGACAAACTCATAGTATTACAACTGGATAACAACCACATCTCAAGTTTCGCATCATCATCTTTTCAGTTCCTCTTCAGCTTGAGGAAACTCTACTTAACCAGCAACCAGCTTCATTGTCTTCAGCCCATTTTAGAATGATCACATTTGCAGAAGTAGTTCATTGGGAACAATAACTTGACCTCTTTTCATTCACAGGAAATATCAAATAGGTCTATAGTGCTGACAGTACTGGATATATCCAGTAATCCTCTGGAGAGCTTCAGTGTCACAGCAGATGTCCTTTCCCATCTTCATACATTAGATCGTTCCCTCTGTGGCTCTAATGGAATGGGATGTGGCGGACAGGTATTTTCTGAGGAATGCTTATGGTCTCGACTTGAGTGGCGTCCACATGTGTTCAGTAGTGGTTAGTATTGGTGCTCCAGAGCCTCGACTCCTCAATTAGATCTCTGGGACTGGATACAATAGTGGGAGATAGGGTCAATGCTCTCATTAATTAATATAGCCTGCCACATACCTACAGTGAGAACACTCTGATTGCATTGTAACAACTTCAGTATTGTCTCTGACGAGCTGCTGCAGTCCTGCACACAGTTGACTGACCTGGACATATCATTTTTATAATATTATTTACCTGTCTACATCCACTTCTAGATCAATAAACACTGGACTATAATGGCTGGACAATAATGGCACCTCTTCCGTGTCGAATGCTATAAGGAATATCCCCACTGGAAACATTGGATCTCAGCCACAACATAATCAAAACTCTGGGCTGCTCAGATTTCGACAGTCTAAGAAAACTCGTAAGACTCAATCTTAACAACAATTTAATCTCTAACTTTGAAGACTGTGTTTAACAGAATTTCAGGGCCTTAAATTTCCTGAAACTTGGAAACAACAGAATCCTCAACTTGGGTGATGCTTTTACGAAGGGTTTGCAACTTCTAAAGAACTTGCATTTAGGAATCAATGAACTAATTGACATCAGACAAAAATATTTCAACAACTTACAATCACTTGTGGAGTTGGCTTTGACTGACAATACAAGAAAGACACTGGAAGATGGGGCCTTTTAGGGTTTGGTTAACCTTAAACACTTCCTCCAAAACAATGTCATCGGTCAAAGCAAAATCACTGCTGCTGTGTTCAAAGGACTTACAAGCTTAAAATATCTCAATAAGGTTTTCAGTGTTATCAAATATAAAACAGATGAACCAATCCACCCACCACTCTTAACAATATTTGTAATCTCTGAAGATCATTTATGTCTATCGTCAGCATCAAAGTAGGTAGAAGATTCAAGCTTATCTGCCATCCAACTTTCTTGAAGGGCTGAAAAACGTATCAGAGTTCTATGCAGGGAATCTTTTATCTTGTGTCCCTTTACCCAGACAAGTTATATCACACACCCCAGCTGTTGTCCCTTGATATTAGCAAGAATTGGTTCATAGACCTCTCCCCAGTGCTGTTTCATCCAATCCCAAAGCTCCAACGTTTCGCTGTAGCCAAAGCTGGACTTAAGTCCTTTGATTTCCTACAAGAGCCAACCTCACTCAAGTCAGTTCCTTACATGTGACACAGAATCAATTTACATCCATCAATGAGACGCTGGTGCCATCTCTCCCGGCCTTAACTCTCCTTGATACGCGGCACAATCCTTTCCTCTGTGACTGCAGAAATGCTTGGGCTGAGAGCAATAACCAATCAACCAAATACAAGTTGTTCATGCCCATGACTTTCCCTGCAGCTATCCATATGATCTAAAGGACACTAAAATTGTTTGACCTGGACACCCACTCCTGTTTAGAAGACACAGGCTTCTTCTACTTCATCTCCACCACTTGTCTGGTCCTCCTCACCCTGCTGGGGTCCTTCATCTATCATCTCCTGAGGTGGCAGGTGGTCAACGCCTACTATCCCTTCCTGACTCTCCATGACGCCAAGTGGAGGAACAGCCAAGCGGAGGAAGAGCCAAAGGCGTCAGTACGACAATTGCATCAGCCTTTGTCTCCTACAACACCCATTTATGAGCCCTGCGTCCTGAGGGAGCTGCTGCCAGAGCTGGAGGGAGAGCAGGGCTGGAAGCTGTGTCTGCACCACTGGGACATCCAGCCAGACACCACAAACTGAATGCAACACATCAATTAGCCATTGTCTTGAAATGCATTGTTAATTTTAATATGACAGTATATACAGTGGGGGAAAAAAGTATTTAGTCAGCCACCAATTGTGCAAGTTCTCTCACTTAAAAAGATGAGAGAGGCCTGTAATTTTCATCATAGGTACACTTCAACTATGACAGACAAAATGAGGAAAACAAATCCAGAAAATCACATTGTAGGATTTTTAATGAATTTATTTGCAAATTATGGTGGAAAATAAGTATTTGGTCACATACAAACAAGCAAGATTTCTGGCTCTCACAGACCTGTAACTTCTTCTTTAAGAGGCTCCTCTGTCCTCCACTCATTACCTGTATTAATGGCACCTGTTTGAACTTGTTATCAGTATAAAAGACACCTGTCCACAACCTCAAACAGTCACACTCCAAACTCCACTATGGCCAAGACCAAAGAGCTGTCAAAGGACACCAGAAACAAAATTGTAGACCTGCACCAGGTTGTGAAGACTGAATCTGCAATAGGTAAGCAGCTTGGTTTGAAGAAATCAACTGTGGGAGCAATTATTAGGAAATGGAAGACATACAAGACCACTGATAATCTTCCTCGATCTGGGGCTCCACGCAAGATCTCACCCCGTGGGGTCAAAATGATCACAAGAACGGTGAGCAAAAATCCCAGAACCACGGGGACCTAGTGAATGACCTGCAGAGAGCTGGGACCAAAGTAACAAAGCCTACCATCAGTAACACACTACGCCGCCAGGGACTCAAATCCTGCAGTGCCAGACGTGTCCCCCTGCTTAAGCCAGTACATGTTCAGGCCCGTCTAAAGTTTGCTAGAGAGCATTTGGATGATCCAGATGAGGATTGGGAGAATGTCAGATGAAACCAAAATAGAACTTTTTGGTAAAAACTCAACTCGTCGTGTTTGGAGGACAAAGAATGCTGAGTTGCATCCAAAGAACACCATACCTACTGTGAAGCATGGGTGTGGAAACATCATGCTTTGGGGCTGTTTTTCTGCAAAGGGACCAGGACAACTGATCCGTGTAAAGGAAAGACTGAATGGGGCCATGTATCGTGAGATTTTGAGTGAAAACCTCCTTCCATCAGCAAGGGCATTGAAGATGAAACGTGGCTGGGTCTTTCAGCATGACAATGATCCCAAACACACCGCCCGGGCAACGAAGGAGTGGCTTCGTAAGAAGCATTTCAAGGTCCTGGAGTGGCCTAGTCAGTCTCCAGATCTCAACCCCATAGAAAATCTTTGAAAGTCCGTGTTGCCCAGCGACAGCCCCAAAACATTACTGCTCTAGAGGAGATCTGCATGGAGGAATGGGCCAAAATACCAGCAACAGTGTGTGAAAACCTTGTGAAGACTTACAGAAAACGTTTGACCTCTGTCATTGCCAACAAAGGGTATATAACAAAGTATTGAGATAAACTTTTGTTATTGACCAAATACTTATTTTCCACCATAATTTGCAAATAAATTCATAAAAAATCCTACAATGTGATTTTCTGGATTATCTTTCCTCATTTTGTCTGTCATAGTTGAAGTGTACCTATGATGAAAATTACAGGCCTCTCTCATCTTTTTAAGTGTGAGAACTTGCACAATTGGTGGCTGACTAAATACTTTTTTTCCCCACTGTACTTTTAAATTGATATTCTGGACATAACACAGGCTTGTGTGAGTGACCTGACTCCAGTATATCAATGACGGCCTAGGAACAGTGGGGCGGCAGGGTAGCCTAGTGGTTAGAGCTTTGGACTAGTAACCGAGAGGTTGCAAGTTCATATTCCCCGAGCTGACAAGGTACAAATCTGTCATTCTGCCCCTGAACAGGCAGTTAACCCACTGTTCCTAGGCAGTCATTGAAAATAAGAATTTGTTCTTAACTGACTTGCCTAGTTAAATAAAGGTTAAGATAATGTGGTGTCTGAAATGGGAACTGCATCAGTGTACTGACGTTACCAGCTGATGTCTCCCTGTAACTACAGTGTATTCAGACCCCTTGACTTTTTCCACATTTTGTTACGTTACAGCCTTATTCTACAATTGATTTAAAAAAATCCTCAGCAATCTACACGCAGTGCCCCATAATAACAAAGCGAAAGCAGGGTTTTAGACATTTTTGCAAATGTATTATAAACAGAAATACCTTATTTACATAAGTATTCAGACCCTTAGCTATGAGACTCGAAATTGAGCTCAGGTGCATCCTGTTTCCATTGATCATCCTTGAGATGTTTCTACAATTTGATTGGAGTCCACCTGTGGTAAATTCAATTAATTGGACATGATTTGGAAAGGCACACACCTGTCTGCACTATGTAAGGTCCCACAGTTGACAGTGCATGTCAGAGCAAAAACCAAGCCATGAGGTTGAAGGATTTGTCCGTAGAGCTCCGAGACAGGATTGTGTCGAGAAACAGATATGGGGAAGGGTACCAAAAAATGTCTGCAGTATTTCAGGTCCCCAAGACCACAGTGGCGTCCATCATTCTTAAATGGAAGAAGTTTGGAACCACCAAGACTCTTCCTAGAGCTGGCCACCTGGCCAAACTGAGCAATTGGGGGAGAAGGGCCTTGATCAGGGATGGGAAGAAGAACCCTATGGTCACTCTGACAGAGCTCTAGAGTTTCTCTGTGGAGATGGAAGAACCTTCCAGAAGGACAACCATCTCTGCAGCCACTCATCAGTAAAAGACACTTGACAGCCCGATTGGAGTTTGCCAAAAGGCGTTGAATGTCAAGCGTCATGTCTGGAGGGTACCTGGCACCATCCCTACGGTGAAGCATGGTAGTGGCAGCATCACGCTGTGGGAATGTTTTTCAGCGAGAGGAACTGGGAGACTAGTCAGGATCAACGCAAAGATGAACTGAGCAAAGTACAGAGATCCTTGATGAAAACCTGCTCCAGAGTGCTCAGGACCTGACTAGGGCGAAGGTTCACCTTCCAACAAAACTTCCACCCTAAGCACACAGCCAAGACAATGCAGGAGTGGTTTCAGCACAAGTCTCTGAATGTCCTTGAGTGGCCCAGCCAGAGCCCGGACTTGAACCTGATCGAACATCTCAGAGCTTGAGAGGATCTGCAGAGAGGAATGGGAGAAACTCCCCAAATACAGGTGTGCCAAGCTTGTAGCATCATACCCAAGAAGACTCCAGGCTGTAATCGCTGCCAAAGGTGCTTCAACAAAGTACTGAGTAAAGGGTCTGAATACCGACGTAAATGTGATATTTCAGTTTCTATTTTTAATAAATGTTCTACAATTTCTGGTGTATTGTGTGTAGATTGATGTGTTCCACAGATAAACCCACCATAGAAAACATAACAGAAGCCATCTACTGGAGCTGAAAGACCATCTGTAATCAGCAGCCTGGAAACCTGGAGAGCGAGTGTTGCTCCAGAGAGATCCAGGTGGCCAGGTTGGTTTAGTATTGTTGTATGACTGCCCAGGGGTTCCTTTCCCTAAAGTGTCATAGCTAACAGTAGAACAGCAAAATGCTTTATTTGACAAATGGTGTTTTTCACACACAGACAATTGAATGTCATACATCGAGTTGATCATTTATTTTCTTGTGTGGCTGGGTTGTTGAGGAAAACAATGTTAGATATAGGTTGTTTTTTGGGGGGGAAACTCGCACTGTATATTGATCGAGGGTTAAATAATGAAAAAAAAGTATCTTCTCTTTCCAGCTTCCGTCTGTTTGCTGAGCAGAAGGATTTGCTGATCCTGGTGTTTTTTGAGGAGATCCCAGATCACCAGCTCTCACCCTACCACCGCATGAGGAAGCTGGTGAAGAGACGCACCGACCTGAGCTGGCCCAGAGCTGGGGAACACACCGGGGTCTTCTGGCAGAAACTCTGGGTTGCTCTGGAGACCAGGGACTGTCCTGCTGTGGAGAACCCCATCCTCACCAGGGTGGAGAGAACGTGACATAGACAACTGTCATGCTGTGTTTTACATTTATATGATATTTTACATTTTATATATCACATGCTTCACATTTTAGTCATTTAGCAGATGCTCTTATACAGGGCAACTTACAGGATTGAATAACATTGACCAATGCTAATATTTAATACATCTAAAGATCTAATGAACTTGCTTAGTTACATGCAATGATTTCTATTAACCTAGCTTTGTTAACTCTTGGCTGTTGTATTTAGCTTTATGAGAAAAAAAACATATTCTCTTTGAAATAAACTGTAATGAACACGAAGGGAGACAGAGAGCTGGTTTCAAGCACAGTGGCGCAAGCAGGTGTTTATTGCAAAGGACCACAGGAGTCAGGTAGCTGGGTTCAGGGGCAGGCAGGTCAGACACAGGAGGTTCAAAAGGGCAACAGTAGAGGCAGGGAAAAGGCTAGTAACGTAGTCTGGGAGATCTGGCAAAAGGTAGATAGTCAAAAGGCGTAGTTAGTTTTTGCCTGCCTCACTATCACACACGGGAGGAGTAACTCACGGGAAAACCAGCGCTCCGAAAGAAGTGTCACAAAACAAACACTACCTCACAGTGATGGGGTGCAAAGAACTGAACTAAATAGTCTGTGATAATGACATACAGGTGATTAGAATTCAGGTGATTGGGATCTGGAGAGTGAGCTGCGTTCAGGAGATCTACGTGTTTGAGAATGAGTTGGAGGCAGACATTACATAAACAGCTCTTTATCAATATGGCATTAAGTAGACTTTGTGCAATGTGCATTTTTCCTTGTCAGGTTGATAAAAATAACACTTATATTGGAGCATCAGTGTGTGCCTAGTCTTAATATTAATAAACAAGTAAGTTAACAGATACGTTTCTTTGAGGTGGAACACAAGCACGACGCCGCACGTGCGCACTATTGCAGGAAGTAGGACACACTTTACATAGCAGCCTATTGTGACTTTGGTGCAAGATAATGATAACTCCTAGTCCACAGCACAGCTCCAAACCACATGGGTTTAAAACCACCCTTACACCAATAGATAATGATAACTCCTAATCCACAGCACAGCTCCTAACCACATGGGTTTAAAACCACCCTTACATCAATAGTATTTACTGTCAGTCCAGTATCCAGACAACCTTTCCCCAGATAAACACCTGCTTGCGCCCTGTGCTTGAAACCAGCTCTCTGTCTCCCCTCGTGTTCATTACAGTTTATTTCAAAGATAATGTTTTTTTGTCATAAAGCTAAATACAACAGCCAAGAGTTAACAAAGCTCATAAGTAAGCTCCACTCATTGAACTAGTGCCGTCGTAGGCTTGACCACAGCATTTGTTCACCGATATCCCCTCACTTACGATCAGATAAAAAAAAGGCACTTTGATCAGTCACATTCCTGAAGCTCAAGAAACAAATACTTAGCTTCCTGCTACATATGGAAATTAAAAAGGTTTATGAATGCCTTTTGGGAGGGTTACTGTTATTACATGGGATTTTTTTTTTTACATCGATGACAGTCCCAGAGCTCGTGCCCCCCACCGGGCTGCAGGGGAGTTCAGTGCCTCATTTAGATGTTTTATTGTCGAGCTGAATACAGCTGCATTCTGCTGTTTGAGCTCCAGGGGGTAGTGTTGTATAACAGGTGAACAGTGTTACAGTTTTTTTTACAGGTTGTTTACACACTAAACTTTGAACTTGAAACGCAATCACCGAAACCTGAAACTCAGGTACTAAATCCTGAAACCAAGTCTGCAAAGTTGCAAGCACAATTCCTGCTTTACACTCAGTTTTCAATTCTATTGAGAGTGAGAGTGAGAGTGAGAGTGAGAGTGAGAGTGAGAGTGAGAGTGAGAGGAGGAGGACAGTTGTCTCAGATGAGATCAGGGCCACATTGGTTGACCATGTGCTCAACCGTGGATTGAGTATGAGGGAGGCTGGGAAGAGAGTTCAGCCCAACCTGAGCCGCTACACAGTTGCATCTATCATCCGTACATTCAGCAATGACAACCGGTAAGTTGCCTACCATCTACACTATGCTCTTTATGTATGTATACTGCAGTCCGACATATCAGTATGCCTGTTACTCAGTGATTGTTGCCCAATGTCACATTAATTCATATTGACTGCTCTAGGTCTATGTCACATATTGTCTTGTTGTCTGCTTCAGAGAGTCTTGGAGCTTGTGATACAGATGAGGTGCTGTGGCCAGACCAAAATAGGAGGCAGGATGCAGCCTAATGTCTTTTTTATTACATTTTGAATGTGTTTTTGTCTTTTTGTGTTTAGAGTTTTGAAAGAATGAGCCACTTTCATTTTTTATTTTTGTACTGAAAGCCCTTTATCTTTACTGAGTGTTTCTCCTGTTGGGCATGGAAAGTGTTACATACAAAACACGTGTTAAAAAATACTGCATTTTGGAAATAAATGACAATGTTTTTGTTAATGTATTGCATTTGTGTTTATTTATGTATATTTGAGCAGGTCTACATTACTGTAACAATCTTTTACAACCGGCTACAGTGTAACACTGAACATGCAAAAGGCATAAACCTACTGCTGGGATATTCACAGTAGTGTTTTGTGTTGAGCACATCAGTGGGTTGGTTGGTAGACACAGCTATTCATATGACGCGTATGTGTGTCATTTTGATGCATAAAAACATTTTGGAAATAGCTAAAACAGTTTTGAAGGCAGTGTTGGCTTTTTGCAAGAGATTTGTAGTTTTGCATTTTGTGTTTGTGGTTTTGTGTTTTGGGAAAATGGACCAAAGATTCAGCAAACGGCTGTAAACAATTGTGGAAAACGGTAATAGTCAAATGTTGTATTTGTCACATGCTTGGTAAACAACAGGTGTAGACTAACAGTGAGATGTTTACTTACGGGCCATTCCCAACAATGCAGAGGGGAAAAAAAGAGAAAGAATAGAAATATAATAACACAAGGAACAAATTCACAATGAGTAACAATAGTTTGGTTATATACACAGGGTACCAGTCCATGTGCAGGATGGGAGTGAGGGGTTGTGTATGGGATACTAACGCAGTAGTGTAGTTTCGCTCTCTCTACCCCTATTTCTCTCTCTCTTTTCGCCCTCCATTCAGACCTCCATGGTAGGGTCAGAGAGGCGGGTCATGCCTAAAACCTATGCCCAGGAGAGTGCCTCCTGCCTGGGACCGGTTCACTCAGCCTCCCCTGAGAGGACTATTCACACATCTGACATCCTGTCCAACTCAGGATTGTGTGTGGGTTTGAGAGAGAAATACTGTCCCTGTTTAGATTTTCTTTTACCACAAACATTTTGTTAAATTGGTTGCTTTTTACAGAGAAACCTGATCTAGCAACTGCTGAAAATAATATCTTTAAGAGGAAAGAATGTAACCTCTTCTTTGCCCCGCCTCTTTCCCTTGATTTCTCGCTCTCTCTCGCGCTTTCTCTCGCGCTCTCTCTACCTCTCTCTACCTCTCTCTACCTCTGAGGGTTTGAAAACATCACAGCACCATGTATACGCAATGTAACATGTTTTATGTCAGTATTTTAGTGTGTTTGGACAGCTAGCGTAGGTGACTAACTACTGCTGCTGATTCCTGTGGGCTTTTCGCTAGCACAGACATATGCTAACCAAGACCTCAAATTAGCACTCGCACGGCTCAGAGAGATCCTCTGCAATCTAATTGCTGCCTGTGTGCTGGGAAGACACATATTTGCGGTGATCTAAGTTAGCATAATTAACCAATGTTAATTGTTGTTGATGTTGGATTTGATTGATTGTTTGTGTTCTGTGGGGAATTTTTTTGGGGGGGGTTTGTCACATTCATTTTCGATGGCCTTTTTTGTAGAATAGAAAACTCAAATAGTGTTTAGAAAATCAATGTGTTTGCTGGAACATTTGACAGACATTTTGTGACAAACACAACACCATACCTCCTTACTGTACCGACTTGAGGTTGTTCTCACCACTTGATAGGACCAGAGAGAACTCAAGGCCCTTTTCCTAACTATGGTCCAAAAGCTTTTCCTGGTCCGATGAGCAGGAAAAACACACAGCACCACAATAATCATGGCTCAATTATTCACTGTCCATTGATTTAAGAGGGAAACCCATACCATGGTATCCAACCAAACTCATTATCCCTCATGTATGATATGAGGGTAAGGCTATGCTCCAGGGATGTTTCCTTTTAAAGAACAGTCTCTTACATTAAACATTTCTAGTCCCTTTCATTTTCCCCGTCTCTCAAGACCTTCATAACACATCAGTCATCAATGTTAATTGTTGCATATTTAAAACATGTCTCCAGCTACCCACAACTCTTTAAACACCCACACGCACACGCATACACACACAGACACACACACAGCTCTCACAAACAGACCTCTGCCCACAACTCTTTAAAAAGCCATGCGTTGGTGGAATACTCAGCATTTCAGGGAAATTTGATCTTATACTATAAAAAAAAAACAGGCTTTGAACATTGTGTCTGTGCATGGATATGACGGCTCCATGGTCACCCAGGGTGAACTCTCTCTCTTTCTCTCTCCCTCTTTCTTTCTTTAATTGTTTGTTTCTTTGGTTGTTTGTTTCTCTCTCTCTCCCTCTCGATTTCCCTCTATTATACCGTTTATCTAGCTACATATACCCCCATCATTGATTTAAAATGACAATCAACATTTCCAATGCTTAGCCTATTTGGTATTCCATCCTTTGGCAGCATGTAGCCCACAATATGTTATGATTATGAATCCTTATGCAGTATTGTAGTATACTAGCGATTGTCTCGGTTTATAATTAATCCACTAATCCAACCCAGGAAAACGTTGGATCACAAGTAAAATTTCCACTCAGGTTGAAACCCCTCGAAGCTGACGTTATAGCTGACATTATAGCTGACGAGCTGAGAAGCAGGAGCCTTCCTCGCAGCCAGACGCATGATCATAAAAACACTGGGAATAAAAAATATTAAGAAAGTGGTTTTTCAGAGAGCTTTTTGTTTCGTTAATACCCTGTCGTCGACATCACATGTTAGCCTGGAAGAGATTATATTTCTGTTTACACAGTTAATGTGTCCTACATTCGTCCATAAACATGTTTTAAGATAAATAAGTTATTTTGAGCTACTTATCATGCATCTTACAAAAAATGTTTTCCAAAGATATGTTTTTCATACATTGTTGAGTCGAGCGCAATTATGGTTTAGTATAAATTACACATTGCTCTACCCGCATGACATACGCAATCAGAACGTAATTCAAAACACTGCAGTCATTTCTGTCCAACAGCTTGTGGTTCAGATTTGATGTAAATGTTATTGAGGGTTTTAGTATAGGGCAAGATATTTTGAGAAGAATGGTTGTGTTTATTTTACTAACGGACCATCCTTTAGAGCAGTCAGATACTGGATCACTTCCATGGAACTCCCACACATACAACTGGAATGGATTGGGGATACTCTGTAATCCACTCCAAGCCCGCTGTAGAACACTTCTAGAACAACAAGTATTGCATATAGAACTAGGATAATAACTTCTAGAACAACAAGTATTGCATATAGAACTAGGATTATAACTTCTAGAACAACAAATTCTGCATATAGAACTAGGATAATAACTTCTAGAACAACAAGTGTTGCATATAGAACTAGGATAATAACTTCTAGAACAACAAGTATTGCATATAGAACTAGGATAATAACTTCTAGAACAACAAATTCTGCATATAGATCTAGGATAATAACTTCTAGAACAACAAATACTGCATATAGAACTAGGATAATAACTTCTAGAACAACAAGTGTTGCATATAGAACTAGGATAATAACTTCTAGAACAACAAATTCTGCATATAGATCTAGGATAATAACTTCTAGAACAACAAGTGTTGCATATAGAACTAGGATAATAACTTCTAGAACAACAAGTATTGCATATAGAACTAGGATAATAACTTCTAGAACAACAAATTCTGCATATAGAACTAGGATAATAACTTCTAGAACAACAAGTGTTGCATATAGAACTAGGATAATAACTTCTAGAACAACAAGTATTGCATATAGAACTAGGATAATAACTTCTAGAACAACAAATTCTGCATATAGATCTAGGATAATAACTTCTAGAACAACAAATACTGCATATAGAACTAGGATAATAACTTCTAGAACAACAAGTATTGCATATAGAACTAGGATAATAACTTATAGAACAACAAATTCTGCATATAGATCTAGGATAATAACTTCTAGAACAACAAGTATTACATATAGAACTAGGATAATAACTTCTAGAACAACAAATTCTGCATATAGAACTAGGATAATAACTTCTAGAACAATAAATACTGCATATAGAACTAGGATAATAACTTCTAGAACAACAAATTCTGCATATAGAACTAGGATAATAACTTCTAGAACAATAAATACTACATATAGAACTAGGATAATAACTTCTAGAACAATAAATACTGCATATAGAACTAGGATAATAACTTCTAGAACAATAAATACTGCATATAGAACTAGGATAATAACTTCTAGAACAATAAATACTGCATATAGAACTAGGATAATAAAAAACATACAGTACATACACATGCAGCTCAGAGACCCTAGATTTAGGAATGAAAGCAATAGAGAGAGAGGGGGGAGAGAGAGAGATAGAGAGAGAGGGGGAGAAAGAGAGAGAGAGAATGAGAGAGAGAGAGAGAGAGAGAGAGAGAGAGAGAGAGAGAGAGAGAGAGAGAGAGAGAGAGAGAGAGAGAGAGAGAGAGAGAGAGAGAGAGAGAGGATGGAGAAAGAGAAAGGGGGAGAGAGAGATAGATGATAGATAGATAGATAAAGGGGGAAGAGGGGGGAGAGAGAGAGGGGGAGAAAGAGTGAGCGAAAGAGAGAGAGGGGGGGAGAAATAGATAGAACGTGAGAGAAGGGAGAGAAAGAGAGAGAGACAGAGGGAGGAGAAAGAGAGAGCAGTGGAGGCTGCTGAAGGGAGGATGGCTCATAATAATGGCTGGAATGGAGCAGATGGAACGGCATCAACCAGTTGGAAACCATGTGTTTTATGTATTTGATACCATTCCACTGATTCCGCCCCAGTCATTAACACAAGCCCGTCCTCCCAATTAAAGTGCCAACAACCTCCTGTGATACAGATATCCTGTATAACCTACTCTAAAAAGCATATATTGTAAATGAACATTGTTTGGTCTCAGGCAAAAAAAAAGATGCAGAGAAAAATATGGTTAATATTTCCAAGCTTTCTCCCTGTTTGTGTTGATGTGTGCGTGTGTTCAATGTTTTTCTTCAGGATATAAAATGAAAACACTTCATGCCTCTCGTTCTCTCTCCTCTCGCTCCCTTCTTTATAGCGACATCTGTTTGTATGAACTTGCCATAACCTGTGTATTGTGTCACCTCTCCTCCTCTCATCTCCTGTCCTCCTGTTTTTCCTCCTCCAAATTATCTTCTATCTCTTCCTCAGTTGTATCGTCCCCTTTCCTCCTCTCCTCTATAGTCTTCTATATACAGGACCAGTCAAAAGTTTGGACACACCTACTCATTCAAGAGTTTTTCTTTATTTTTACTATTTTCTACATTGTAGAATAATAGTGAAGACATCAAAACTATGAAACAACACTTAAGGAATCATGTAGTTACCAAAAAAGTGTTAAACAAATCAAAATATTTTTGTATTTTGTATTTGAGATTATTCAAAGAAGCCACCCTTTTGCCTGGCATTCTTTCAACCAGCTTCATGAGGTAGTCACCTGGAATGCATTGCAATGAACAGGTTAGCCTTGTTAAAAGTTAATTTGTGGAATTTCTTTCCTTCTTAATGTGTTTGAGCAAATCAGTTGTGTTGTGACAAGGTAGGGGTGGTGTACAGAAGATAGCCCTGTTTGGTAAAAGACCAAGTCCATATTATGGCAAGAACAGCTCAAAAAAGCTAAGAGAAATGACAGTCCATCATTACTTTAAGACATGAAGGTCAGTCAATCCGGAAAATGTCAAGAACTGCGAAATTTTCTTCAAGTGCAGTTGCAAAAACCATGAAGCGCTATGATGAAACTGGCTCTCATGAGGACCGCCACAGGAAAGGAAGACCCAGAGTTACAAACCTGCTCCCATTACACCTCCACGAACTAGTCTTGTATATACCTGGTCCCTCTACACCTCCTCTACCTAGTCTTCCATATACCTGCTCCCTCTACACCTCCTCTACCTAGTCTTCTATATACCTGCTCCTTCTACACCTCCTCTACCTTGTATTCTATATACCTGCTCCCTCTACACCTCCTCTACCTAGTCTTCTATATACCTGCTCCCTCTACACCTCCTCTACCTAGTCTTCTATCTACCTGCTCCCTCTACACCTCCTCTACCTAGTATTCTATATACCTGCTCCCTCTACACCTCCTCTACCTAGTCTTCTATATACCTGCTCCCTCTACACCTCCTCTCCCTAGTATTCTATATACCTGCTCCCTCTACACCTCCTCTACCTAGTCTTCTATCTACCTGCTCCCTCTACACCTCCTCTACCTAGTCTTCTATATACCTGCTCCCTCTACACCTCCTCTCCCTAGTATTCTATCTACCTGCTCCCTCTACACCTCCTCTACCTAGTCTTCTATATACCTGCTCCCTCGACTCCTCTACCTAGTCTTCTATATACCTGCTCCCTCTACACCTCCTCTACCTAGTCTTCTATATACCTGTTTACTCTACACCTCCTCTACCTAGTCTTCTATATACCTGCTCCCTCTACACCTCCTCTCCCTAGTATTCTATATACCTGCTCCCTCTACACCTCCTCTACCTAGTATTCTATATACCTGCTCCCTCTACACCTCCTCTACCTAGTCTTCTATCTACCTGCTCCCTCTACACCTCCTCTACCTAGTCTTCTATATACCTGCTCCCTCTACACCTCCTCTCCCTAGTCTTCTATATACCTGCTCCCTCTACACCTCCTCTCCCTAGTCTTCTATATACCTGCTCCCTCTACACCTCCTCTCCCTAGTATTCTATATACCTGCTCCCTCTACACCTCCTCTCCCTAGTCTTGTATATACCTGCTCCCTCTACACCTCCTCTTCCTAGTCTTCTATATACCTGCTCCCTCTACACCTCCTCTCCCTAGTATTCTATCTACCTGCTCCCTCTACACCTCCTCTACCTAGTCTTCTATATACCTGCTCCCTCGACTCCTCTACCTAGTCTTCTATATACCTGCTCCCTCTACACCTCCTCTACCTAGTCTTCTATATACCTGTTTACTCTACACCTCCTCTACCTAGTCTTCTATATACCTGCTCCCTCTACACCTCCTCTCCCTAGTATTCTATATACCTGCTCCCTCTACACCTCCTCTACCTAGTATTCTATATACCTGCTCCCTCTACACCTCCTCTACCTAGTCTTCTATCTACCTGCTCCCTCTACACCTCCTCTACCTAGTCTTCTATATACCTGCTCCCTCTACACCTCCTCTCCCTAGTCTTCTATATACCTGCTCCCTCTACACCTCCTCTCCCTAGTCTTCTATATACCTGCTCCCTCTACACCTCCTCTCCCTAGTATTCTATATACCTGCTCCCTCTACACCTCCTCTCCCTAGTCTTGTATATACCTGCTCCCTCTACACCTCCTCTTCCTAGTCTTCTATATACCTGCTCCCTCTACACCTCCTCTCCCTAGTATTCTATATACCTGCTCCCTCTACACCTCCTCTACCTAGTCTTCTATATACCTGCTCCCTCTACACCTCCTCTTCCTAGTCTTCTATATACCTGCTCCCTCTACACCTCCTCTCCCTAGTATTCTATATACCTGCTCCCTCTACACCTCCTCTACCTAGTCTTCTATATACCTGCTCCCTCTACACCTCCTCTACCTAGTCTTCTATATACCTGCTCCCTCTACACCTCATATTTCTCTAGACAATCTCTTCCTCCTCTCCTTCAAATTCACTACTCATTTTCATTTCAATCATCCCACCTCCTTTCTCTCCTCCAACATGTTTTCTTCAGGAATATAGACACATTTCATTACGAAGTTCCGCCTTTCTCTCTTTCGTTTCTAACACGTCTTCATCCCAGAACTCTCATCAATATTCCATTATTCCTTCCGTTTTCATTTCCCTAATGTGCACACACACACACACACAGACACACACACACTCAGACACACACACACACAGACACACACACACGCACACACACACACACACACACACACACACACACACACACACACACACACACACACACACACACACACACACACACACACACACACACACACACACACACACTCGTAGAAGAGGGCAGGGCATGAAAATGTTTGTCAAACGGTGTGCATTACTTCTCGAATGCTCATTTGAATATCGTAAACAAATGTAGCCGAGTGAGAGAATGTGTTAGGTCAACCTGGGCCAGACTGATATGCATAATTGTCTTTGCAGGTTTCAATTACTGTTTTTAATTTAATTTTATTTTTATTTCACCTTTATTTAACCAGGTAGGCAAGTTGAGAACAAGCTCTCATTTACAACTGGCCAAGATAAAGCAAAGCAGTTCGACACATACAACAACACAGAGTTACACATGGAATAAACAAACATACAGTCAATAATACAGTAGAAAAAAAACTAATCTATATACAAAGAGTGCAAATGAGGTAGGATAAGGAAGGTAAGGGGATAAATAGGCCATGGTGGCAAAGTAATTACAATATAGCATTTAAACACTGGAATGGTAGATGTGCAGTAGATGTATGTGCAATGTAGAAAAACTGGGGTGCAAAGGAACAAGATAAATAAATAAATACGGTAGGGGATGAGGTAGTTGGTTGGGCTATGTACAGGTGCAGGGGTCTGTGAACTGCTCTGACAGCTGGTGCTTAAAGCTGGTGAGGGAGATAAGTGTCTCCAGTTTCAGAAATGTTTGTAGTTCGTTCCAGTCATTGGCAGCAGAGAACTGGAAGGAGAGTCGGCCAAAGGAGGAATTGGCTTTGGGGGTAACCAGTGAGATATACCTGTTGGAGCGCGTGCTAAGGGTTGGTGCTGCCAAGGTGACCAGCGAGCTGGAATAAGGCGGGACTTTACCTAGCAGGGACTTGTAGATGACCTGGAGCCAGTGGGTATGGCGACGAGTGTAAAGCGAGAGCCATCCATCGAGAGCGTACAGGTCGCAGTGGTGGGTGGTATATGGGGCTTTGGTAACAAAACGGATGGCACTGTGATAGACTGCATCCAATTTGTTGAGTAGAGTATTGGAGGCTATTTTGTAAATGACATCACCGAAGTCGAGGATCGGTAGGATGGTCAGTTTTACGAGGGTATGTTTGGCAGCATGAGTGAAGGATGCTTTGTTGCAAAATAGGAAGCCAATTCTAGATTTAATTTTAGATTGGAGATGTTTGATGTGAGTCTGGAAGGAGAGTTTACAGTCTAACCAGACACCTAGATATTTGTAGTTGTCCACAAAATCTAAGACAGAACCGTTCAGAGTAGTGATGCTGGACGGGGGGACAGGTGCGTGCAGCGATCGGTTGAAGAGCATGCATTTGGTTTTTCTTGTGTTTAAGAGCAGTTGTAGGCCACGGAAGGAGAGTTGCATGGCATTGAAGCTCGTCTGGAGGGTAGTTAACACAGTGTCCAAAGAGGGGCCAGAAGTATACAGAATGGTGTCGTCTGCGTAGAGGTGGATCAGAGACTCACCTGCAGCAAGAGCAACATCATTGATGTATACAGAGAAGAGAGTCGGCCCAAGAATTGAACCCTGTGGCACCCCCATAGAGACTGCCAGAATCGGACAACAGGCCCTCTGATTTGACACACTGAACTCTATCGGAGAAGTAGTTGGTGAACCATGCGAGGCAATCATTTGAGAAACCAAGGCTATCGAGTCTGCCGATAAGGATGTGGTGATTGACAGAGCCAAAAGCCTTGGCCAGATCAATGAAAACGGCTGCACAGTAATGTCTCTTATTGATGGCAGTTATGATGTCATTTAGGACCTTGAGAGTGGCTGAGGTGCACCCATGACCAGCCCTGAAACCAGATTGCATAGCGGAGAAGGTACGGTGGGATTCGGAAATGGTCGGTGATTTGTTTATTAACTTGGCTTTCAAAGAACTTAGAAAGGCAGGGTAGGATAGATATTGGTCTGTAGCAGTTTGGGTCAAGAGTGTCTCCCCCTTTGAAGAGGGGGATGACCGCAGCTGCTTTCCAGTCTTTGGGAATCTCAGACGACACGAAAGAGAGGTTGAACAGGCTAGTAATAAGGGTTGCAACAATTTAGGCAGATAATTTTAAAAAGAAAGGGTCCCGATTGTCTAGCCCGCCTGATTTGTAGGGGTCCAGATTTCAGAACATCAGCTAACTGGATTTGGGAGAAGGAGAAAGGGGGGAGGCTTTGGCTAGTCACTGAGGGAGGTGCAAGGCTGTTGACCGGGGTAGGGGTAGCCAGGTGGAGAGCATGACCAGCCGTAGAAAAATGCTTATTGAAATTCTCAAGTATTGTGGGTTTATCGGTGGTGACAGTGTTTCCTATCCTCAGTGCAGTGGGCAGCTGGGAGGAGGTGCTCTTATTCTCTATAGACTTTACAGTGTCCCAGAACTATTTTGAGTTTGTGTTACAGAAGGCACATTTCTGCTTGAAAAAGCTAGCCTTGGCTTTCCTAACTGCCAGTGTATATTGGTTCCTGACTTCCCTGAAAAGTTGCATATCACGGGGGCTGTTCGATGCTAATGCAGAACGCCATAGGATGTTTTTGTGCTGGTCAAGGGCAGTCAGGTCTGGAGAGAACCAAGGGCTATATCTGTTCCTGGTTCTACATTTCTTGAATGGGGCATGCTTATTTAAGATGATGAGGAAGGCACTTTTAAAGAATAACCAGGCATCCTCTACTAATGGGATGAGGTCAATATCTTTCCAGGATACCCGGGCCAGGTCGATTAGAAAAGCCTGCTCGCTGAAGTGTTTTAGGGAACGTTTAACAGAAATGAGGGGAGATCGTTTGACCGCAAACCCATTACGGATGCAGGCAATGAGGCAGTGATCGCTGAGATCTTGGTTGAAAACAGCGGGGGTGTATTTGGAGGGCAAGTTAGTTAAGATGACATCTATGAGAGTGCCCGTGTTTACGGCTTTGGGATTGTACCTAGTAGGTTCAATTATGATTTGTGTGAGGTTTAGGGCATCAAGCTTAGATTGTAGGATGGCCGAGGTGTTGAGTATGTCCCAGTTTATGTCACCTAGCAGCATGAACTCTGAAGATAGATGGGGGGCAATCAGTTCACATATGGTGTCCAGAGCACAGCTGGGGGCCGAGGGTGGTCTATAGCAAGCGGCAACAGTGAGAGACTTTTTTCTAGACAGACAGATTTTTAAAAGTAAAAGTTCAAATTGTTTGGGTACAGACCTGGATAATAAGACAGAATTTTGCAGGCTATCTCTGCAGTAGATAGCAACACCGCCCCCTTTGGCCGTACTATCTTGTCTGAAAATGTTGTAGTTAGGGATGGAGATTTCAGCGTTTTTGGTGGTCTTCCTAAGCCAGGATTCAGACACGGCTAGGACATCCGGGTTGGCAGAGTGTGTTAAAGCAGTGAATAAAACAAACTTAGGGAGGAGGCTTCTAATTTTAACATGCATGAAACCAAGGCTTTTACGGTTGCAGAAGTCAACAAATGAGAGCGCCTGGGGAATAGGAGTGGAGCTAGGCACTGCAGGGCCTGGATTAACCTCTATATCACCAGAGGAACAGAGGAGGAGTAGGATAAGGGTACGGCTAAAGGCTAAAATGACTGGTCGCCTAGGATGTTCTGAACAGAGAGTAAAAAGAACAGGTTTCAGGGGGCGATAAAATAGATTAAAGGCATAATGTACAGACAAAGGTATGGTAGGGCGTGGATACAGTAGAGGTAAACCTAGGCATTGAGTGGTGATGAAAGAGATATTGTCTCTAGAAACATTTAAACCTGGTGATGTCATTGCATGTGTCGGAGGTGGAGCTAAAGTGTTGGTTAAGGCATATTGAGCAGGGCTAGAGGCTCTACAGTGAAATAAGACAATAAACACTAACCAGAACAGCAATGGACAAGGCATATTGACATTGAGGAGAGGCATGCTTAGCCGAGTGATCACAGACACAGACACAGACACAGACACACACACACGACACACACAGACACACACGGACACATACACACACACACATTCTTGTATGTCTGGCTCCTTCCCCTGATTTTCAGGGCGACCAGGGTTATTCTCCCTACCAGCTCTCACAGTCTCATTTTCGAATTAAACCTTCATCCATGTTTCTCAAACGTCAAAATTGTAAGTTGTTCCAAACGTCAAATATCGAAGTTGTTAATATACGGTCTATTTTTCTCAATTTCCACCTGACTGACGTGCCCAAAGTAAACTGCCTGTTACTCAGGCCCAGAAGCCAGGATATGCATATAATTGCATTGGACAGAAAACACTTTGAAGTTTGTAGAAGTTTTAAATTAAGACTATAACACAATTGATATGGTAGGAGAAAATCAAAAGAAAAACCGACCAGAATTTCTTTTTTTTTAGATCAAATGCTCTTACAATGGGAAGCTATGGGTCCTATGCAACTCCACCTCCCAGATTGCAATTCCTATGGCTTCCACTCGATGTCAACAGTTTTTGTTCAAGGTTTCAGGCTTGTTTCTTCCCAAACAGGAAGAATTTTGAGTTTTGGCACTGGGAGTCACAGTTGGAAATCAGTCTGTGGGCACGCGACGAAGAGGACGCTCACTTGCTAATTTTACTTTTCTAGTAAACATACTTGTTTCTGTATGACATATTATAGTTTAATACAATTTTAGGGTACCTGAGGATTAAATAGAAACATAGTTTTACTTGTTTTAACAACGTTTAGCGGTAGCTTTTTGGATTCCTTTGTCTGCATGTTGAACGAGTCTATTACTCAAATCGATGGCGCCAACAAAACTGACTTTTTGGGATATAAAGAAGGATTTTATCTAACAAAACGACCATGCATGTTGTAGCTGAGACCCTTTGGATTGCAAACAGAGGAAGGTTTTCAAAAAGTAAGGGATTATTTAATTGCTATTTTATGAAGCCTGTGCTGGTTGAAAAATATGTTGATGTGGAGCGCTGTCTTCAAACAATCGCATGGTATGCTTTCGCTGTAAAGCCTATTGTAATTCGGACAATGCAGTTAGATTAAGAAGAATTTAAGCTTTTAACCGATATAAGTTACTTGTATGTTCATAAATGTTTAATATTCCGATTATTTATTTGAATTGCGCCCCCTCCAATTTCACCGGATGTTGTCGACAGGTGTCCCGCTAGCGGGACGCCTAGCCTTAAGAAGTTGGTAAGGGTTAAGGCTTGGGATAGGCTTAAAACAAAAATATCCAAATGAACTTTCTATCTCTCGATTTGAACTAGCAACCTTTGGAATCAGCGGCAGATGCTTACGCCCATCCCTGCACCAAAACCTACATGAAGGTAACAGTACCATTTCCCAACGTCCTTGGACATGGATGGACGTCGAATGCTGCAGTCACACACACTCACACTCACACACACACGTAGACAAACTCACACACACTCCTAGACACACTCCAGAACACTAATAGACACACTCAAGCACACTCCTACACACACTCACACACACACTCCTAGACACACACTCCTAGACACACTCAAGCACACTCCTAGACACACTCACACACACACTACTAGACTCACACTCCTAAACATACTCAAGCACACTCCTAGACACACACTCCTAGACACACTCAAGCACACTCCTAGACACACTCACACACACACTCCTAGACACACTCAAGCACACTCCTAGACACACTCACACACTCCTAGACACACTCACACACTCCTAGACACACTCACACACTCCTAGACACATTCACACACACACTCCTAGACACACTCACACACACACACTCCTAGACACACACTCCTAGACACACACTCCTAGACACATTCACACACACTCCTAGACACATTCACACACACTCCTAGAAACACACTCCTAGACACACTCACACACAGTCAGCAAGATTGGAGAGAGGGCCGAAATGTACTGGTAAATATATCTAAATATTTTTTAGTATGTGTGTGTGTGTTTGCATTGGCATGCATTTCCATCTCTCTCTTTGACATTTAAGGTGAGCTTGTGTTATAATGAGACCTGTGTGTGTGTGTGTGTGTGTGTGTGTGTGTGTGTGTGTGTGTGTGTGTGTGTGTGTGTGTGTGTGTGTGTGTGTGTGTGTGTGTGTGTGTGAGAGAGATCACACATTTATTACCCAGGGCTACCTGGATCCTTCCCTGTCCTTAAGAGTGGCGGTTTTGGTGGGAGTGGCTTGACTATCATCTATAATCATTTGAGGGAGGTAGTTTTCTTTGTCACACAGCACTCCATTGGTGGGAGATGGAGAGCTTATTTGGATAGGGATGATTGACAAATGCGAGTACATCAGTAACCATTGTCAAGAAAGGCAACTGATCTGTATGTTTGATCGTGGAGCATGAAAATATGTGCTGTCATAAAATGTAGTATGTTGCGTGTATAAAATATAGATATTTATTTATTTAATTATTCATGTAAGGTGTACCTCTAAAATCCATATAAATAAATTGGTTCTTTATAATACTACAATTTGCCATATAAAACAGACAGATGGATGGACAAGAGATATACAGTACATTTCAACATCAATTCTGATACTGAAATCATTCTAAAATTAGGTTGATACTACAAAGCTGAATTCAATCACAAAGTAATACGTGTGTACATATAGCTGCAATAACAAAAAGTGCATATTCATGTACAACATGTATTGAATAGTTAGAAAACAATACATTATTAGCAAATACATGCCATATTCTCAAACAAAGGCACCATTTAGTCCAAATTGTCAGTACATAGTTATAAGAACATGACATAGTATGGGCTGGTTTTCTCCAGCTTGTAACCAGAATACAAATAGAACCTCTCTCTCATTCTGTCATAACCTTTTTTTTCTCTCCTCCTAAAAGCCTTTCTTCCTCTGGGTTTGGACACCAGCTGCATGCAGTAAAATGAAACACATTAGTTAAAAATAGATTGGGGTCTCTGTCTCTCTCTCCTCAACTGACACATTGAAAATGAGAAACAGGGCGGACATTTCTGTCACCTTTGAAAAAGAAATGTGCAGCAGACATTTTGTTAATCTTCTCCACTCCTTTCTTTCTTTCTTTCTCCCTCTACCTGTGCCTCTTCAAATCTATCCTTCTCTTTCCACCTTTCCTGAAATCTCTCTCTCTCTCTCTCTCTCTCTCTCTCTCTCTCTCTCTCTCTCTCTCTCTCTCTCTCTCTCTCTCTCCCTCCCTCTCTGTCTGACCTTCAGCTTTGTGAGGGTGGAAATTGTGAACACCTAACTAGGGGGCTTAAGTGTAATCATGTAGTTAGTTGAAGGGAGAGATTTAGACTGGCTGGTCCTGGGTCTGAGACGGCTCCTTTATGGAAACACACACACACCACCAATCAGACATCTGGTGTCTACTTCCAAGTCTATAGGTGAGCCTGCCACTGGTACACGTTCCACAGACTTCTGAAAGAAAAATAAACAAAATAGATGTGAAAATTAGGAATGCTTAGAGTGCTTCTGCTTTTGTTTTTGACTGTGGGCATTTAAGATTGGTCAGGGTGTTTTCCATTTTTCTTATCAACCATTTACAAATGATTTATCTGGTTGTGTTTTTTTTTTTTTTTGTATTAATGTTAACATTTTAAACATTTTAAAGGGGATTCCTTTCTTTCCCAGATCATTCTTAATCTAAAACCTTTTCTGCGAATAGTATTCTTCAAGAAATACTTAGAGATCTATTCAATCTGTATCACCGAAGGTCGGCGTTACAGCGGGATCCAAATCTAAAGGCAACGTTCCCACGTTAGTGGAGACTGTGTTCACGGGAAACAAAACATATGTCGGCCCGATCGAAAATGACCTTTACGTTTCTATCACTTCATCTGTAACGCCTCAGCAATCCAGACTGAAGAGAGCCCTTAATCAGTTAAATAAGGTGTGTTACTGCTTTAGTTGGAGCTAAAGCCTGAACCCACAACAACCCTCGCAGGGGGAGATTGCTCTGCCCTGTTTAAATCCCTTACATGTCCAATAGGTGGCGGTGTGTATCCATCTACATGACATGGCTGCTCGCTGTACACTCCTGTAAGATGTTGTTATCCAGGGAACATTATTAAGAGAGAGAGAACGGGAGGGAGGAGCTGGTGTCCGTGTGTTATTGTCAAAGATAGAAAATTATAAACAAGTCAGTCTTTAGCTCTGCTTCTATAATATGCTAAAGTGACATCGATGACGTACACCCTGATCACAACCTGATCAGAGCCTGATCACAGCCTGATCACAACCTTATCATAAAGCACATTTAGGATGCTAGAACCATAAACATTTTGGAAACTTGAACCATACACATTTAGGAAGCTAGAACCATACTGTACACATTTAGGAAGCTAGAACCGTACACATTTAGATAGCTAGAACCATACACATTTAGATAGCTAGAACCGTACACATTTAGGAAGCTAGAACCGTACACATTTAGGAAGCTAGAACCGTACACATTTAGGAAGCTAGAACGCTCTTTCTCCTTCTTTCTCTTTTCCTCTGCAAATCTGCTTATTGTATTACAGTATATAATTCAAAAACGTTTAATGGCGTCTTAAAACAATTGGAACATTCCAAGAATCAAATTGATTGTACTTATCTTCAGTGCTCGGAATCTAGTCTCTCTCTCTCTCTCTCTCTCTCTCTCTCTCTCTCTCTCTCTCTCTCTCTCTCTCTCTCTCTCTCTCTCTCTTTCTCTTTCTCTCCCCTCCTTGTTCTCATCTTCAGCATCAGAATGTAATTTCTATGGATTTTCTGCCAGCTACACCAGCTCTGACCAGCTTCTTAGTAAACAGATTACATGTTCTTTCATCTCTTCCACAACATGTGAAATTATTCCTGCAATCAACTACAAAGTCCTTGTCCTGTCCCTGATCAGGCTTTGGCTTCTAGAAAACACTAGCCGTACCATGCAGATGCTCTCCTCTCCCTTACTGTAATCAGTAGGCGTCTATGCAGGATCTGGTTGTATAAATGTTCTGTAGGTGCCCTCTGCTAAAGGGATGCTCTGTAACCCACCTGTACTTTAACATCAAATCAAGGACAAGGTGTGTGTGTGTGTGTGTGTGTGTGTGTGTGTGTGTCTGTGTGTGTGTGTGTGTGTGTGTGTGTGTGTGTGTGTGTGTGAGAGAGAGTGAGTGTATTAGAGGATATGTGTGTGTGTCCTGATCAATTAGTCCAGACAGAGCATCCTCTTTAAGTAGAGTGATAAGCACTAGACTCTGATGTTGAACAGGGTAAATTGGAAGTGAAGATTGCCTTCCGCTCCACTTTATCTTTCCCCACTAACACAGCTCTCTGCTGTAGACTCCAACTACACCTATTGATCTGAACATCCTGGTAAATTAAGAAGGAGACAGCTTGGCTATTAGAGCTGTGGTTGGGACTGGGGTGGTCACTGGAGAGA